>CM023956.1:1450359-1666154 GCA_013407115.1 Glycine latifolia
AATTTTAATCAAATAGTATTTTACTTTTAATCTAATTTCATGTATAATTGTATGGTGTTATATGCTTATTGTGAGAGTTTTTTTATGTACCAAAAAATCTTACGTATTCTGATAATATATGTATCTGGAGTAGTTACAAAACCGACTAATTTTAATCAAATAGTATTTTACTTTTAATCTAATTTCATGTATAATTGTATGGTGTTATAAACCAATGGTCACAAGAAAACAAAGAAATTAAGAGTAGACCACCCACCATAAAAGTATTACATCCAAGGATAAAACTTATATACAGTTCTTGAGGTGTTTTTTGTGTTGTTCTCTAATAAAAAAATAGAGTTTTATCTCGGTAATTAGCAATTTAGCATGTTTGCATGGAAATAACCAAGATGAAATTCCAATGACACCCATGGAACCGCATCTAAGTTTTGTCCTATATCCAAATTAATATAGTTTAGAAATGATCCAACTTCTTAAAAAAAAAAAAAGGATAGTAGGAGAGAAACCTTTAAACCGTATGGTGAAGTTTCTTCAAGTTCATATATTAATATACCATTTCAAAGAACTTCTGAACACCATCAGTAATTGACAACTTGAAGGGCATTTTACTCTCATACTAACTTCAATTTTATCAACCTAAAACACAAGAAATCCACGTTATCTTGCATTGAAAATGCTATAAATAGATACTAACTCCATAACAATTGTAACAACATGTAGAATGTATCCAAAAGAGACGTGAGCAAAGGTGAACCTGTAGTACATAGGGACCACCACCTAGAACAAAAATAGCATGAAACATGGAATTGACTTTGGAAGGGAGCACGCCTTTGCAACAGTAGTTCAAGTCCACGAAAAGAATGTGTTGGAAACACGTACACTTCGATTTTGAGATTGTCGTCGAGGTTATCAAAGCTATTTAGGGAATCTTGGAGTTTGGAGAGACAGGCAGCAAGGCAGTCTGTCTTGAGGGACACTCCATAGGAGCGGCGTAGGAAATCGATGATCTGGCCTGTGTCTCTACTGAAGGACAACATTCCTTGGGGCCAATAGGGCAAAGAATGTAACTCACAAATTGGGACTCAAAGTCGGGCATTTCTTCATCTCTATTGAGGGATAATTGGTATAAACGGGAAACCAACTGTAGCTGGGATTGGGATTTATAGTCAATTTTTGAACTGCATACACTTGATCCCCCAATGGTAATGTTTTCAGGGGTGAACCACAGTTGTATTTAGCAAAATATGGACCTGATCCACGTCAAGATAAAACGTGGTCAAAGTGGATTTTATGATCTCGCACATCAGACTGTGAGTATTATTTGTTAGGAAGACAAGAAGGGGAATCTACAAAACAAATGACTCTGATATTCAAGTAAGTACATGAGTTACTTGAATTACTTGAAAATGAAATGAAAATGATGAGATAAAACTTGGTATTTATAGAGTGAGATGGGAGTTTCGAGTCCTTATTTGTTGAAGTTCTTATAATGGCGTAACAACTCTTGCAAATAATTCATAGCTTACATATAATAACTAGTAGATAAGTGTTGTGACTTATAGATAATTTATATATTGTAGATAATCCAATGAATTATAAATAATTCATAACTTATAGATAATTAAATATATGTTACTTGATAAGAAGGTTGTAATATTATCAATAATATTCAAATATTAAGGTAGTTAAAGATAATCGGTTGGTCTAGTAGTTCGAATGCTAAGAGAGAAGTGTCTGTGCTCTTGTGTTAGGACTAACGTACACATTGGAATGCCACATCACTTGCTATGTTCATTTGGTTGACCCAGAACAATACAACAATTTTCCATTACCCATCTCCATATTAGATGCAGAAACCTACATGTGAAGCAAGAAGATGAAAGTTAGTTATTAACCAATGGCCATAAGAAAACAAAGAAATTAAGATCACAAAAGTATTACATCCAAGGATAAAACTTAGATACAGTTAAGTTCTTGAGTGCTCTCCAATTAGAAATTACCAAGATGAAATTCCAATTCCAAAAGTGTTAGTGGGGAAATTTGGTCAGAGGGACACTTTTGCTTATTCCTACTAATTTTTAAAAAGTGTTAGTGGGAATAACAAAAGTGATAGTGGGAATATCAATTCCCATTTACCAAAGAGAGTTGATATTGACCCTCCACAATTACTATTGGTCCTTACTAGATTTGTGAAAATACCAAAATATATTTTCCTCCAATTATTGACGCCCACCTTTCCTACCAACCTTTTTTCATTTCTTTCTTCTTTCCCTTTCTTCCTTCCTTACCTCACAAAGCTCCCTCCTCTCCACGGTAGTTTTTTCCCCGCATTTGATAGTCCAACGAAATCGTGATTCTATTGTGCAATTTGTATAATAGAATTACAATTATATTTTTTTAGATTTTTTGGAAATCCAATGGAAATACAATTTTATTGTATTGTAAATTTTGTAACATAACTAAATCGTGATTTTGTTGTGTTGCAAATTATTTAACATAACTATACCTTTGTTGTACTATTGGGTAGGAAAAAAATGTACAATAAAAATACATTTTTGTTACACAATATACAACAAAATCATACTTTGGTTGTATATTTTTTTCACATCTCCACTTACACAATAGAATTGATTCTATTGTGCAATGTTTTTGCAACCTTAGTTACACAATGAAATTATAATCATAGTTCCATTATGCATTGTACAACAAAATTGCACTTTTGTTATACAAAATTTTTCACACATTCGAATATAACGAAAATATATTTCTATTGTACAAAATAGGAAAAGGTATTTTTGGTAATTGAAAATGTTTATAGGGGTCAACTAAACTGTTGGAATCAATAGCAACTCTTTCACTAATGCCTCCACCCATTTTGTTTCTTAAAACCAGGGTAGCCCATAAGAGCATCTTGGGCCAAACAGCGTAGTCATCGCTTTCTAGAGCAATACGTGTTTACTTTGACTTTTTATAAATAGCCAGAATCTGACAAGGAGACTTCTCCTATCATATGTAGTACCTGTTTGTGTTGTGGTTCATCGATTCACCTTGCACTATACTTGTTTGTTACTTTCCATTTCTAACATATTTTAAACAGCACTAGCACCTCTCCAATTATATTTTATTATTTGTTTAATAACTATAGTTGTTAGCAATTACTTTATTGTAATAGAGGTGAATTATGACCCCAAATGAAATTTACTTGTAATGTCAGGAATTTCAATCCTAGAATCGCAAATGTCTGGGAGAATACTCGGTCAAAGAATAAAATAAAAAGAAGAAATATTAGTAAGAGTAAGACACTCTTCAACATACTTCTTTTATCATTTTCTCTTTTATTGTTTAAAATGTAATAAAAATTACAAAAATTATGAATGAAGTTTATAAAATAAGTAATTGAACTCATAATTTTTGTAATTTTTAATAAATTTTAGTTAATAATAAAAAATATATTAAAAAGAATATATTGTATTAAAGATTATATTATTAACATTTCATAGAATAAAATTACCTTGGTAAAGGATACCAGTGGTCTAAAAGAAGAAAAAATATTTCTTAGAATAATATTTTCTAAGCCTTTGCATTATGGCTATTCATTTTTTGTCTCTTTTTTTTTCATATTATGTAGCTACACCAACCTATTGAAATCAACAAAATTATTGTAAGTCATCCATAGGTTCAATGTTTTGAGAACTGAATCGGTCGGATAAAAATTCGATTGATACACTAGTTTGGTTCACTAAGAGGATTGAAAATATATTAAAATTAGTGTGACCTGAGTTGAATCAGATTGGTCTTTGATTGAACTAGATTGAGTTTTTAGTTGAATCGGGTGTTGTTCTTTTTTTTTTTTATATATATAAAATGCACTTTTTCTATATTATCTTTGTGAATTTATTATTATTTTTTAAGACAATAGATGTTTGTTTGTATTTGAAACTTATTATGGACTTGTGTTGCATGAATATTAGTTGTTATTTGAAATATTAAGTAATTTATAATGACAATCATTTTAAATTTAGAGTATTGAATGATTAAATTATGATAGTTTCTTAATTATATTATATTTATATTTTTTTAGTATATATCAAATTAAATCGATTCCATCAATGATCCATTAACTCAGTACTTTAACCACTTAGATTGCTGATTCCGTTCTTAAATCATTAAAGGATGTTTGTTGTCATTTTGTTTCCCACTTCCATTGTTGTCTGCTACTAAGACTCATTATTGCATAGGCAACTCCAATTCTAAAAGCCATCCATAGGAGATTTCTAAAGTCCAACGCTAAAAGAGGCTCTTCTTTAAAATTTATTGAAATTTATAAATTGATTTAATTTTGTTTTTTTATTTAATAAGTCTCATGTGATTTTTTCGATAAGTTTGTTTATTTATAAACATGTGCTGCTGCAACATTTTTATCTATAGATATGTATTGAAAAGAATATTCTTTTACCATTCTTTTTTCCATACATATCCTTGGATCCCCTTGAGGATATCCCTTATATGTATTTATCACTTTAACAGTGGAGCCTCTCTTAAATCCTACTAGAGTTTATTTTAACAAACAAATACTTTGAATTATAGTTGGTTACCGGTATATATGCCTCTGATCTAATGAAACTTTTTTGGAAAATTTCGGTATTACTGAGAACGGTTTTTGCAACTGAGTCAACTGTGCTTTAAATGGCACTTTAGACTCTGCTGTAAACAAAGCCATTGATCATACTGCAGGAACTTGGAGGAAGGACATTATTGAAAATCTATTCCATGCTGATACTGTTTCGAAAATCAAGAATGTCCCTCTTTTGAATGTGCAGGATGATGACCAGCTAATGTGGAAGTTCAGTCACAATGGAATTGACACAGTAAGAAGCGCATGTCATAATATCATGGAAGCAATGCTAGACAATGACCATCTCAAAGTTCCTGGAAATTGGAACAAGGTCTGGAACATTCAAGCAATCACATTGAGAATTATTGGCACCTGTTCTTTGATTGCCCAATAGCTATACACACTTGGCAAGCTGCTGGACTCTGGTCTCTCATTGAACCAAGAATCAATACAGAAGATAGACTAGATGATCTCATTTTCAACATGCTCCAGCAACTTCAACCAGCTCAACAATCTCTCTTATCTATCATTTTATGGTCCATTTGGAAGCAACGAAACGACAAAATCTGGAATAATCTCGACATTTCACCAACCATGGCGGTCTTCCTAGCAAGGTAACACTACAGAGAATGGTTGAAAGCTAGAACTACAACAACGGATTCTGCAGCAACATCAAGCTCGTCGAACCAGCAACCTCTTTGGACTCCTCCTGCCGCTGGCCTTATCAAATGTAACCTCGATGCAGCCATTTTCAACTACTCCCAATCTTTGTGAGCATGGCAAATTCATCCAATGCAAAATGGAAACTTTTGGTGGCATTCCAAACCCGCAGAGGTTGAAGGTTGGGCTCTTTATTGAGCTCTCAAATGGATAGGGAAACTTGGCTATCAAAACGTGATTTTTGAGAGTGACTGCAAGATGGTAGTTGACAACTTTGCTTCTAATACCAGTGGGGTTACTGATTTACGCACATGTGATTCTTTCTAAATGTAAACCTCTTTTCTCAAATCTTTCAAACTGTAAGGGTGAGTTTTGTTAGGCACCAAATAAATTATGTTGCTCACACATTAAGATTGAGCATCAAGATTTAACACTTGTAGCCAAGTTTTTCATCTACTCGTTCTTTCATTTTGAACGAAATATCATAATCTTGCTTCTTGGACCTAAACAATCAATGAATTGAATTTGTTTAAACTTAAAAAAATATTCTTTTGAATAAGTGTTTTTTTTAATATAATATTTACTTCTTAAAATAAACATAATCTTATTTTTTAAACAGAAATAATTTAGACAAATACATTAAAAAAATAAAAAATATTTATTTTATTAAAATAAATATTTTTTTAACAAAATCGTTCTCTGACCCATTAATTGCTTAAAATTATAAGCACCCAGGAATTTGTAGTCACTCATTTTCAAATTCCACAACCTCTTTGCCATTTTTTTAGAGCATGGGCGGTGCTATTTGTGGCCCAAAGCCATTCATGTTCTCTCCACTCCAACTTTTCTTTTATGATTATTTCCTTCACATTCTACCCCACCACCAAACATCACCTCTTACCACTCTCCCCTGCTCACATGGAGGAATCATCATTAGCTTCCGGACACTTCTAATAAAGCACACCGATGACAGCTAAGCGTGCCACTAAAAGGCTTGATTGGATATGCATGTATATGTCGCACATAACAGTATTCAATTTTATCATGCAAACAAACATACACTAAAATAATCATAATGACTGCAATCAACTAATTAAATAAAGAGTTGAAAGTATTTTTAATTCCTCAAAATTTTGTTAAAATTGGTTTTAGTTTCTACTTTTTTAAAATGATGATCTTCATATTTTTGAAATGTAGTAGATTGATCTGATCCTATACTTTATTTTGACTTGATTTGGAATGAAATCCACCACATTTAAGCAAACATCAAAATTATTGCTTTTAAATTATAGGGATCAAAACCTATTTTAACTTATCTAAAGCACATTTTATTCTTAAATAAACCTTAATACAGTATTTGACTACTTCTGCTGCATATATATATAACCCACCACCAGAGAAGTCTTTTGTACTACCTTTCTTATTTGGAACATTTCCTTATCTATCTTCACCTCCATCTTTTAACAGTTCCCCTCGAAACTTCTGAAGATGGGTGGCATTGCATTTGGACGCTTTGATGATTCTTTCAGTTTAACCTCAATCAAAGCCTATATTGCTGAGTTCCATTCAACCTTGCTCTTTGTTTTTGCCGGTGTTGGTTCAGCCATAGCCTATGGTTAGTTTTATCTGCTTAAAAACAAAATTGAACCTAAGATCTTAGTCTCAACCCCGCCACTCCTTTTCATTTTAGTAATTACATTCGAGTAGGTGAAGGTGTTTCTCCATGATTAAAGAAAGTTTACCAAGTTTTTTTTTTTTTGCCTTGTAATTAGATAACCCTTAAAATAAATGAAAAATGATGTAACAAAGTTTTTTTTTGCCTTGTAATTAGTTATAAGACTTTTATTTTGAATTGTCACCATGTAGAAGTTTACAAAAACACCATGCAATCATCGTGCTTTCTTAGTTTCTACATGTTTGGATTTTCTTTTCTTTCTCTTTACTTGCAGGTAAGTTGACATCAGATGCAGCACTTGATCCTGCTGGGTTACTGGCAGTTGCTATTTGCCACGGTTTTGCACTCTTTGTTGCAGTTTCTGTTGGTGCCAACATCTCTGGTGGCCATGTCAACCCTGCTGTGACTTTTGGATTGGCTCTTGGTGGCCACATCACCATCCTCACTGGCTTCTTCTACTGGATTGCACAGCTTCTTGGCTCCATAGTGGCATGTTTTCTTCTCAACTATGTCACAGGAGGCTTGGTAAGTTCAAATTGAAGGCATCTATATGATTACTTGTGGAATCAACATATGGTTACTTGGCATTTGGAAAATATTTTCCTTGCATTAGAAGTTTCATGCATAGACCAATGACATATTTACATCCCTTTTTTCTATCTAACATTCTACAAAGGGGACCAAAGGTGCAATTCTAATTATGGTACCCTCCATTTAGTGTTATGTAGTATATACAACAAAAACAAAAAAGTTTTTTTCCCATGCATTCAGCTCGGTTAAAGATCAAATTTTCACATACATTATTTACCATGACATGCCTTAACAACTCCCACTATCCTTCTTGGTCCTCTCTCCCTTTTCATATGACTAAAAACCATGCAATATAATCTTTTTATTAGAGTTTACAACGAACTTCTTTATACATTGTCCAAATTATCTTAATCAATTTTCTTTTTTATGTAGCCAGTAAGCCCACATCCATCTTAATATTCTCGTTTAAAGTACTCTTATCCTTTTCTCGTGCTTTTTTTTATAGAAAAAATAATAGCATGATGTTTAGTTCACTTTTGTTAAAATTAATAAACTGAGTTGTTGTTATTTGTTGATCAGCCAACTCCAATCCACAGTGTGGCTTCAGGGGTTGGAGCTGTTCAAGGAGTTGTAACCGAGATCATCATCACATTTGGTTTGGTGTACACAGTGTATGCCACAGCAGCAGACCCTAAGAAGGGATCATTGGGAACCATTGCACCAATTGCCATTGGTTTCATTGTTGGTGCCAACATCTTGGCAGCAGGGCCATTCTCTGGCGGCTCGATGAACCCGGCCCGCTCCTTTGGGCCTGCAGTTGTTAGTGGTGACTTTCATGACAACTGGATCTACTGGGTTGGACCTCTTATTGGTGGTGGTTTGGCTGGCCTTATCTACGGCAATGTCTTCATTCGCTCTGACCATGCACCTCTTTCCAGTGAATTTTGATCTGATTCAAGTCATGGCCTTTGTAATTCATGTTTCTTGATAATAAAAGGAGGAAAAGCAGTTCTTGCTTTTCTTTCTTTTTCTATCTCTCTTTCTCTCCATTCTATGCTTTTTTCTTCTTCTTTTAATTTATTTGTAAAGTGTGCTACTACTGTTTAATTTGGTGAGAATTCAAGAGGTTGGTGGTGTGCAGAAGTGCTTTATAATTATCTCTAAAGGTTTACTTTTTTTACTTTCCTTTTAATTTTGGATGCCGTGCACGAGGACTATTGTAACACTGGCATTTATCACTATGCAGAAGTTCACACTGCCTAACCTTATAATCCTGAAAATTAATTAATGCATAGATCAAGAAAATCAAATTAGATTCAAATTAAAGAATGCAACTTCTTAATTATTCTTTTGAAATTGTCCATAGCAATAATGGTTTAGTGAATGGAAAAGTGGGTTAGTCTTTATTGTGTTGATAAAAATACAGGAAAAAGGTCAATAGTTAGCTGTTCAATACCAGATGGAAATTAATGCATAGACGAAGAAAATTAAAGCAGATTCAAAGAAAAACATATGACTTCGATCTTATTCTTTTGAAATTGTCCATGGGAGTAATGGTTTTTGTGACCAAGTGTAATGGAAGAGTGGTTAGTCTTTAATTTACTGTGTTGATAAAAACACAGGGAAAATGCCAATATAACTAGCTGTTCAACACCGGATGGAAGATCCAAAGTGGCATGAGAACTATCACTGTCTATTAGTGCTTTGGGAATTATAGCAAGAAAGTGTGTGTTTGAGTGTTTTTTTTTTTAAAAGAAAAATAGTCATTTAGTTTTTTGTCAATTTTTTTAGAGAACTTTGAAAAAGTAAGCAATTATTGCTGAGAAATAATATCTAATTATATACTAAACATGCACTAAGAAATAAATATATAGTATGTTGCTTGATGCAAAGTGTCAACGTAAGTGTTGAACTACATGGAGATTAGATGGCATACATAGGACATTATGTTTGTCCCAAATGTCTAAAAGGTGTGGTGAGGCCCAGCAAGTGAGCATTATTAATCTTCAAATGTAAACTTCCAATCAATACAAGCCAGGGAAAACCATTAGAGAGTCACGTCCTTTAGGTCATGATGAAGAAAGAGAGGACAAGACTCTATTCAATCCTCTCTGCTCACATGGTTTGTACTTTACATCTAAATTTCAGACAACCCTCTACTCAAAATCGTAAAATAGAGATGGCCATGGGATCCATCAATTTTTAGAATCGTGGGATACGAAATTAATAGTAAATTAACATGAAACTCAAAGATCAAATTAAAAAGAAGAAGAAGAGAATTAGACATAATAAAACTCAACAATGTATCTAAAAATTGAAGTATTAATATAAAGTGTTATAAGCATCAAGGTGGTTAACAAAAAAAAAAAAGCGTTATAAGCATTCCATGCTTACTATTTTGAAGCATGGGTGATGGACCAAATTAGGGTACTTATATGAACTAAATATTTAAATGAAGTTGTTTTAAAACATATTATTGGCACTAAATAATTTCAGTTGTTGATCAGATCAACTCGCCAATTTGATTAACGTACGAATTCCATATTATGCGAGATCCAATTTTAATTTATTTTAAAAAAAAATTCTTACCTGACATGAAACTTGCTAGTTAATTTAGCGAGTTGATGTCATCTATTAAAATAATCTTATCCTCTTATCCCGACAATATATTTTAAAATAACTTCATTTTAATATTCAGTTTTTAAAAGTGTCCTAGTTTGTTTAATGAGCGTTTGGAATATCAATCAATGCTTACTTTGACCTACAAATGGTTGATGCAATATTTGTATTTTGATTTAAAGAATGATGAATCTATCCTATTACCGTCTTTCACACTACAAAGTGAAATATGCAAGCTTGTTTTAGATGTATAATTGCCGAGAAACAACTAGGTCACAAAAAACTCTTTGTTTTGGACAATTACTGGGTCCATTTCGGATCATATAACTAAATAAAACAAATACATTGGCCCAAAATTACTAGGCTCAAAACTTGAACTCAGGACTTCAACCTAACTCAACAACTTTCTTAGCACTATATAGGGGCTTGTACAAGCGGGAACATTGGAATATGACCCTTAACCATTAGTAACAAGAACACGCGAATCAAGGGGTTCAATACTAAGGCACCTTTCACACACCTTCAATCAGAAAGCAAATCCCTTGCTTAATGAGAGTCTTATAAGTAAGCCTACCAAGTTGAAGGTCCTCAGATTCTAATTCTATCTTACTTCATCATCTCCTGCATACACTTAACCAACAGGGCCGTGTCTAGAGAGATTATGAGACTTAAGATCAAATTTATTTCAAATTTTAATTTAATACATTTTGTTAATTTTTTTTTAAAATAAATTGTAAATTGCATATTTTAAATATTATTCAAATTTCAAATTGACTCTCAATTAAAGATTTAAATTAATCTATGTATATAAAATATCAACATGAAATAAATTTTTAGCTAAAGATGTGATTTTATAATCAACATTTTTAATCAAACTATCTTTTTTTACATATATATCAACCATAGACTCACTCATTAAATTAAAATTTGTACTAATTTCAATAGATTTTTTTAGGTAAAAGAGAGATTGAAACTAAAATAGATGTAAAATAATTTTCTTTAACTTTTTGAAATAAAATTAAAATGATTTACAATAACCATTACATTTATAACTTAAGATTATGTAGTATTGTTAATAAAAAATAATTACAAACTATAGATCATATTTTAACAAAATTTACCACTTTATAATTTAAATTGACAAAAAAATATTAAAAATGTAAAAAAAAAAATAAACCCTTGTAACATAAGGTAAAAGCCTCATTGGCCTTATGGTCTCCACGGTCCTGTTAAGCACTAGAGTCTTTCCAGGTGACTATACCGGAATTTAGCTTGTGGAAGACCACTTAGAAGTCCAAGTTCCACCTCAAATATTCCTCACCTTGGACTGGTGTTGAACTAAATATTCCAAGCACTAGAGTCTATTCTACGCTTGCCCGGTAATGCTCATCAAAATCAAAATGCTAGTCGAAGTAGAAAATATATAGCACTTCACCATATATTTTAGCAAATGCATATTAAGAAAGAATTGTCAAAAGGATAAAAAAAAAAAAAGGCAATTCTTTTATGCAGCGACACGAATCCAAAAAAGGTGCACCACATAAGTAAATAACAAGATATTTTATATTCTACACATTCACAAGGAAACTGAGACTTATCAGTGTCCGAACGCATAAAAATTGAAACGCTACATTAGGCATGTTTCGTTTTATTTCTTACAGAACCATAAACTCAAATTATCCTCTCTTTAATTTTTTTCTTAATTATTTTATTTTTATTTCTTTGATTAAGCTCAAATTCTCCTCTAGACCTTCTTTATATATATGCTTCGGTGAATGACCCAGTGGTGGAGCAGAATCCTGTACTAGTATTGGCTCTTACATTTTTCCATACCCCTTGGAGCTGCAAGGAAATTGATTACATATTGTTAGTTAATCTTCCATTTAAGATATAAATAGAAAAAGTATCATATTCAATATATTGGCGACTTTTCACCTAAGCATGTAAAAGCGAGTTTAAAATTTATGAGTAACACATACCTAGCCCGATTGCCTCGGACCCTTTCATTATCCTTAGTTTGTTGCATGACTCAGTGAACATCCTGCAGTGACAAGTTATCATTGCATTAGGCAAGGAACATCATTAAAGACAAAAGTTATTTCAGTTGTAATGAGAAGATTCAATGAGATTTAAATGTCGCAATCAGAAATGACAAGCTTGTCTAGACATATTAGAAGTTTATACACACGATAAAGACATTCTGAAGAATTGCTCATGATTAATAGCATGCTTTCATTATAATTTCTTTTTATAAAAAGAAATTTTAAGTGAACTAGTGAGGATAAAAGTAGAAAAAAGAAGAAAAAAAAGTTAGTAATATATAAAGAATTTAATGTATATAATTGATCGTGTAAAATAATTTTATGTTGTCATTCCATTATAAATCATCATTTAAATTATTTGAAGATAATTATTTTAAAAATTAACAATTTTATCCTAAATTTTTTTTCCACTATCAGTGCATAATTCTTTTTTTGATATATAAGTCCTAAGCTAGTTGAACTAATAAGCTTAAAATTACTAAATAAACTTCTATACTTAATAAACTTATTTTGGTTAAATTAGCCTATCAATTAGTTTAACTAACTTATACTAGACTCTCTTGCTAATCACAATAGAAAAAATTTGTTGATATTAATTATTATTTAAATATGTTGATAATTCACATTATAATCAAATAAAATTTGTAAAGCTTTTGAAAACAAAGTAAGAAAAAATTGAAAAAAGAAGTAAAGTTGTCTGGTTCAACCAACAAGTATTGTGGTAAAAAAACAAAAGATGACATATATTGATCAGTGATTATTTAAAAACAAAAATGAAAAGAGAACTTACTCCCAAGGGACATCACCCACAAGCATCCAGTCTCCTTCCTTATCTTCGTATGTAAGAACATATTCAGAGCCATCAACAAGATCCCTGAATGCACTCTCATTTAATCCATCTTTCCCAGGAAGTGCACGAGAATTGCATTGACCTGATTTGAGAAATATTGAGTTGTTTTATAAATACAATAGTACTGCCTTAATTGATTCAGAAAATTTATAATTTTAGTAGCTTAAAGTAGCTAGTTTGATAATCAATTCAATATTGACACTGAATCATAATTGGCAATTAGGTGTCCAATTCACAGTTAGACCACTCAGACTATTATTCAGTTCCATCATGTTGTTACAACATTGGTTAACACATGCATAATGAAGAAGAGAGAGAGAGAGAGAGTGCACCATACCAATGGTAAAGCAGATGAACATTTTCTCAAGACCTGAAGAAAGTTCAATATAGTTGCTGTAGGTTTTCAGATCAACCTTTCTGAGATATGGAGCACCATCCATGCTGACCTTAACATAAAGACAAGCTACTCCTGGTTTCTCAGCTTCGTTGTTGCATTTTGCCAAATTATAGGCCATCGTGTTCTTTCGAAAAGATCGAATTGGTGGCCATCCCACAACTTGTGCTCTGCAACAAAAAAGTTTGATATATATTTCAGTTATCATCCCATATAGAAAAATCTATCAAGTATCAATAATCAAACAGTAAAAAAAATCCATAAATTTAATTCAATAGCCAATACAACTAGCTGAAAACAGGATAAAAAAATTCAGTGAAAATTGAACCAAAATAAATAAATAAATCAACGAATCTTTTAACAAGTTCTTACTATAAGAAAACAGTTTCATACACCTTAATTTTAATAAGCTTTAACAAAACCTTAAACTGATTACATACCTTCCGCATACAGCCTTCACTATTTTGGTTTTGGAAAACTCAATATGTTTGGATAAACTTCTCTATAATCACTCATAGGAGAAGAATTTAAAATAAAAAAAAAGTAAAATGCATTGAGTTTATAACATATAAGCTAAAATCAGGTCATGCACATCAACTTTTGGAAATATAAATGAGAGAACTTTTACAAAAATCAAGTTCGCGCATAAGTTAATCTAAGTTTATAGGAGAAGCTCAAATGCTCAATTCATTTTACCTCTGTTTTTCCCCTCTTGTAAATGCTTATGAACAAGTTTATTCAAACAGGGTCTAAAGCACAGGTATATGAAGAAAACTTACTTTAGAGAAGGAGCAGGAGCAGTAGCATGGTCATTTGTTGCAGCAACCTGAGCTGGTTTCTCATAGTGAGGAACCATATCAACCTCTCTGTTGCATCGTGCAGAGGTATTATTAGAACCATTTTCCAAATCAGCCTCAGTTGCTGCCTCGTCACTTGCGGAGAAAAGCCATTTCCGAGAAGAGGAAGAAGAAGAGCTAATGGCGTCAGAGAAGCCCCTCTTGAGGTTCTTGTTGGAAGGGGTTGAAGAAGCAGAAGAATAGCCATTATTCTGCAAATCCTTGCCAAAGAGAGAGATCCCTAATTTGATGTTCTCAGGAGACTCAGAACCGGGCAAGCCAAGCCTCAGCTCTGTCTCCTTGAAGTTCAGAGATGAAGTGTTCTCATCCTCAGAAGAAAGGTTGGAGGAAACCGAAGAGGATATCTTGTCACAGCTTTTTTCCATGGATGGAGCCTCTGATAAACCTATGTAATCATGTTCCAAGGGTGTAGTCATCAAAATTCAACAGTGAAAGGTTCCAAATTTATGCAACAGAAAAATATTTAAACAAGTCACTGAAGTGAGTATCCGTATGTATATATATATATATATAGAACTTGTAAGAACATAACAAACAAACAAGTCAGAAAGTTGAGTTTATACTGCAGTTATCGCATGGTATGGTACGAATTTCCCGGGAGCTTTTTTTTTTTCCTTACGAATCTTCTTGTCCTTTATGAATAAACTTTTCTCTTTCCACAGGCATATTTTTTCTCCGGTAGTTATCATAATTTGACAATATGATATTAATTGATGTACATGTTGAAGCAATGTTATTGAAGTAATAGTGACAACTGATTTCTAGGCATCAAGGGGATATATCTTTAGGGAGGTTTGCCTACCAAGAGATTTTTTTTTTCACCAAAATTATTTAATAGATCAACTTATCACTAGATTATCAAGATTAATTAGACTAAGTAGGATTTAAGTAGCGTAAGGAGAATCAAAGTCAAATCGTGAAAAAAATGGAAGTTAAAATATTTTTGTGTCAATTCATGTTGGTGAAAATTTTTGTTTTTTTGTTTTTCCATTCTTAAAATATATATTTTGCTGCATTAGTATAGTATCATTTGTATTCCAAAATAAATTGTAAAACTCACGCACACAAAAATTAGTATAATAGTAGCAATGTTGAGCATTTCCAGTTTTTCACCAACAAGGTATTCGGGTACTCGATCCAAGGCAATGTTTTACCCACTGTTCTTACCTTAATTATCATCTAGTGCAGTTATAATACTAATTGATCGTATAAAGTTATTAAGATCTTAATCATTATCACTTATTTAATAATGACTACTATAACTACATTTGATTCTTTAAAATTCATCTCCCTTACTTTAATGGATTCAAATCCTTAATTAATAGTAGTAATATGCACTCCAATATGCATATCACGACATTCCAATTTGCAAATTAAAGCGTTAAGAATAGAATAAATAACTTTGTATGAGTCCAAACACGACACAGTTGAAAGGAATTCAACAGAGGTGAATCTCCATTCTTTAGTTGAATATGAAGTGAGTCCCAAACTGGCAGACAATTCTCCGTATCTTAGCATGTGTGTCGTAGAGATTTTTGTCTTTTACTCCAAACAATGTGTTTGATAATGCCATAATGTTTGCGAATATAACACATTAATTCT
Source organism: Glycine latifolia (assembly GCA_013407115.1). Lineage (NCBI taxonomy): Eukaryota > Viridiplantae > Streptophyta > Magnoliopsida > Fabales > Fabaceae > Glycine > Glycine latifolia. The sequence goes on from CM023956.1 coordinate 1,466,205, forward strand.
CGGAGTTAAGAACCACAAATTTTGTATGCCCTAGAAAGATCTGCTTGGAAATTCGTAATCTGAAACTATGTCATGACTTATACAGTTAGATCTTATGGATTAGTGTTATAATATGTATCAATTGTTATTGGTATTATCTTATATAAATATGATGTATTGATAATAATTTTATTCTTTAAACATGTAAATAAAAAAATATATGTGAATCTCGTAAATGAATTTGATCGGTTGATAGAATCATTAAGAACCACCTAATGGTGGAAACTTTAGATATTGTATAGGAATATATTTAGTTGTTTCACTCCTACATCTATATTTTGAGTACATTATCTTTAAGAGTGATTTAATCTTTTAATTTATCATCCTTTTCTTTCTTGATTTTCTTATACATTTAAATTTTTATAAACTAGTTATATATACTTCATTTACAATTTTAACCTTTTCTTTTTAAAATTCTACCTGAATTAATTACGCACATATTTTTAATAATTTTAAAAAATAATTTACAGTTTTTAATTTTACTTAAATTTAAAATATCACGATTCAAGAAATACTTATACTTGTTTGCCATTACTAGCACAGGAAACACATTAAATAATTAAACAAAACTAACTCTTACGGGCATACGAACGTTCACTTATCCCTTGTGTGGTGATCAAAAAAGAGAAAAAAAAGAAGAGAATTACGTGAAAATATAATGTGCATACGTGTTTGGTTGTGTAGATCTGTGTGAAAAATTTAAATTTTAATATAAATCTCACATCTTTTATTTCTTATTTATCAAACTATATTAATCCAAACATTTTCTCTCTATTTTATTCAATTTCATTTCGTCCCTTTCTTTCCTTACCATAAAAACACGCATTTATTCGTACCTTCCGTCTCTTTTCTCACATCAAGCCGGTTACATTTTAGAATATTTAATATATAAGTTAGAAGTTGGGTCATTTTTAGTTTACTTTATAACATTTTTATTAATGAATAAGGTAATATGATGAAATGGTCAAATCTTATCAGATGTCTAAATTACAAAAATAATTCATAAAAATTAAAAATTTTAACTGATGTCAAAATTATTATTATTTTTTTCAAAATTGACCGAAACAAACCATGAAAGCCACTCTCGTAACGTAGCCATCACTTAGAATTTCGATAATGGAAACAGCACAAAGAACTCCATATTGTCTAAAATTGAGGCTGAAAATGACTTCTAAAGATGGGAACATATCGAAAACCCAAGAAAGTTGTTTGTACAAATTTAGATAGGGAGAAGGAAAGAGATTGCTATTATAAGCATTTATTCCCTACAAATTATTAGTCTTCTATAACTTGGAATCATTAAAAGGGCTTTTTAATGCTTCTTTTTAAATTAACGGAACTTGCTTTCAAAGGAGAAAAAAACAAACAAACATAGGTGATTTCTTGAAAGATAATGTCTAGCGTATGAAACTGAAACTTATTTTGCATTGTGCAACAGTTCATTTTTTCCTTTTTTTCAGTTTTTCTTTTTATTTCCTTTCCTAGTTTGTCCCTTACCCTAAACCTAAACCTGTGATTTTTGTCATCATCAAGAATGGTCTCTTTCACTGTTTATCTCCTACTCCGACCAAGTCATTCATGAACACACACTTCTTCTGACGATTTTTGGTGCTTACTATTTTACTTTTCTTTTTCATTTTTCCTCTTTTTTTCCAAACTGGGTTCTTCCCTCCTCTCCGACCACAAACATCAACCCACAAACAAATACATATGGGTTTGTTGAAACCCAGATAAAAAAATTTGTGAGTATATTGAAACCCAGATCAAAAAATTGCATATGGGTATGTTGAAACCGAAATAATAAAAAATTGTGAGCTTGTTCCATTAACGATGCACATTTTCTCAATACTCAAGCACCAACAATTTCAATTTCAGATCTAAAGAAGAAAACCAAATCTTGGATATAGAATTGAAACTGAGAACCGTCACCGCGGTGTCCATTGATGGTAGAGAAGATTTAGATGTGTGGATTTTTAGATTCTTTGATTTTTGTGGTCGGATTCAAATTTGTGATTTTTTTGTTACCATCTTTGTTTTGTGTTGTGAGATATGATTGTGTTTGTGGGAGAACTAGGAATTGGTGTTTGGGAGCAACAAGAGTGTGGTGGTTGGCGATAAAGGAGATAAGAAAAAGAGATGAGGGATGAGGATAAATCGGTAAAAGATGAATGAAGAAAGAAAAAAAGAAAAAAATCTCATCCATCTGATTTAAAATTAATGTATATGATGGTCTCGTGATATTCGCACAACACGAAATAAATTTTCCTTTCGCATGCTAGACACCATCAATTACTTAATACAAAACATCACTTGTACTCCCATCTAACAATTTTTTATTTATGAAATAAGGAATCTCTCGATCGAAAGTCAAGAATTAATCTTTCAACATATTGAGATGAATTTAAGGATTAAACTTCTTCCAACACATTCCCGGCAAAAATATATGAAGCGTAATTGACATGTAGTTTGTAATATTGTTATTTTTAATAAAAAATATAATATTTTTTCAATTATTTCATTTGTCTTATCACATGATTTTTTTTATTTATCTCTTTTTGATTATAGAAATTATTATAAGCAATTTAAGTGTACAATATTTTTTCTTTGATTATGGTAAATTTATTGTTGTATGTTTTCTTGTTTATTTGGTTATGAGGAAATTGGGATCCCCGTTCTACCCTCCTACCAATCATAGCTGGTGATAGTGGTGAATCCAGAAATTTTTTTCGGTGGGACAAAAAATAATCTAATTTTTTCTAAAAAAAATATGTTTTATTAAAAATGATAATAAAAAATAATAAAAATTAAAAGAATAAAATGGATAAAATTAATGTTAATTTATTCTTTTTTATCTTTTACAACTATTTACATTCATTTTATTAAAAAAATAATTTTAGGGAGACTAGATCTATTTTTTTATGAGAGAAAAAAAATTATTCAATATATTTATATAAAAGAATTTACTTTGTGAGAGCAATTGCTTCCATTATCTCCACGTAGACCCACTAGTGGCTCGTGGCACTATTACTCTTCATAATTCATATGCTTTCATTACAGTTGGGAAACTCGCTAGTTTGGACCTCTCACAAGTCACAAGCCAAGTGATACCACCCTCTTCAGTCTTGACCATTGACCAAATAGGCCGCTAGGATCAATGTCTCCCATAAATAGTTTGTCTTCAACACAGTTGGTACTGGATTTTCTTTAGTTTGATACAATATTTAAATATTTAAAATTTAAATCAAATTACCTATGTTTAAGTGGTATTAGGCTCATTTTGTTTTTGAAAACAAAATATTCTCGTAGTAAAAAATGATGAGAATCCTCAAGTTGTAGAAACTTCTTCTTTTTAACTTGAAGTTCTTTAAAGCTAAAATAATAAGAAATCATAAAAGAATATAAGTGATATATGTTATGCAACTAATTAATTTATATACATATATTACTGGGTTGATTATTACTTAAATCACAGTAGTTAAGAAAAACAATAAGGTCGACAATTTTCTAAAGGAACAAGATGCGAATAACGTATCGCTCAATAAAGTGAGGAAATTCTTGAAGGCACTAGGCACGGCCGGGGACCAAAACTGTGAAAACATCAACTTTCTTACTATGCATAATTAGATGAATCTGCATATTGTGTCTGGGAATTAAGCCAAAAGTTAATGTTCCAGATACTTCAAGGAAAAGTAGCTAGTCAGTCTTGTTTTTGAAGGGTGGTATCGACGGCAGAAATGACAAAGAACGTATATATGAAAAAAAAAGCGTTAGTGTTTTCATGTTTAATTTTAATTTGGCCCGTATGTGCATCAAATAGTTAGGAAAATCTTTAGTGAGCTTTTGTTTTATGCTGGAACAATGGGTTAGAACTTAATTAGAGGGGCATATTATGATGACATTAACAGTTTTGTAACTTTAGTATGCATGGACCATATAGTATCCTTGTTGCTCCCACAAACCTTGTGATTAAAATAAAGGGTTCATTTATAGTATAGCTGGAAAACTTTAATTTTGCACAACCAAATTAAACCGGGCCCTCTACCACAATGGATTACTACAGTTGTTGGCTCTGGTGCGCCTTTTACTCATTCAAATCCATCTAATGAACTTTGACCAAAAACAATAAATTTGCTGATTTAATGATTTAAGACATTAGAACCCCCTCTACTTTCTAAAAAATTGTTAAGACAAAAGCTTGGTGATAAGTAAACGAAAAGGAATCCAAATTTAGTCCAATAGCTCTATGCAATTAATAACTCTTTATGCCGATCTCCTCATTAGGACTTAGCACCTTTTTTTTTGAAAATATTAAATTTGGAGGAATAATCATTAATTTATTTTCTATTTTTAAAAATGAAAAATAAGTATTTTGTTAAAAAACAAGTTGAACTAAACAAACTCTTAAATTTTAAAGTATATGTATCACATCTTGCAACACAATTCACCACATTGATCTTCCAAGTTGATTTTTTTTTAGTGGTTAAAAGTTTAGGAGGAGAGAATGATATCTCTGTTTAAGGCAGAATTTTTTTTTGGACTCAGAGCAATCAGAGATGAACTTACATTTAATCCTCAAAATAACTTTCTTAAAAAATAAATGACTTTTTTTTTGTCAAAATTAAACTAAAGCAAACATATGGATGACATGCATGGGTTTCTTTGCTTGTTTTAGTTAACAACATACGTAGGATTGCTTTACAAAAGATAAGCCCTTTATTTGGCTTTTCCAGTTGGGCAATTCCACTGTTGTTAAGGTCATTCATTGCTATGCATCTCAAATGAAACTACTCTTTCAAAGCCTTCTAATTAATTCCATCTAAATGACCAAATCATCGTAAAAGTATCAGTGTTTCTTGTTGGGTAAGCACTCTATAGGTTGAATGTAGCTGAGATAATTAATACTCTAATATATATATTTGAATATAGTTGACTGATCCTACTTTAATCACTTAATTAAAATTACCGCAAAAGGCAAAAAACAGCAAAAACATATACTGTTTGTGAAAAAGAATAGAGAAATTGATGTGACTAACAAAAAATTATACAAAATTACTATAGAAATTATACAAATATATAGTAATTTACAATGTAAAATATGTGATTCCCTTACTTTGCTAACTATCTTAAATATTCCGAAACTCCTATGACACGTATCAAAGAGTGAAACATGTGGGACCTGTTTGCCGTGTACCATTGCTACAGTGCCCATAATCGTGACCAGATAAAGCATGCAATGCCAAGCTAGGGACCTCCGTTTCAACTTTCAAGTATCACTAAAGACGGATTCTATTTGTCGTGCACTACCCCGTCGCAAAGCTTTCGTTTCGTGAATGCATGCCTTCAACATATATACTTTCTCTTTTTTGCTTTGATAATGTATATAGACATGGACCTCCAGATCCGATATGACATGTGGATGTGTTTGTTCCATTTTGGCTGCTTTATTGCCTCAGATGCCATTGCGGCCCATGCATGCCTGTTTAATTATATAATTGGCAATGCATTCTAGCTCAAAACCAAAAGAATTAATGAACGACAATATGCATTCTCATTTGTGATTAGAGTATATATACATTATTTTATTTTATTTTAACTATGTTTTTCATTTTTATAAATATAGAAATGTTCAAATTCTAATTTTGTAAAATTTTCAATACATTTTTTTTCTTGACAGTATTGAAATGTATCATTTTTTACTTAGAGTCAAATTCGGACGCCCGAATCTATTTGTATTGTTTTTTATATTGATTATATACATAATGTAAAAATGTCACATTTACATCCATTATATACATAATAGATATAAAAAGTTATCAGGTTTGAATTTACTTAAATCAATGTTCAGACTAAAAATTACATATTTCAATTTTGTAAGAATGAAAAATGTATTGAAAATTTTACATAGATGAATTTTAAACATTTTTATATTTATGAGGATGAAAAACATATATTTAAACTTTTTATTTTTATATATGCTCCATTGATCCATAGTCCATATCGGTCCAGAGCATCTAAAAATCTTTAATTGATTGGTTTAAATAATCTTAGAACGTAAAACAAAGAAGTATCATGAACCAACACTGATATATTAATGATGATTCTCAAATATATCGCAAAATAGAATAAAATACGATGAGATAAAATGTAATGTGCTATTTGGGGAGACGATTAGATGCGCATATTCTTCAATTTCCACATCAAAATTGATATAAATGTAGATCACATTATGGTAGAAGTGTAACCAAACATGTGCTCAAACTAAATGTCATGTCTTATAAATTATAATGTAAAATATGTCAAAATGGCAAAAAAAAATATTTGATTTCATTTATTTTAAAAAAGGGAAGTGCTTATTAGTATAAAACTAATTTCATACAAATGATATGAACGGTTGTTTTCCGTAAAAAAAGAAAACATTTTTTTTAATTATTAAAAAAAAAATCCTATACATGATGATTTGTGAGTTTCGTGCATTTGTTTTTTTGGTATTGAATATAAATATTTTTTAAAATTATAAATATATATATTTTTTTTTTATATATATATATATATATATATATATATATATATATATATATATATAAGTTATCTTATCATTGTTTTGGCAAATAAATATGAGTAAATTATATTTTGTTTTTCTTATATGCGAATATTTTGCTATCTTCTCTTAAAATATACTTAGAATTTAGTCTATATAAGTTCATATTTTTTTAATTTTGATGTTTGTATAATTTTTTTTGTTTATTTTAGTCTTTGTAAGTTTGAGTTTTTTAATTTTAATCCCTAAAACGTGAACTTACAATAACTAAAATTAAAAGGGTTCAAACTTATGGAGGCAAAAAATGAATTTTTTTAAAAGATACCAAAATTTAAAAAACACAAACTGCACCAATTGAAAATGAACCAAAAAACTTACATGGACTAAAATTGAAAAAATAGAACTTACATAAACTAAATTCATATTTAAGTCATTCAAATATGCAGTTTGTTCCATTTAGTTTGATATCATTAAAGTAAATCACATTCCTTAAATCATGGGATTAGACACAAGTGGTTTATGCACTGAAATAAAGGTTGAATCATTCGGATAATATCTAAATTTGATCACTCATGTAAACAAATCTTGATCATGCTTTATTTATCTTTCAACCGAATTATATAAGGTCTCTTTCCTTTGATGAATCAAAATGCAAAACAAAAAAAACATAATCCTTACTCCTAAAAGATAGAATCATAAAAATATAGAAGTAAGAGAAATGTTAGTGATATTGTTGCCTCTTATATTAAAATATTTAATAAATTATACTTCTATGCTAAAAAAGATGTGAATATTACATTGCTCCTTTTTTCTTATTTCAAAATATATAGTTTAGTTTATTTCAGTCAATTAAGTTTTTATTTTTTATTTGTAATGAAGTAGTTTAACAACACCATTAAGGAATATTCCTTAAAAAATTTTAAAAAACAATTTTAATTAAAATATATACTAAAAGCCAAGAGTCTTCAAGATGTAGTAAACAAAGGAAAATACGGTGTATATTTCTTTTTTATTATTATTGAAAAGAAATGAAAAAAATATAGAGAAAAGTTTACCTTAAACAAAAAAAAAAATTCTTCAACTTTCTTAAGTCAAATTTTAAACTTTTCTCTCTTTTCTAACTTTCTCTCCTTCATATCAAATAAAGCATAAACCTAAGGGAATAGCAGTAAAAAAAAAAAAAAATCTAAGGGAATAAGCGTGTTCAAAGTTTTCAAGACAAAACAAAACAAAACAAAAAAACGAAGGTCACGGTCCATTGAGAAGAGGTTGGGTCGCATGAAAAACCAGCTTCAACCGGAACTTTAAATCACTACCTTCTATGGGACGATTTTCATGAACAAGCTTCATATTCTTCAATTGACTTGACCACATCTTCATTGGTAAGTAAGCAATCTTAAATGGCTGATACATACATTTGTGTCTCATTTTCACTCATTTTGATCTTGCTTCTTACAAGGTGTTTCATATGTATAACGCTTTATAGATAGATTTTCAATTTCGGCTAAAACTTTATTTATCCTCTTCTCTTTTCACCTTTCTTTTATTTTAACTTATTTTTTCTTTCTTTTATCTTATTTTTCCTTTTTCTTCCCATCTCCACTTTCTCTTTCTTTGTCTTATCTTCGATTTATCATTGAATTCATCTAACATCGACCTCAGATAACTAGGATTAAAAGTGTTATTGATATTGTATTCATTAACTTAAAGTGAGTATTTTCATTTTGTATGTTATTACACGAATCATAGGAAAAGTTATACATTAAGAAAATTTATTCATGTTCCTATAAAGACAAATAGCTAATTGAGATCTAAAATTTATTTTGGTGATTACATCTTTTATTCATTAGCAAGATTACAACAATTGATAAAAATGCTTAGATGAGTGGTTGTTTGATTATTATAAAATATGAAAAGTGACTTTAATCTTCTTTATTAGTGTATAAAATCTCGATATAATAACTATTTTAAAAAAAAAAAATTTGTCGATAAAACCTGTGCAATGCACGGTAAAAAAACTAGTTGTAAAATTAAATGGAAAGATGAGTACAGTTGGGAGGACTGTAAATAAAAGAAAGTAAAACATACAAGAATGTATCTTGCTCTTTTACTTGGGATAGAACTTGAGATACAGAATACCTGAAGCATCAACAGACTCAATTTTCCCACTGTCCTCTCTCTCTGGTTTTTGTTTGGGGAAGGGGGGATTAATCATCAACCAAAGCTAGCAAGTATAACTCACATGAAAAAAGAAAACAAGTTTGAATCAATTTTTTTTATACAAAATTTAAATTGAATGAAGAATAAATTTACTTTATCACAACCATTGACGACATCCACGGAGTTAGATATGCTGTTTTTTCTATCACACACTGGAAGATGTTCTACAAAAATTCTTCAGCTGTATTTAGATAATCTAATATTTCAGACTTTACTTCCTGAGACAGTGGAGCTGATGGCCCTGCCTTTGAGTAAAAGTTTGCCAAAGATCTGATTACTTTTTCCAAAATAACATATGATTCCTGCAAAGAATCAATCCAAATCATGATGATCATATATATATATATATCTTTAAAAGGGTAGTCTACATCAAAATGGGCACAGATTAATAGTCATTAGTGAAGGCATTGGATTTTCATTGCTTAAAGAGTTTCAGTTAGAAGTACATACTTCTTGAGCAACAGTCTGATTTCCCCTCCAACTGCCCAAATACTCCCGAATTGATTCCTTTGCTGAGTCTGCAGTCCGTCTAAATTTAGCATTATCATCAGTGACTTCGTTTAAAGATTCACGCAGTGTTTTCACTACTTCTCTTGCTGACTTTAAGTAAGCCTTTGGCAACACCTTTCCAGACTTCGTTTTCTCATTAGGATCTAATAAGGATTTGATGGCCCCAATAACCCCTTTATCTTCTTCCTCTTTGTCACCAGACTTCTCTTCAGCCCATACCATTGATGGTGATAAACCACAAGTTAAGGTAACCAATGAAGGGCCAACACTGATTAAGAGATGCCTGCGACTTGATGAAGCTTCCAGACGAGGTAGTGCAATATTAGATCTGGATTGCAGTTTATCTATTATGTTGCAGAAGTTGTCAATAAATGAATACTTGGTGTATAAATTATCATGCTGTTGTCCACTCTCAAATTACATATGATATTGCTATTGATTCTTCTTTCTGTTTCCTTCTTGACTAGAATAAGTCATCATCTCCAAATAATCAATCAGAAAATAATCATGTAATCCCTTTAGTATGACAAATAGTGATACAGGAACCTCAAGGAATATGGAAACAGCAAATATACTAGAGCAACAAAGAAGTTGCATAATAATTTCTCATACAACCAAAAAGAGGATTGAAGAGGAAGGAAAAAGTATTTCTAATTTTTCGGACATACCTTCAATATCAAATCTTTTGATCAATTCAACTGTTTTTGAGTTTTTAATGGAACACATATTTGCTGCAAGGATAATTGCCATCCTCCTTTTGTAAATTTCCACAATGCAGAGCTACATCCACCAAGTACACAAGGTAGCAATAGTCTCATCAATCATGCTATTGAAATATATAATTTAATTTCACTTAAGCATGTAATGTGTAACACCCGAAATAATATAAATATACTAATAATAACTTGTAATATTTACGTGGTATCTATCCTATGCTCGAAAATACATTTGGAGTAGTAAATACATAAAGATTTTTTTTTATTGAAGTTAAAATACTACAATGTTACACTTACCTAAAACTGACCATATAATAGGGAATACATTCTTCTTATACTAAGACAAAGTGGTAGAGTTGCCACCAGAACGTGGGAAGACCTTGCCAAGCTTCAGCAAGTAACGCTCAGATTAAATGCCCCCAGTCTGTCTCTCTCTCTCTGGCAATTCATTCCTATACTGTGCAAAACCGACAGCTAGACATTTTTTTGTTTTTTGAGCAGTACAACTTTGTCATTCTCAACCAAACCAAGCTAAATTTAATCTACTTGAAAATCTGAACAGCAATCGGACTCCATGACTCAAGTAACCCACAAAGGAACACATGCACTGATCATAGAGCATCACAACACGATGTAAATCAGCAAGGAAATTTTGCAGCAATCCACTTAAACACTCAACACAAGCAAGCATAAAAAAACTTTTCAAGGGGGCTAAGGGTTACCGCATAAAGCCAAAATTGCTCCCCACCTCAAATAAAGAAAATCTCTGGAACTGGATTTCTTCTCTTGCTCCAACACCCTTTCACCGAGTGAATTATCCTTCAGAAGAAATCTCCAACACCCGTTACATGTGGATAAAAGCTGGTACTTTTTTATTTTATTGATATTGATTCCACAAAAAAAAACTGACCAATAAGGTCATTACAGATAGCAAGGCTTGGATACCCCACTCTACATTATGAAAAGGGCAAAAGCGTCATTGATCAACCAAATCTAGATAAACTTGGAGCTTGTTTCATTCTATCTTTTGCTATACATTATCGATGGCTTTCTCTCTGTTCCAAAACCCCACTTTCCTTAAACTTAAACCCCAACCTCAATCCCCAACTACCGCGACGCCACGCTGGGGCTACGTTCGGGTGCGGTGCGGTGGACCGCGTTCCCACCGTAGCCCTCTGATGAAAGGCCGAATCCTGAGCATCGAAGCAATCCAAGCCATCCAAACCTTAAAACGCCTCCACCGAACCAACCCTCCGAACCTCTCCTCCCTCGTCTCCAACACCCTCACGCGCCTCATCAAATCCGACCTCCTCGCTACAATGCGGGAGCTACTACGCCAGCAGTACTGCACCATCGCCCTCCGCGCCTTCTACACCCTCCGATCCGAATACGGCGTCGACCTCTCCCTCTACGCCGAGATTATCTCGGCCCTCGCCGCCGCCGCCGAAATGACCGACCACGTGGACCGTCTCATCCTCGACCTCGAAGCTGAAAATGAAGAAATCAAGTGCGACGATCACAAGGGGCTTGCCAGTTTGATCAAGGCCATCGTTGCTGCTAGGAGCAGAGAATCAACGGTCAGGATTTACGGCCTGATGAAGAAGAGTGGATATGGTTCCGTTACTGAGCCCGATGAGTATGTGGTTAAGGTTTTGGTTAATGGGCTCAAGAGTTTCGGGGAAGAGGCTCTTGCCATAGAACTTCAAGATGAATACAAAATTGCGCTTGCTAAGTTCTCTAAGGCCCAATTAAACACATTGCGCTTTTAGTCAAGTTTGTACATACTTTTTTTTTTAAATATAGTCATTAGGTAACTGCAGAAGAAGAAAGTGTTGGCATTTTGTCAATCCCATTTTTTTCAAATGTTATGATTACAGTGTTACAGTAAACTTATTTTGAATTGAATGGTTTCTGATTAATTTACACCCACTTTATGAGCAATGTATATTATCAACACATTCTTGGGGTTTAAGAGTTGTAGACTTATAGTTAATCTAGGACATAGGACAAGTTCTGAATTAGCTACTTACTTGGCTTATAGGCAGTTCCTAGTGTATTAGGAAATTATTAAGTAATTATTTTTATATAACTTTTACATTAAATTTGTCTGTTATTTATGTTATGATTTGACAGAATCACTATGAGTTCGACTGAATTGTAGAAGACACTTATGGTGTCAGATGGTTATTTTTTGGTGTTTTGAAGGAGGAAACTCCTTGTCAGAGAAAGTCCTCTGTTTGTTGGGGGAAACTCTGGTTGTTCATGTTTGGTTACACTCAATCATATTAGTTCTATAATTTATTTAGAATTCGCTGTGTTTATTTCTTGAGTCCAACAGCAGGTTTGAAGTTCGTTGTTAGATTATTGGTCATGTCATCACCTTTGATTGAAAAGTGAAGAGGCGTTCCATTTAGGCTGTAATAGTTATTTGGATGATGTGTTTTGTCATTTTATCTGTATGTAGATGTAGATTAGTTGATTGCTTGTGTTTTGTTGTGAGCTGCTTGAAACTTATAGTGCATGGTTCAATTGCGAGATGCTCAAAACGAATGGAAGTTATTTGGAAAGTTACTATGAGGTTATTTAAGCCTGAAGCTAATTAGCTAAATGTTGCACTGTTACTTTTGTTTGTTTGTTCAATCAATTCAATAATTGTAACAATTCACGTATAATATGACTATTAGTAAAATATGTATTAATTTTTTAATATATGTGATTTCATAGTGAAAGTTGATTTCATAGTGAGAATTGATAACCACTATGAGTGAGTAAATTTGGTGCAGCCAAAATACCTCTCAATGTGTTCAAGGTTAATGTGGATGGATCTCGCAGACAGGGAGGGTCAAACCTCAGCTTGTGATGGTCTCATCCGTGACTTCAAAGGGAAGTTATTAAAGGCTTCCAATAAAATTTTGATCAAAGTAATGTCCTTTGGACAGAATTGTGGGGAATCTTTCCGGGTGCAAAGCTTGTTCATCAACTCATTGTCTCGCGTGATTTTTGAAATAGACTCTCAAGTTTAAGTAGATTGGATCCTCAAAGGCACGACAAATTGTAGTAACAATATATTCATGCATTGTATTGATCTTTCGTCACTTGTACTTTTGATTAATGATATTTGCAAATTCCTATAAAAAGTTAGTATGTTTGCGAAAGTAAATGCAGAGCAAATCTTTCTTCGATATGTCTTACAAAATGTTACACTAATTCATTAATGTGATGAATTACTTTTTTTTTTTGGTGGGGGGGGGGGGGGGGTGGTGAATTTAACGACACAAATGATCAAATTCAATTTTTATTACTCACCACACTCATACTCTTTTGTAAATTTTTTAATTCTTTTACCTACTATTCTAGCCAAAGTTATCATTATTCGGACTTGGGATTGACTTGGAGTTTTATCCTCATTGAGTGCCAATAACTCAGCGATCTCGTTTGACAGGCAGGTAAGATGACCAGACCTAAAAGGGAGGCCTAGTTCTTATTCGAGTAATGGTCTTGAGTTGTAGTCTAGGCACAAGGTCTTTCGGTTGAGTTACTAACAAATTTTAATAATTAAAGTAGTATAATAGAGGTGTGATACCCATATAATTTTTTGGAAATTTCTCTAATTTATTATCTATTTGAACACAATCAAACCATGACTAAAAGTCAAATCTGGATCTTCCTATGACTAAAAAAAACATGGGTCTTCCTTCCATGTGATGGAAGAGCTCTTTGTTCGTACAGCAAACTTGTTAATAGTTGCTTTATATATTATTTATTCATTGAATTAAAAGTTAAAACATGCTATTTAATTTTTTAAATCATATAAATAATTCTAAAAAATATAACATTTCTTTACCCAAAAATCCTTCTTAAATGAATTAAAATGTCATAGTGAGAACAGTTACCATGATTCTAAAACATTGATTAAAAATTAAAAAGGGAAAATAAAAAAATGTTATTAAAACATCTTACCGTAATTTCCAATGCAATCTAACTTGTGATTACTAAAACATTTTTAAAGAAATACAGAAAAATGAGTGGAAAAAAATCTCCGATGAGAAGAAAAAAATATACAAATGTACACAAAATAAGAGAGAGAAAAATTCAAAACAGAAAAAAAAAACTATGCAAATGACCGACTAGAAAAACGTGAACAATTTGTACAAATAAATGAAAACAATTAAAATTAGTGAAAAGAAACATGTATTTAGGAAAAACGATGAAAATGGATGGGGATAATAATTTAAATCAGCAAAAGGAGAAACATATGACAAAAAATCATGTAAAAGAGTAGAAAGAATACGGGTAAGAAAAAGTTGTGGGATATCTATCACTGAATTGAAAGTTAGATTCCGTGACATGGTGGAATGTAATGCAACAACAGTACTACCCCTAAAGACCAGAACATCCTAATCTCCCTTTCTCTCTCTAAACTAAACAGTAGTAGTGGCAGAGAGAGAGAAGAAGAAGAAGAAGCGGTGCATGGACACACAACAAAACCCAACCAAATTCATCATCACCATCACCCTCACGCAATGACTCTCCCTTCACACGATGCTTGGATTCACACTTCCCACACCCTCCTCCCCAGATGGAAATCTCTTTCCCTCCTCTCTCATCAGGTTCTTCTCTCTCTGTTCACACAATTCAATCTTCGCCTCTTTTTTCTGATTTAGGGTTTGCTCACCTTCTCCTTATTCATCTTCATAACCCTATTCCCATATTCATTCATTATTACCTACTGGGTCTTTTTTACTTTCAGCAAAACCCTTTAGCTTGTGATAAAAAATTGTTTTTTTTTCATGGGTGGGTTTTTCTCGTTGAAGCTAGAGATGTGCTGAATTTATGCAAAACGGCATGGAGATTAATAGTTTAATGTCATAAAAATTTATTTTTTTATTATCAAATTGAAGATTGTGTGTTTGATCGAGTTGCGTAGTGTGTTTCCTATCTGTTGTCTCTGTACTTTTGTTTTGCAATTGCAACAACACTGTTGATTAAGGAATTGTCCATGTGGGGTTTTCAGCAGTCAACTCTTCCAATTTCTATATCAAGAGTTAACCAAGTTGATGCAGCAAGATTGGACGTTGAAATGTCAGCCATGTTGAAAGAGCAGTTGGTTAAAGTGTTCTCATTAATGAAGGTACTGTTATGTATGACTTACTGTAGTAATTGTGCGAAAGCAATGTGTGTGGGAACTTCGCTACAAATTTGGAATTGTTTTGAACATCTTTCAAATTTCTTTTATGCTTTTTGGGATTAGCCAGGAATGTTATTTCAGTATGAAGCCGAGCTTGATGCTTTCCTTGAGTTTCTTATTTGGCGGTTCTCAATTTGGGTGGACAAGCCAACCCCAGGCATTGCTCTCATGAACCTGAGGTACAGAGATGAACGTGCAGTAGAACCAAGAGTCAAAGGTATGAAGGTCTGAATCTTATCTGTACTTAGTTCTATTTAGATGAGTCGGTCTTCAATGCTGTGAGATGCTTCTGAATTCGAATTTATTATTTGATAAGTTGTAAGTGTTAAATACATGGAATGAACTTTGTGGAAAAACACCAGCTATTGTTGACATTACCAGCATCTCGAATGATTCTGCCCTGAAATAAATGTAATTGATGATATCCTGTTGATGCCTTTCAATAAGAAATTTTAACACGTGCTAAAAATGGTCTTCAAGTCTTTGTTGTACTGTTTTTCTCCGGTTAACCTTAAGTATACTCATCATCTATGACTATGATTATTTGTACTCTGCTTCATGGTCAAATAACATACTTCTGAAGGTGTTAAATTGTATACTTTTTTGTGGTGTGTCCATGCTTTAACAAACCAATAACGGAGAGGAAAAAGTGATCTTTTTTTCTGGTGATCTGTTACCAGTGCATGTATACCTTGATATGAGTATTGCTCATCGTAACTGCTATCTTCTCATCCTTATGTATGTTGTACATTCCACAGTCAGAACTGGTCTGGAGGGACCTGGACTCACTGTTGCTCAGAAGCTTTGGTATTGTGTTACCACTGTTGGAGGTCAGTATATATGGGCTCGCTTACAATCCTTCTCTGCTTTTCGTAGATGGGGTGATACTGAGCAGGTATTTTTTTTAAGCTGCCCTACACTGCCAACTTGCAAGCTTATAGGCCAACATGGATTGAATTGAAGTGAGCTCTAGTTTGACTTTCAATTTCTCCTTTTCCCAGAGACCACTGGCTCGACGTTTATGGATCTTAATACAGCGGATAGAAGGAATATATAGAGCTGCTTCATTTGGAAACCTGTTGATATTTCTTTGCACGGGAAGGTGATTCCTTTCAACAACCAAACAATTCACACAACACCTGTTTTTGTCTTTTGAAATATTTACAAGCAATGTATCAAGTGAAAACTCTTGTTATTGTGAGAAATGAGAAAAATAAATATAAACCATTAGATCACATTAATTAGTCAAAATTAAAAGATAAATATACATGACTTTTTTTTAAGTGGTCATGACTACAAATCCATGACTGCTAAGGAACTTTTAAATTTGACCATTAATATATAGTTGTATAAGTAATATTTGTAGTTTTGACTCCTCATAATAAGAGTTCTCACTTGATATGTCCTATATATAAATATTTGAATGATCAAGATTTAAAAGAAAAATGCATGACTTTTTTAAGTGGTTATATGACCACTAACTAATTTTTAATCTTGCTCATCCATGTATGGTTGTATGGTCTAGATTTATAGTTCTCTCATTTCTCATAATAAGAGTTCCCACTTGACATGATATATATTTCTGAATCTTTAGTCTTTAATCAAGCATAATGGTGTTGTGTGATCCATGTAGCTGACCTCACCTAGTGGGATATATTCCTACCATATATTTCTGAATCTTTAGTCTTTATTTGATGTTGTTGTTTTTCTTCTTTTCTTTGGGTCCTCTAGGATGCATTCCCACCATATAATTGGTTTCATTCAGTTTGAATTTTCATTAGGTCCGCTAGGGTGAGAATGTCTGATGATTGACTTGCTCTGTAAAACTTATCTTCTTGTTGTGTGCTATTGTGAAGCAGATATCGAAATCTTATTGAAAGAGCCTTACGAGCTAGGCTTGTATATGGAAGCCCAAATATGAATCGTGCTGTTAGCTTTGAATATATGAACCGGCAATTAGTTTGGAATGAATTTTCGGTACTTCTTCCCCTCTTCATTACATGTATTTGTACTTAACTTGTGGAAGCTGATGGGTTATTGCATGAGACCTTTCATTATTTACTAGTTAAGACAAATGAATGTGAAAATGGGCATAGCTGACTGAATGTGATAGGACCCCAAACCCCATAACCCTTGGGGCCTCTAAATCTCTTCAGGTTTACACTGGAAGGCCCAAGAATAGTTAGGGCCCTATATTCACTTAGGCAGGAAATGATTAAAAATGTAGGGGAACAGTTATACATCTTTTATATAGGAAGGGGAGAGAAGGGTATGTTGGTTTGTCACAGTAAAAGTAGCTTACGACTTTCCCATGAGCTCTGTTTTGCTTATTTTCAGTAAGTTTCATAGAAAATTTTTCATTATAAGCTCTTATTAGCTTATTTCAATTAGTGTAATTATCAAACATATGAGTAAGCTCTCAATGGATAATAGCATATTAAATTGGTAACTCAAATGTGGCCCTATTCCAATTTCTAAAAATGTTTGTCACATCCTGAGAGCTGCTATTGGTTGTTCTGGACATTTTACAACAGCTAGATGCTATCTTGCAATTAGTTGTGACCTCTAGATTTGACGGCAAGTGGATTTGCAAGAATGTTTCACTTCTGACATTACAATCCATTGGAGCTAACTATGTCGGGTTCTGATGACAGGAAATGTTATTGTTGCTTCTCCCCCTTCTTAATTCATCATCCGTGAAAAATCTCCTCCAACCTTTCTCTAAAGATAAATCATTGGGTTCAGCCGAGGATGGCACAGCATGTCCTATTTGCCTGGCTACGCCAACAATTCCTTATGTTGCTCTACCTTGTCAGCACAGGTACATCTCTCTAGATATGCATTCTCATTTCACATTGTTTTGCCACTCTAAACTTCTTTTGATAATTCAGTGGGATTATAGCCTACGGAATGTTTATGTGTGCTTCAAATTCAGCTGCTTCTCATTAAAAGAGGACTAAGCCATGGTTGACAATTTGTTTGTGGCACAGATATTGTTACTACTGTCTTAGGACACGATGTGCTGCTGCTCCATCATTTAGGTGTTCCAGGTGCAGTGAGCCTGTTGTTGCTATGCAACGGCATGGTGGTGTCCCCACAGTATGATTGATTGTTACTAAGAAACGATCTTTTAGCGTTAGGGAGCATTTGATCTACTTACAGAATTAGCATATAAAATACTACCTGAAATTGTGGTGGTATTCTTTTCCCTTACTTTCTCTTTAGTTGGTTTCTCCCTTATTATTATTATTATTATTATTATTATTATTATTATTTAATTGGGAAAACAAATCAAATTTCTTCATAGCATCGCTTACTTCGGATCAGTGGGAAGCATTCTTTCCCTTGTAGCAATGTATAATTCAGTTACCCCTCATACATTTATTTCCGTTATTTTTAAGTTAAACTTCATACTTGTAAGTTATATGTGTTGTGATTGGATATAAATACTGAAAGATTAGCACTCCTATAAACTAAAAAGCTAAGCTGTTAAAAGAGTCAGAATATCATTTATAGTGTACTTGAAACTAGACTGATTTCAATGAATGGCCGAAATTATTATTATTATTATTATTATTTTGAGATAAACAATGGCCGAAATTATAATTAATATATATATTATTTATTATGTTTTTTGATATTATTTAAATATGTATTTCAAATAAAGTTAGGTTGATTGAAGTCGTTGTTTGCTTATACTTCTATCAACCTTAACTATTACTCAATCTTTATTATTAACATAACCAGATTTTTATAATTGGAAATTTAATTTTTATAATGTAAATAAAACATTAAATGGGATGGGAAAAAAATAGCTACACGGTGAAAGTGGAAATTTAGAACTCGTTTATTTTTCTGTTAAGCATGTAGGGATCTTCGAGTTCCATTTTAATGGTTGATCTACAAATACAATATAGACACAAGAATGTTAGATGCCTGTCCTCCAACTCACCGCAAACAATTGAATTGTGGATATGAATTACAGTGTTTATTATGAATAGCATTGAGAAAAAAAAGTTAAAAGTTCAATTAATATGGATTATCTATTTACAATAAAGGTTGTGCCTAGAATCAATTGACTAGGATATTTTCTTGATAGAGAAACGACCTGATGGCATAAGCGTAATGCTTTTGACTTCAAAAATTGCGGTCATAATGATCAGTACCCATCTTAAAATTTATTTCTGATATCACGGATCAACAACTCAAAAAGAGAAAACAAGAAACAAAATCAACAATGCGTCAAACTCAGTCTCAGCCCTTTTTCCTATTTTTCTTTATCATTTTTGTTGTTTCCGTGCATGATTAACCAAAAGTTCACAATTGATTAAAAAGGGGTTGATGGATATCACTTAGCTTCTGGCCCGTTGGAGAGGCATAAACTTTCTGGTTATTATTATTGAATATTCTTGAGTGGAAGACCAATGGTCAAAAGGAATCCATCTGATCCAATTCTTATCCGGTCTTCTGATGATCATTCGTATACTACATGACATGTGGTATGTTGAATTCATAACCTTTTGTTTTCAATAGTTAAAAAAATTGTGATGAGCCAACTTTTTTTCCTTTTAGCATATATGAGGTTATCGTCTTTCCTTCTCATTGATTCTTAATTTGCGGAAAAAATTGTTCTTAGAAAAGATATGCACCCTTGAGCAACTTCCGTATACTATTGAGACTTTGACCACTAATAATTTGATATTTACTTGATAAAACGATTAGATTGATTAGTTCTTGTTTGGATATCTTTATTTATAAATATTTGTAGGAGAATAAAATAAGAAGGTAAAATGAAATAAGCTTTTTATATATATAAATTAATTTTAGCTTATGAAAAAAAAATATTTAACTTGTTTCTTTCTTTTTTTCCTCCTATGAAATTTTTAAACAAGACCTTCATACTTTTTCATTTATGATAAACTGTTTATATTCAACGTATTTGATAATATTTATTATGTTACTCGAATCAACTAAGCTAGATAAACTTGTTAATAAATTAATTTTTTTCTTGGGTGAGTTTCTTTATGCTGTTAATTTATGAGGTCCTAAGGCAAACAAAGAAGTATAGACATATATATAGCATACAACCAAAACGCACGTATATACGTACAAGGCCATGTGCTTGTATCGATCTAAAACTTGTTCTTTGGCGTTTGGTAAATGTAATTTTCTTTATGTTGCATCTCCCACATTCTTTTCCCATTTTTGGATCATTGTGCACAGAGTCCCTGATTTTTGGTCGGTACTGGGTGAGTGGTGCTTGTCTCGAATTATACCAAAACTATCATGATAAAATTTGTTTAGTGACAAATTATTAAGTTGACATCATATAAGAAAGTTTAATTTGAATAAACGGCCGAAAAATTAAATACTAAGAAAAGATTTGTCCTTAATCGTTTGTAAATTTATTGCTAACTTAAAATTTAGGTGAGTTGTATATTTAGACCGAAACTCATGAGTGTTTACAATGTTCTTATATTAGTAGCCAAAAATAAATTCACATTCTTGTTAAATATGAGTTTGTTTCTTATCGAGATCCACCTTTATTGATCACTTAGAACTTTCATAAACAAAATTATCATCATAAAAAAAGAAATAAATTTAAAATATATATTGCTAGGTATTAAAGTAATATCATATATAAAATTTTCATGAACAATGAATATTGTCCAAGTAATAGCTGAGAATTTGGCATGTCGGTTCCCTAATCTTTCTCTCTCTCATCAATAACAAAGACGCAAACAACATTATATGACTCTCTCCCCTCATTGCTTTATGGATCGTCCGTACAGGTAGCACTACTTTGGTGTCTAATATAGATCAATGAATAGTTGCTTTTGATTTTTCTCTAATATTATTATGGGGCAGTTGAAACCTGAAGCTGCTCTTGTATGAGGCAGCATATCTAATGGTTTTCACAAAATCTTCCCAACCATACAGCATAAGGATTGCAAATTGGACCTAGCTTGCGCATGCTTAGCATGAAATTATCCATGTCGGCAGAATTCGTGGATAAAATTTAACATATATAATTGAATTTGAAGATTTTCTATACCTGTTTATTAACCGCAAAGGATAAATATTGAATTGAACTAATGAGTATAGCTCAATTTATGACACATTGAATTGTGATAGAGGATCTGGATTACACTTTTGAATAAAGATAATAAATTTTAAGTGTGATTAAAATTAATAATTAATTTTATAGTCAATCAAAATAATTGAAGAATGTGGTGATACTTTTAAAGGACCCATCAAAAAAACAAAAGTTCTAATTATGATGATTAAAAAAGTAATAAGATGTATTTATAGACATTCTTCACTATATTTAAATGAAAATTTAAATCTAATTAATTCACTATTAGTTGAACCATTTAATTTTATTATTTTTGTCATGAATTTTCTATATTTTTAAAAATAATTTAATACATATCACACATGTTTATAAAATAAAAATATGTGTAAATATTCGTCAAACATAGTTATTCATCAAAAATAAGATACCTGTTTATATAGAGTAAGGACAGAAATACATAGGCTTTCATGGACGGAGGCTAATTATTGGTTGCCATTGGTACAGATGCTGCGAGTCTGCCATGCATATTGTACAAGAAATTATAACGGAATGCTTTGGTAACTCAATTATCAGAATCTTATATTATAAATTTAAATACTGAATTTTTAAAAATTATTATTTTTAGAGTTCAATTAATTATTTCAAGATTTTATTCAATAACTTATTTATGGTTATTTTTAAATAGATTATGGTAACAAATTTTTACAAAATTTAAAACTATTTAATTAATACTTCACATTCAATAAATTTAATTTAACGTGTGTGTCTATATATATATATATATATATATATATATATATATATTAAAAATTATAAGTATGCTAACTATGAGATTATAATATGACTACATATTTTTTATTCATTTAAAGTTTGTTGTGCATGATTATTGAATAATCCATATCAAAATATTTCACGGTTCTATTAATAAATATTATTAATAGAATAAATTACCAATTTCCATCCTCTAAGTATTGCTGTTTCTCTTAAATGATCCCTAAACTAATAAAACTATTTGTGCATTCTATACTATCTTGAATATTCATCACTTTAATCTTAATTTGATGCATTTAAATAAGTTTCATGGATCAATTAATTTGAAGGTTAATTTTTGTATATGGAGGACTACTTGGCATGATTTCTAATACTTTGAGACTACTTAAGTTTTTTTTTCCTTCTTTACTTGACCCCTCGAGAGAGATAATACTTCAAGGATGAAATTAATTAATAGTTTACTCAAATTTAATATTTAGTTATTGATAATCATAGGTTTAGTTTTTAAATTTTAATTTTCAAATGCATATTTTAAAATAAATTATATTTAACAAAAACGAAGTTATATACTATTAGTGTTACCTTTTAATTGTATTTTGAAACACTATTTCTGTAAGTTATATATTCGAAAAGTTAATACACGTTTTATTTTTCTGTAAGGCGCATGATTTAACCGTGTTTAATGAAAATTATTTTTAATAGTAAAATATATTTTCTTCTAATAATTTAAAATATATGCTCCTTTTTCTAAGAGATGAATATGAATCGTACTTCAATCATTTTTAATATAAAGTATGAATCACTTAATAGTTAATAGTGGTGAACAATATGAAAATGTCTTATGATATTTTATCTTTGTCTATAACTTTTAATGTCACCGGTTATTAATTTTGAGCATGCTACTAATTTTAAATTGTAGAATGTGTGAATAAGGTTTTAAATACTTATATGATCAATTTTGAAATTTCTTCTAAGATATTTATTTCACAGATCCCAAAATTGATAATGGACATTCAAAATTAGTTGTTAATCATGGAAAAATAACAAGAAAAAAGCGTTTTAAAAAACTCATTTACATTAAAATGGACTAAAATAGTATACATCTTTCAAGAGAGAAAAATGTATGTTTTAAACTAAAAGGAGAGAGAAGTATAATTCAAACAATTTTTTTTGAAAAATAAAATATAATTTAAATAAGACTTAAATATATTTTTAGTCTTTAAATTTGAATAATTATTCTTTTTAGTCTTTAAAAAATAATTTTATTAGTCTCTCAAATTTTCAAAAATTATTTTTAATCTCTCTTTGTTCATTGTATTTATGGTCGTTTCACAATTTTTAATGATTTTTAACTATTAAAATTTATTTTTTAAATGATTATTTATTATTTTAAATTGTCAAAATTAATATTTGACTTTTTTGATTTGGTGGTTGTTCTTTACATATTATGACAGCTTTAAATAAATAAAAATAAAAATATGAATGTCGAATTATAACGATTCTTGCTCAAATTTTCAGCATGGTGATTTAGGCTTGAAATTAAATGCTAATAAATATGGATATTTGTTTTCGTGAATTTATAATAAAAAAGTGTAACAAAAAATAGAAAAACAAAAAAAATTATTGTATTTTAAATTTATCATGTTACTTATTTTTTTCTTTTTTCTTTTTTCTTTAATAATTAATTACTAAACATTCCTAACAGCTTTTGCACAAAAACATTATACTAATTAACGGTTGCCGTTTGCATTTTGTAGTTGCAAGCAAGCATGTGTTGATGGAGTTCTACCAATTTTCTGCTTTGGTCTTGTTATTTTAATGAGCTTCTTAGATTCTGTAGTTTTGTTTGTTAAAGTGAATTATTGCTCTAGGGAATAAATAAAGCATCTGACATTGATCTCACTACTATTATGCCCTACCTCTACCCCAACCCTAGCTAGCCTCAAAACAATCCCAAGGTGCAACCCCAAATTAAGGAAATAAGTCTAAGCAACCCATTAATTTAATAGCCTTAAAACACTGGCCACCAGCTTTTGCGTTCCACTTTATAATAAAAAGGAATACTGAATAAATGAAAGAAAGGAAAGAAAAAGTAACATATGCAAAGTTTCTCAACCCCAACTCTATAAAATACTGAGACCCCATAACTTTAAGTTTCTTCAACAGCTAGTAAGAAAGCAAAACACAACACTCAAAGCTTTAGCCAAAGGCTTGTTTGGTTGCACATACAAGGAAATATCACAAAGGTGAAAGAGGAAAAGTATATGGGAAAGGAGATTAAATATTTCATTTCCTAGCTACATGTTCATTTGCAAGACAAGAATTCAATATTAATTCCACACAAAATATTTTCTATACTTCAGCAAATGATGGCTGGGAACCCTAACTGGTGGACTATGCATCCACCATCTCTGATCCCTCCCCAGTATGTGCTTGGATCTTCTTCAATTCCTTTTAATTCTTCTACACAAAACCAAGAGTCCCCTCAGTCATTGAGCCAACTTCTTTTGTAAGCACTCTCTCTCTCTCTCTTCTTTGTGCATGCCCGCAGACTGTGGCTTCTTGGTCAATACATATCTCCCACTTTTTCCTTTAAAGTGTTTGATAAACTGTTTATAACAGCTTAAATATTTACGTTCTTGTACCTTAATCAACAAGGTTTTTCTTCTTATTCTCTTTTTTTGTATTATTTGTTGTTGTAAAATTTTCTTGGTTCTGTTTGTTTTGCAGCACTGGTTTACCAGGAGAAGAAGAGAGAGTTGCATTCAGTCATTTCCAATCAAAAAAATTAGATGAATGGAATGAACAAATGCTTAATCCATCCCCTATAGTTCCTATGGCTGATGTAATAAAGCAAGAGGTTTCCCAAAGTGGCAACTTGTATCACCATGGACATGATCAGGAATTTCAGGTTTCTGGGGCACCTTGGTCACATATGGTACCAGTTTCTTCTTCCCCTAGGTCTAGTGTTGCTAGCTTCAGTAGTAATAATTTATTGGATTTCACTTACAACAAGACAGATCATAGGAAGAACCAATTACCAGATCACACATCCGAGGTAAGACTCATGTTCTTATTATTCCTTCTTTTATATATATATATATATATATATATATTATATTCTCTCATCTAGACTCTAGACTTTCACCTAATTTCCAGTACTAATTTAAACATGCACAGAATAGATTATATATTAATTATTTCTTCAAAATTATTTTTCATGAATACCTGTCTCTTGTGCTTTTCTAGTGTAATAGCACAGCCACTGGTGGAGTTTACAAGAAGACTAAGAGTCAACCATCTTCAAGCCAACCACCTCTCAAGGTGACCACTCTCACTGTGCCTCATCACTTTCGCTACTGAGAGAGTTACTGAGTGTTTGGTTGTGTGTTGTCTTTCTTGATTGTCTTTCTCTAAAAAACTCTATAATATTCTTTCTGCAGGTAAATATGCATGATAGTTGAAAGAGAGAAAAACACATGAATTCATGTACTAACTTTCTTAAATATTATGAAATCTCTTATAATCAGGTGAGAAAGGAGAAGTTAGGTGATAGAATAACAGCTCTTCACCAGCTAGTTTCCCCGTTCGGAAAGGTAATAAACAAACCATTATTACAATCACTACCAAACACAGTTATAAACATCTCACAAAATACAAAAACTATAAACCAATAAACCATAATTACAAAGCACCTTATGTGTTTGGTTTTATTAATCTCTTTAAGGAGAGAGACCCCATGAACAGTTCTTTTATGATATCCACTCTCCAAACTACTGTTTTCCTCTTTCTTTTTTCCTCATTTATCGTAATTAATCTCATTTTTAACCTTAAAAGAGACATATGACGGGTGTTGTGGTATGTGTGTGTGTTTCACTTTTGCAGACTGACACAGCTTCTGTCTTGTTAGAAGCCATTGGATACATAAGATTCCTTCAGGGTCAAATTGAGGTGATGTTTCTCCCTCATATTTTATTCTACCCTGCAAGCTATTGAGTGTTAGTGATTGAGCATGTAGTTAAAGTGTCACCAATTTTAATGTATGTTTCTCTCTATAACAGTATGCATGATTAACATTCTTTAGTTTTTATTTTCCTTCTTGGGTGCAGGCACTCAGTTCTCCTTACTTGGGCAATGGATCAAAAAACATGAGGAATCCACAGTCTGTAAGTACCCACTTTCCAAAGCTTCTCTCTCTATCTTTCAATTCGTTAATAACTTTCACAAATTAACACGCTCACATATGGCATACCTATACATACATTTGAGTATGTAGGACAAAAATACCTACTAAGACATATAATTTAGGGGAAAGTTTCCTCTTTTCTTTATTTTCTTTTGAAGCAACAGGTACATGGAGAAAGAAATTCTGTATTTCCTGAGGACCCCGGTCAGGTATGCTTGCTTTATTGGATCCATCAACTCATTAAAATCAAGTTAGGAGGCTCTCTTTCGTAATTATTACTTAAATATTTAATCAGGGAAAAAAGCCATAAACAAGGCTTCTCAGCTTTTCATAACATCTTTTTAAAGCTAGTGAAAAGTATAATGCGAGGCTGCATTTCTCATTTGAAGTCAAAAAGCATGGAGAGAGAAGTGAATTTACTAATACTTTTGTTTCTTTTTTTTTTCCATCTAGCTGTTGAATGACAATGGCCTGAAAAGAAAGGGAGCTCCAAACCAGGTATTCTTTCTTTTTATGCAAAGGTGTACCACGCTTATTATGTCTTTCATTTAGTCATTATTATCTTGGATGTCTTATAAGGCTCATCCTAATGATTATTATCATTATCACCATTTGTTCCATAATTGTGCAGAACATGCATGCATGGCCTGGCAAAACTAATATATTCAGGCTTTGCATTAATTAATGACGAAGATAATATATTCATTTATGATATTTCATTCATTAATCTTCTTTTGATATAAAAAGGGATTAATTATTTAATTACCATCTAATAATTTATTTATGTAATAATTAATTAATCAGGACGCAAAAGATAAGCCAAGGGACTTGAAGAGTAGAGGGCTGTGCTTGGTTCCTGTGTCTTGTACCCAACATGTTGGAAATGAAAATGGAGCTGATTACTGGGCACCAGCATATGGAAGTGGATTTTAACAGCATGGAAGAAATTTTATGGATGATATAACATCGTGAGCAGTCAATCTGTAACAATGAAAAGGCTGACTCCTCACGATGCTATATGGCATTCATGATGATTTGGCCAATTGAAAAAAAAAAATCTTATCCATTATGATGTATTGTCTCTAATCTAATTAGGTTAACACAATAAGTTATTAATAAGTGTTGTCAAAACATTAATTAAGATGTAATTTTAGTTTTTCTAAACATGCATTTTCTGAGGTAGCAATTTTTATTTCCCTGCTTTCGCTATGAAGGATGATTATTGATAATTAACATTCTGTCAATGTTAATTGGTTTAAGATTGCAATATCTAGTACGTTAATTCATACCTTCCCATCTTCGTATTCTTCTTTACACTTTTTTTTTGCTTCCAAGTCTAGTGTTTGAAAGAGTACGAAATCATATTATATAAATATGGACGCAGACTAATACCTATGTATTTGTAATAAACAAGTTTTAGCATTAGTTTAAATATATAGTAAAAAGAGAGCAGAAAAATAACTTATGGTGGACAAAAGAAATCAAGAAGAGGTGATGGAAAAAGCGAAAGTGAATATCATGGATTCTTATGCTGATTTCGAATCAAATATCAACTATACATAATACAAAGGAGAAATAATTATTATGATCTTGTTTATCACCTCTGTTGAACAAAAATAATTTGGTCTAGGGGATCATGAGAATTTAGAAATAATAATCAATATAATTAACGGAATTTATATAGTTTTTTTTAGGTAACGGAATTTATATCCTTATCATGGTGAAAATAATAAAATGTTCAGTATCATTAGTAGACGTCAATTTGTACAGCCACTAGTTAGTTAAAACATATCACTGATATGATATCAGTACTAATATAGGTTATAAATAATATAGGTGCGATGAGGTACTTTATCAGATACATCTTCTCATCCACTCTTATCCAAGCATGCAATAGAGATAAAAAAACAAGAATGTATAGTTTCTACTACCTATTCCTATTTTGAAATGCTATAATCAGCTATATGGTATTCTTCAGACAAATCAGAAATAAGGGTACTATATATACAGACACGCATGCATGCATTGAAGAGAAAAATCTTCACTGTCAACTATCAAGCTTCGAACTGAAGAAAAATAATTTGTACGCATATATGTGAGTGGCACATGCATTATGATGATCACAAGTACTTCTGTTTAAAATCATCACGTTAATCATATTATTTTTCTCTTTGTTAGAAGGTCTCTCTCTGGTTTCAAACTATATATACATATATATTTATATAAGAAACATTATTCATATATTTGCACAAGAAAGTTTGCCCTTGAAGGAGGAGCGTAATGTACTACTAGTACTCATGATCATAGCAATGAATATTAATTTGTTTATTAACCAAGTCTCTAAATATAGTTAAAAACAAACAATTATAAGTCGATGGCAGACATTCATGTGAATGGATATATTAATTGTTGGCTGACCCGAATGTAGATATATGGACCCCATCTCAGCTCTCGGGTCATTTTTGGACCACCTTTTAGTTCAACTACTCAAGTGCCCCCATGCCCCATTTCTCCCACGCTCCCTCCAAAGTGTGCCCCCAACGCCAACTGGCACTTTCATCATACTTACGTTACATATTGCATCATCTCACACAATAAAATTATTCTATATATATATATGCATTGTTACAGGCTATAAATTACATTACTTTGATCGAGTAAAATTAGATTCAAATTTTTTAGGTAAAATTTTGTTTCAAGTTTTGTAAATACAAAAGATATTATTAAAAATGAAAACTCTACTAAAAGTCAGTTACATTTCATAACAAAGATTAATGAAAAAAAAAACCTTAATGGCTAGTACTTCTTAATGAATTTGTCTCTTGCAAATGTGAAAAAGTTAGGATTTTGTGTTTTCATATGCTGCCTTAATTCCCACTTTCAAATGTAAAGCCAATGGGGTAATGACTGGTGAATACCTTTTATCCACTAACAAGTTATTTATATATATAGAATGGTCATGCTAATGATAAATAATGAATTAGTTAACTGATTAGTCCATTACGGAAATTTAATTATTGGCCTATACATTTGTACTGTTTTCACGGTGACCTACTCCCATGGAAAGTTGTAGATTAGAATATTTTTATATATGTATAAATATATTAATTATGTGAGAAAAAGAAAAAGTTAAAAGTTTGAATGTGATTGTATCTTGTTTCCTAGCATGTCCCTCTTAATATGCTTTTCATTGTTAAAAACAAAAGGGAGGGTAGAATAATTCAAGAAATGAATTTATGTTAAACACGCACACAATGAATATACATTAAAATAGAAATGTTAAGTTATTATCTAAAAAAGTAATAAACATATCCTACTTTCTTTCACAAATGTTGGGTAGTCACAGGACTTTCAAAATAGCGGGAAGATCTTAAATATATAAGGGTCAAGCAGAATCATATAAGTCAATCTTACATAACAGTAAAAACAAAAAAGTTTATCTTACTAAGTGAAGTTAACTGTATAGATCGTACACATTATTGAACAGGTGAATCTTATAGAATATAGTATTACATCTAAATCAAAATATTAAAGATTGGCACATGGTTTTTATCATTAATTTATATAGTACTTAACTTGTCCATTCACATCTAATATGGGATTTCTTACATATTCACAAGTTGACATTCTCAACAGGCATAAAGTTTAACTTTACAATAAAATAGAAAAAGACAAGAAAAATGCAATTAGGGTTAGTCATCATTATAATTTTTTTTGGTGAAATCATCCTTCATTATTATAATTTATAACAGTTGAGATGGTTCCCAGATCTGTCTAAGTAATTTTATATAATGTATATGGAAACTGAAGTTATGATAAAATGTATGTATGAGAATAACAAATTATAAAGTTTTAATATTTAATCAAATCCTTAATCAAATCTGCAAATATAATAATAATAATAATAATAATAATAATAATAAATTTACACGTGCATACATTACCTTATAATGAGACAAAAGAACAAGAATGATATGGGTTAAATTATAAAGAACAAAATTACAAAAGCAAAGGGTTATGGGTGAATCTTTATACCCTTGTTTTTAAATAATTGAGTAGTGCTTTGGGCCGTGTTGCTTTCTGTTTGTCTTCGCCTCTAGCCTTCGTGCTGCCAAGCCAACCCTAGGAAGAGGGGAAGGGGAATCACATGCAAGGGTATATGAAAAGAGAATGGAATATTACATAATAAACTATCTTTTAATTAAAAGATAATTCATCACATTCTTATAGGCTGTTTGTTTCTTGTTTTTTTATATATAAAACTGTTTTCTGTTTTAAAAAATAGAAAACAAAAAAAAATTTGATTAGAGTAATTTTAAAAATTATTTTCAAAATTAATATCTTTTTTAAGTTTTAAAATGAAAAAAATAAGAAAATCTTTAAATTGTTTTGGTTCTCTACAATTTTATTTTTAAAAAATTCAATGGACCTAAGTCCAAAAATAAAAGATATTAGTGAAACTAAGCGGAAAGTAGGAACTCCCATAACATTATAAATTAACAAACTAATCTCAGTAGGGATCTCTCATGTATAAATCACATGATTAGGCTTGATTACAAAGCCATATTGGTCAAAGCATTAACACATCTATTAGCTTCCCTATACAATATGTGTGTCACTAACGAAATTGTCACTCCATGTTCAGAGGTTGATGGATTGCTAATTAGACAAGACACCAACCATGTACACTCCTTGCTGTCTTACCTTAGATATATACTGTAAATTTTCTATTACTCATATTCCTCCTTACTTCTCCACTTCTAACTCTCTAAATCCACTTTTTAAAATTGTTTTTAAAAAATTACTCTTTAAAAGTAAAAAAAATAACAATCAAATAACCCTTAAGCTTTGGGGGAAAACCTTAAAATTTTATTTTTCTCAATGGATTTTAAGCAGGACAATAATTTATTATGTTTTTTAATAAATAAAAACTCTTGCCCAAAAGCAAATACTCTTATTTTTCGTTTCATCTATATTATCTACTATGTATAAATTAAAGATAAAGTATAATTAAGATATGAAAATAGCATGCATAATGTCAAATTCTTTTTTCTTTTACTTGTATGACACATTATATTAGCAAAATATTAATGTTCATCTATTTTTCTTAAGTCTTCTCAACATATAGACATAGTTATATTTGTCACGCTTAATTTTTTTTTAAGTTTGTCCAGCGCAACTTCAGCTCTCTCCGATACTATGGGCGTTGTAATTTTGTTTTATTTGTTGTAAGTATAAGAAAGTATCATGCAAACAATATAAATGAAAAGTTTTGAGTATGTATCTAAAGGAACTTATTTGTATTGCAAATTTAAGTTCTAGAAAAAGGGGATTTAGTTTTAAATGTAAAAGAAAGTAAAGTTGGTTTTAAATTAAAAATATAACAAATTAAAGGTGAAGAAAAATACAAATAGTTGGTGGACAAAAAGAACTAAATACAAAATAAATAAAATGTTGAGGATTTGACACCTGACAATTACTAGTTATATAGGTTTTTTTTATCCAATATTCACTCTAATACTACTTTAATCCATTATGGTGCTCTAATCATGATCACTCATATGTGATAGTCTAACTAACTTAACTCAACTCTTAATCTTTTAGCAAATCAAGTTAAATCACTTGGATCCAAGAATAAAGGTTTATCAAGACTAACAAGTGTTATTTCATCCCTAGACATAACACCACTAGATATCACTTTTATTTCTTAGTCAAAAAACATTTCTCAATGACATTTTCACTATGAAACATGTTCATATGGTTGATCACTAATTATACTAACAAATATATATATCCCTAGATGAGACATTTATTAGATGCTCTATTCAAAACTCAATTTTCAAGCATTTTCTAATGACAATTGATAATTGTTATTTATACGTAAATTATGCATTTAAGTTACATAGCAATTATCTTTTTTTTTTCCTCTTTCAATGCTTCTTTGTGATTGAAACGTAGAAATTTAACTTTTTCTGAGCTTTTATTCAATAAATGCTAAAATTAGTTGATTTATAGTGTTAGTTGTATTTTCTTTACAGGATTACACATTAAAAATTTGAAAGATGGATTGAGGATATGGGCCTAGCGCGTCACAAATATAAAAAATTCCAATTAAGCAAAGTTTTGATTATAAAAAGGGAGGGGAGGAAAGCTAGGAAGGAAAGCCAGAGAAAAACAAAAGATATAAAGAAGAGAAGAATTCACTCCATAAAAGTGAATTTATGCCCCTTGTTTTACTAAGTTTTCTTTCATTCTCTTTCATTAATTGTTATTCTCTTTTGTTTTTGTAAGTCTCTCATGCCAATGAGAGACTAAACCATTGATTGTTGGAGATTCAACAATCAAACACTTTTGATGTAACAATTATCACTATCTATTTAATATTACTTCATATTATTGTTCTTTTTTGAATTTTCTATCATGTTTGTGGTCTGATCAAGCCATAAAATAATCAATCAAAATAGAAAGAAGCAATACCACAAAGATAAACACTAAATAAATATAAAATTAACTACATAAAAGTAAGCCTTAGTACACCAATTTTTCAACAAAGAATAAGTCTCTCATTGTCATGAGAGACTTAAAAATACTCAATGGAGGAGAGGAAAAATGAAGGAAAATAAAAGATGAAGGTAGATGGAAGCTCCATTCATCACACACATTCCTAGGTTAATGCTCCATTGTCCCAAAGTTAAAAGTGCCTTATATAGCTCAAGAATCTTTGTTTTTTCTTTTCTACGAAACTGGCAACTCACTTTGCACGAACATCACTTGTTAAGTGCACCACTACTTTTACATTGACAAAAGTTGTAGCTAACTCAATAGCTAAGCCCACAATTACAAAAATTCCTAAAGTTATTTTGTCAGAGAGGATTTGGGCTTAGTGCAAAAATCACTAGTTAAGCGCCTTCAAACCTCAAATTTTGCCCTTTCAACTTCCATATGCTTGCCACTAGTCTTCCTTATTGTTTTTACTTGTGCTAAGCGACTTCCAACTCACTAAGCGAGCCACTTCAACTTCAAATTCTCCCATTCCATTATTGATGCATCAAAACTCTACAAAACATAGTTAAAACTAATGAATTTCCTAAAATTAACTTCATTAAACTAAAAACCTCAAAAGACACTAAATCCTACTTTATCGGGATCAACCTAAGCATTAAAAGAGAAGAAATGAAATAATTGCTATAAAATTTAAGTGTAAAAACTAAGTATGCATAGCAATCATCATTTTGACTAATAAAAAATAGTTCAATTTCTAGTGTGCCTCCATTAATTCAAGGGTATTGATACAATTAATTTTTCAACCAATAGGATCAAGTTGTATTATTATACTATTATTTTAAAATTTAATGATAATTTGAAAAAAGAAACTTCAATTTTAAAAAATTGTTAACAAAAGAATAATTTTAAAGCAAATAAAAACAAGTAAGGGTATGTCAATTAGCACAATAACAAGTAACCACAAAAAATTTAGAAAGTGATAAAAAAATCCATAACTTTAAAATTTTGAATTTTATTCTTATCTTTTTTTTTTTTAACTCTTTGTATTTTACGATTAGGCATTTTATATACTTTCGTTATCCTTTAGAGTTTTGTCAAATTTTTACATAATTTTAACATTTTAATTAAGAAATATAAAACAAATTAAAAATTAAAATCTCAATATAAAAAAAACCTTAAGAGAATTATATAAAAATTAAAGGATAACAAAAAGTATAAAAATATCTAAAATTTGTAAAATGTAAAGACTAAAAAAAAAGATAAGAATCAAATTCAAAATTTTAAAATTTTAGATATTACATATAATTTGTTTGTCAATTTTAAAAAGATACACCCATCACTTTCAATTTGTATCCTCAAGGCATGGGCACCCCTTCTCCTGCCTGAGTACAGACATTCCACCCCTATACAAAGGCATGTCAAAAATATTGAGGCATGAGGGGACCTTTGCTCATTTTTCTAGTCGCCATAATAACACCTTACTGGATTCTCTCTTTAGAGCTTTTGGTGGGTGTATGAAAAAAATTAGCGTGGTATCTAAAAAATTTCCAGGATCAATAGAATTATTTCACTTTTTTTTTTCTAAGCCAAATCTCAGTTATTTAGGGTCAAGTGAATTTCTATGGATTTTATGAATCGTTGATTTAGTTGTTAATAAAAAGAATTTCTTTATTTTTCTACTCAATTTTTTTTTGTACATTCTAAAAACTGATAAACTCTTAAGATGATTTTAGGTTTTTATAATGAGTGAAAATTTGTTATAAAATCATGCTTTGAAATATGACTCATGTAATTTTCTAGGATAAGAATAGTCATTGTCGGATCCAGGTTATAGGAAATGGGGATAATTGTCCCCGCAAATTTTTTTGATTTGTATATTTTTTATAGTATTAATAATAAAAAATATAATTTTTTTAAAGTATGAAAATACATAAAAAAAATTATTATAACTTGTAAAAATATGAGTATTTTGAATTTATTTTTTCATGATATATATATTTTGTGATAATTAGTGATATTTTTTATGTGATAATATTATAAACAATTTATTGTTCTCACTCAAAAAAATTTGGATCTGCGGGTGAATACTTGTCATCCTTCAATTCACCTAGCTAAAGAATTATGGTTTTTAATTAGGGATAAAATACAAGAAATTAGGATTTAAATAATGTAGTGAACACTCGATAGACGAAATAAAGAACTAAGTTGAATTAAAAACAATTCATAGCTTCGGAACAATTATTACTTCTTTAATTTTAGTTATTGTCTTTCTCAACAAATCAAATCTTTTTTTCTTTTCTGAATTCTCAATAAATCAAATCTAAATTCTTCTTCACGGTTTATATTAGTAATTGCATCTTCTTCTTTTAATTAGTATTTGACTTTTGATCCTTAGAACATAATCGGTTCTTACCAATTTAATTTATACTTGAAACGTTCTAATACACTTGATGTAATCTCATCAATATAATAAGTTTATAGCTTTGATATTGCTTCAATTTTTGCAACATGTTATTCTATATATCTTTATCAAATGCAACCGTTAACTAGCAATTTTTTTTTTAATTTCACTTTTTAGCCAGTTTTTTTTTAGATTGTTTGCAATTTTAATCCTCTTAGTTTTTTTTTAAGCTAACTAAGTTCCTCAATTTTTAAATCAATTTCAGTTCTTCTATCTATTTATTTATTTATACCTAAAATCCTCAAATTATTGTTATCTAGCCAAATATTTGCTGGTTTGTAATGGATATCTAAAATGCAATACTTATAAAAAGTGTAAAAAGAAAGAAAATTAGTGAGAACTTGATAAAATTTGAAAGATTTTACAAGATGTGGGATAAGGGTTTAAAGAGGAAAATTTGAGATTTCTTTGTTTATTTTTTTAGCTAAATTTGATGTTTCGGATTTCGATTGTGGGTTAAGAATAGAAAAATCTTTAAAACAATTTTATTAATTTAATTTGTGAATATTTTGGGTGAAAAAATTGACAGCTTTTAATAGAATGAAAAAATTTACTTACATAAAATATTTACTTAATTTGAAAATAGAAATGTTTAACTGACTCAAAAATACTCCGAAAACTAAATTATAGAATACAAAAATGAAATTAAGCTAGTTTTTCTTCCTTAAAATTATTGGAATTCTAATATAGTTTGAGATTTACCGATCAAGTTAGTTTTGCTGTTTCCTTTAGTCAATAGACAGACACATATTGATGTGGTACGTTATTTGTTTCATTGTTTTGCCGGAAAAAAAACATTATTTGTTTCATCACAATTATAATTTTTTATTCTGTGAAATAAAGAAACAAGTATATTTCTTTTTCTTTTTTTTTTGTAAATTTTCAAGTATCTCAAATAATATAGACGGCAGTCTTTTTTTTTTTTGCTGAATATATAGATGATAATAAACTTAACAATTTTTTATAAAAAAATATTAAATAATGATAATTTTTAAAAAATTAAATTAAATATAAAAAAAAAACAAGTATCCATGTGAAATTGTGAAACAGAAGCAATATATGCAAATGCAAGTGATTGACTCAGGTAGAAACAGAACAGAAGCATCAATTATCAGTTATCAACATGGTCAAAACTGCAGTTTGGTCCACTTTTGTGAGACCGCAATATAAACCTGCACATTTCAATCACTCACCCCTTCCATTTCTGAAGCTGAATACACCCAATTTGAGCTTTCGGTAATTCCCTTTTCTCTCTATTTTTCCTCTTTTCCCCTATTTATGTGAGGTTCATGTTTCAAGTTCCTGTGCAGTGGGACCAACACAGTACATAAAAAGCGACCCAATTGGCCAAAACCTTTGTCACTGCGCTCAAAATCTGCTCTTGCATTTGCTCGGGCTGACCCTTTGGAAATGGCAGAGGATTGGAACCGCACAGCCCTTCTTGTGATCGACATGCAGGTGCGTACTTACTTTCCAATGTTGTTCGTTCTCAGAACATGTTCTCGGAGAAATTAAGGATTCTCTCTCTCTGCAGAAAGGTTTTATAGAAGATGGCGGTCCCATGCTGGTAAAAGGAGGGAAAGACATTGTCCCAAATGTTATTAAGGCTGTCGATGTTGCTAGGCAGCGTGGAATTCTCATAGTTTGGGTAACTGCACTTTCTCTGTTGTTCCTTGTCTATGGATAATGATCTTTCATGTTAGGGAAGGTGGGGATGATGTTTCAAATGTAAACTGATGTTTTTCTTTCTTTGAAATGAATCAAATTATAATTTTAGTTACTTGTTGCCTGATGGGTGCCTCCATGCTTGAAGTTGCTAGAAAAAGTAGAGTTTAATAGGCGTGTACCCACCAACCAGAAATAATTATTGGTACGACTTTTTAGGATGTTTATTATAAAAATCAACAAATTTATCGTGTGTATATATATATATATATATGACAGTTTGTGATTAAACAAAAATGTAAAGAATCTTTAGATTGTATATATTATTTTTCAGTCAAGTATTCTTTTATATTAGGGAAAGAATATAAAAACATATATAATTAAGTTTGTTTTAGTTTTCATAATTCCTTAGGTTCTTGATTTTTAGATTTTATTTATACATAACCTGATATGTGCTATGAATTTTGGATCAGAGGTTTGTTTTTTCTTTGCCTTCTTGAATTTTAAGAGACAAATTTCTCTCTTTGCTTGGGTTTTCTTACAAACTAATGGTGACATGACAAAGGTGTTTTCCCTGGGCAATGCTCTGCACATGTTTAACAGCCAACACATAGAAATGAAAGTCTTATACTCTTGTTTTCACTGGACATCTCGGTCTGTTGACATTCAAGAAAATAGTTCCATGATGTTGAATTCTGTCTCCTAAAATGTTTCCAGGTAGTACGGGAACATGATCCCTTAGGAAGAGATGTTGAACTCTTTCGTCGGCACCTATATGCAGTAGGGGAAGTTGGTCCAACCTCTAAAGGAAGTGAAGGTGCGG
Source organism: Glycine latifolia (assembly GCA_013407115.1). NCBI lineage: Eukaryota > Viridiplantae > Streptophyta > Magnoliopsida > Fabales > Fabaceae > Glycine > Glycine latifolia. Next base: position 1,503,902 of record CM023956.1, read on the forward strand.
AATTAGTTGATGGACTGGTAATTAAAGAAGGGGATTATAAACTTGTGAAAACCAGGTTTAGTGCATTCTTTGCTACGCACCTTCATTCAGTCCTTCAAGGAGCAGGAATTAATAGTCTTGTGGTCACTGGTGAGTTATAGTTGTAATGCACAATATCAACTTACTTGTGGTTTTATATTTACGCATTGACTTCATATAGTTAATTTGTAGGTGTTCAAACTCCTAACTGTATTAGGCAAACTGTCTATGATGCTGTTGCATTGGACTATCAACCTGTAACTGTTATTGTTGATGCTACAGCAGCAGCCACACCTGATATTCATCTCGGTATGTATTTTTCAATTTCTCAGAAATTTTTGCAATTGACAGGAACTTTATTTGAATAATCATCTTAGAGAAGATCTTCTCTGCAGTAGATATTTAAGTAGATAATGATTTTTAGCTTTGCTATGTCTTTGTTTTTAAAACTTTCTCCGTTATCTCTGGAATAGTATCTATTAGTTAACATATATTCACTCATATGTCCAAGAACTCTGTGCAGAGAGATATTGAACTCTGATCTATATAAAGTGCTGCAATTAGTTAGTTTGGCATATGAATACTAGAATTTGATCACTTTACAAGTTGTACCATAGTTAGAGATTAAGAAGTTATCTAACTTTGCAGATACCTAAAATAGTAAACTACATCTAGTAGGTCAGAACTGATTTCTGGAGAGGATTTTTTATGAAAATATATTTTTTTAAATGTCAATTCATAATTTTCTATGAGAGGAATGTATTGTCAAGTGTTGACATGTTTGAGGAGTCAAGGACAAATAATTGTAAAATCAAAATTCCTTGCTGAGTCTTCTCCTTACTCTGTGGAGTTAACATGGTTGTTCTGAGGAATATTTAATACTATCATATTTTTTTTATTCAGAAAAAAATATATTTAATTCTATCATATACTTCACTTCTTTAAATCCATTTCTTTTTTTATGTACCAAAAGAAAATTCATTTCTTTTTGTGGATACGTTCTGATATTATAGATACCCTCAAAGCAGTTTAACTTTTTTTTGTTTTTTCAAAATATGATCAAAGTTCAGTTGATGGCAATGATGACTAATATTTTGGTGGTTTCAGCCAATGTGTTTGACATGAAAAATATTGGAGTTGCAACCCCAACATTACAAGAATGGAGCGAACCCTAAGCTTGATCTATATGAACTATGAAGCATGCTACTTTTTCCACTCAGTGGTGTACTGGTGTTCAATTCCAAGACTCAAGAAAGGCTTAAACTGAAGCAAACGTATCTATGTATACTGCATTAAATTGGTTGCTGCATAATAAAATGATTTACATGGCTAAGTTTGTTTATTTTGCTATTCACTTCACTTTTTTGTTGTGACTACTATGAACTTATTTTTTCTAGTCCTATGCACTCCAATTTAGAAAAAACCCTAGTTGCTAGACTAAGCTCAAATCTATTCTTCAAACTTCTGATCATCCATGCAACCCAACTGCATTTTCATTCTTCAAATACGCTCGCAAATGTCTGTTACGGGGAAAACAATTCTTAATTCATCAAAGCTAATATCAGGTAAGTTTTTTCTTTTATTACAAGAAAAGAATTCAAAAGATACCATCACTGAATTGTTCTGGAGTTTGCAAGTGAATAACAGCGTTTCTTGAAGAATGCCATCATGGAATTTAGCAGATTTTCTTGAAGGATTTTGCAAGAAATCTTCAAATTCGTCTTTAAAACTATGTAAATTAAGTACTTAAGTATTTGGAGTTTTAAAAATCATTTATTAATTTCTGATTTTATAAAACATAGTTTTGAAAAGTGGGTCTGACTGGATGGTTTGGCCAAAAAACTGGCGAAATGATTTAGTGTCCTGTATAAATAAATCATGGAACTGGACTCAAGAAAAATTGATAAAAAGAAAGTTAAAAAAAAATAGAAAATCAGTCAAAAGAAGTAATCAAGTAAAAAATTGGCCCACAGTAGGTCATAAAAGGTGTTTAATAAGATATTTATCTTTTTCTTAAAAATAAAACAAAAATCAACTTAAGGAGTTTATTATTTTCTTTATTTTAGACATAAACTTGTTATAATTAATAAACATTGTATATAGTTTAAACTTATATTATTTTCATTTCGGTATCACTTTAAAACGTTCCTCACAAATAAAATTACATGTCTAAGTGTGTTTAGATTATAATATATGTTATATATATATTTTTAAAAAATTAAATGCTTTTGATCTATTTTTAAAATAAATATTTCTTAAAAAATTTTAGTTAACGTGCTGTAATTCAATATTAAACAATATATTTGCCATTTTTTATTAACATGTTTTAATTCAATGTTAAACCAAATACTAGTGCTTGAAAAGATAAGACAGAAACAGAACATTTGTGTGGGAATAGGATGCTTTGCAGATCGTGTTCATTTCTTAATCGTGGGAGATCCAAGCTTCTTAAAATTTAATTTTCTAATTAGGATATATTAAAATAAATGTTGTTTACAAGTTTTTAGTTCTTGGACTATGAATTGTACATTTTTTTATAACTATAGATAATCTAATTCATTTTTAATAGTAGAATAATCAAATTCTTCCAACTCTTACAAAAAGGAACCTTCATTTTATATTTATGGAAACTTGTTTTGAAGAGACAAAATAGAAGTGAGTGAATGTACTTTTGAGAGTAACAAAAAGTATTACGAAATTGAGTTTACTTTCCAAACTAAACCTAGAACACACCAAATCCAAATGAGAATTCAAGCATTGCCTTACTCCTATGTTCTTGGCTTCTTGCAGTGCCTAATTTTGGTGATCCAATTCATTGAATGTAGAAACAATGGACAAAACTGTCATCAGAAGAAGAAATAATGGACAAAACTGAAGCCTTAGAGCATGCAAAACGTTTTGTGGTTTTCTTGTGTGGGGGTTTGTTGGCGTGTCACCTATCAAAGAAACATTATACAAAATAATAAAAGTTACATATATAGACACAAGGTGCTGTAAGATTCTTATCTAAATCTTACCTACAATATAACAGATAAGAAAACTAAATCTATCTTGTAATACAATAAAAATTCAAATCTAAAAGACAAACTCCTTCTCATGTGAAGTCTGTTGTCATCTTAGCCCAAATCTGTTTGGATTCTTACTACAAAATTACTAATTAAGGTAGTACTTTGGACAATCACCAAAATTATTTGTAAACAGACTATATACAACTTTTTACTCTGTAAAAAAGGAAAGTAAAGATAAACAAGAAATAAATTATTAAATGAAATTTAATAGAAAATAAGATTTTTTTTTTATGTATTTTTAAGAGCATTTTTTAATTTATGGTAAATTATCTTATATCATCACGTATCCATAACTCAATTTATGGTGTATGGTGCATAACCTCATATAATTATAGATTTTCGTGATTCATGCCGCGAACCTCATTTAATATATAAGATAATGCTACTGATGTTGATGGAACTTGGTTGGTGGTGGTGATCCACGTTTTTTTTCATTGTATTGAAATACAGAAGGAAGAATGGAAAACTCTGCAGCCATTAATTGCAGCTTGGTCAACTTTTGTGAGGTTGTTATATTATACATGCCTCCTCGCTAATCTAATCAGTGCACTTAGAATATTAATTAAGAAATTAAAAAAATATTTACATTAATTAAAAAAATATATTTATTATGTAAATCATGGTAAAATGTAAAAATGATTATGGATAGCACAATTTTCTGTTTCCTAATAAAAACATTTATATATACCTCCACTCCACATTTCAAGCGCAAATCACCTCCATTTCTTTGAGTTGCTGATAGTTCCTACTTTGGGGGTTCATATATGTTTCAAGTTCTTGTGCAGAAACCTTTGTCACTGCACTCAAAATCTGCACTAGCTAGGTGGAGTTGTTGACCCTTTGGAACGGAAATGGCATAGGAATGGAACCGCTCGGCTCTTCTTGTGATCGATATGCAAGTACTTACTTGCTTTCCAATGTTGTTGTTCCTTGCTAGTCCTTGTAACCAATGTTTTGGGAGAAATTAAGGATTCTCTCTCTGCAGAAAGATTTTATAGAAATTGGAGTCCTGTGGCACTAAAAGGAGGGAAAGACATTGTCTCAAATGTGATTAAGGCCGTGGAAGTTGCCAGGCAGTGTAGCATTCTCATAGTTTGGGTAATAACACACTCTCTATCATGGCTTGTCTATGGACTTCTACTGAGTAACTTCACGTCAACACTTATGTACTAATGGTCCTCAAGATGCCAATTTCTGCTTGCAAAGGGAGAAATGTTGAATTTTCAGGTAAATATGCTGTTGGGGAAGGGTGGGGATAATGACTCAATTATATAATTTTTTTTTCCCTTTGAAATGAAACAAGTTTTGATATGAATTACTTGTTCACATGATGGGACTGAGGTTGCTAGGAAAATTATTGTTGCATATCAGGAAAGAATATGAAAATATACACAATAGATTTCCTTTTAGTTTTCATGATTCCATAGATGATTCTTGATTTTTAATTTTATTTATACATACCCTGATATGTGCTCGGCATTTTGGATCAGATTTTTTATTTATTTATTTGTCTTCATGAATTTGAAGACATATTTCTCCATGACCAAAAATGATTAAGTGGTTTAAGATTATCATAGTTCTCACTAATCTTCCCATAACACATAATTTAGTATTATTAATTGTGTCTTTGAGTACATGTTACGTAAAAATTAATAAGGATTATTGATACGCGGTAATATTTTCTTTATGACAAAGGTGTTTTTCCCAGGGTAATGTTGCATATATTTTTAGCCACCATCACGTAGAAATGAAAAAAAAATAAAATCTATATTCACTTACCAGACATCTCAAGAAAATAGTTCTATAATGGTTGAATAATGTCTCTCGCAATGTTTGCAGGTAGTACGCGAAAATGATCCCTTAGGAAGAAATGTTGAACTCTTTCGTCGGCAGCATTATACAGCAGGGAAAGTTGGACCACCCACTAAAGGAAGTGAAGGTGCAGAATTAGTTGATGGATTAGTAATTAAAGAAGGGGATTATAAACTTGAGAAGACCAGGTTTAGCGCATTCTTTGCTACACACCTTCATTCAGTCCTTCAAGGAGCAGGAATTAATAATCTAGTGGTCACTGGTGAGTAATGCACAAAGTTAACTTATATACTTATAGTTTAAATATGTTTTTCATATTTGTAATAACAAATCTAGAAAGTTCAGGTAAAAAAATAAAATAAAAAATGAATAAATAATAATTTGAAAATGAAATATATTAGATGTATTAAAAATATATTTAAACCTTTTATATTTATATATTCACTTCAAATAGCTTTATTTGTATTGTAGGTGTTCAAACTCCAAACTGTATCAGGCAAACTGTCTTTAATGCTGTATCATTGGACTATCAACCTGTGACTGTTATTGTTGATGCTACAGCACCAGCCACACCTGATGTTCATCAAGGTACGTACTTTTCAAATTCTTAAGTCTTCTGGAGAGAGTTTTATATGGTTTTTTTAACAATGCCAATTCATTATTTTCTGAGAGGAACATAATCACACAAGTGGGGTCATATTTGAGGAGTCGAGGATATATATATGCTATTAAGACAATTTCTTACATGAGCAACATTTTCGATGGTTTTTCAGCCAATAATATGTTTGACATGAAAAATATTGGAGTTGCAACCCCAACATTACAATCTCTTCAAGTTAAAAAATAGTTATTTTGAATTTGCTTATATAGAAACACAATGTGATTTTATGACAAGAAAAGTTGGGAGCTTATTCAGTGGTGGCTGCTAATGGAATTTAAGGTAAAATAATAAAACAACGAATTGAGGTAGAGTTTTTTTTTTTTTTATTTTTTTGCTTTTAAAATTATATTGGACTAAAAGTGGAAGAAAAAACTTTTTGTGTTACTATCTTTTATTGAAAACTTGTTTTGTGATAATAAAAAATTAAACTTAAATTAATTTACTTTAAACTTATTTTTAATAAAATTAGTTTTATGAAATAAAAAAAACCCACAATTAAGCTGGGAAACGGTCATTCAAACACATGTTGGATAACATTTCTTAAAGGATTTTGCAAAGATGATAATTTTGGATGCAATTTCTTAAATGTTTTTAGTGTTGTTCCCATATTAGAGTTAGAGTATTTACAAGTTTTTTTTTCCATATAAATTTGTTAATATATGCTTTTTTTTTTTATAATTAGAATACATTAAAATTTACAACTAAAAATTATCTTAAAATACATGAACCGTATAATTTGCTAATATGTTTTAACCCAAAAAATGTGTACATTAATAAAAAATATTTGTGATATTTGTTAACTTGCATCTACTTATTCTTTAGTTATAATAAATACCAAATTATAATTATATATTGTTTTAAAGTACACTAACAATGTGACTTGTTAGCGTGCTCCAAATAAAAATCAAGTGAAGTACATGTTAGCAAATTCTAATTATTTATTATACAAATAACCAAAGTGATATTTCTTTCATTCTTATTTATAAAAATTAATTACTTAATTCGAGAAAATTAATGAAATGGTTCATATTATTAAAAATAATAAATTTATTCTAAATTTATATGTTTTTTTAAATTAAATTTGTTATTAATACTCTTATCTCTTTCTCCCCTAATTGATTGTCAGTATAATTAATTAGGAGTATATTAGTCTAACAATAATTAATGTAATGGAACATTATCAATTATTACCTCCATTCTTATTTATAAGATCCAACTTTTCTTATTTATAAGATCCAACTTTTTAAAGTTGTGTTTATTTATATAAGACTTAATTCATATTATCTCATACATTAATTATTGAGACTAAAAATAACCCTAAATAGATAAGAGAAATGTTATATTAACATGTATTTAAAAGAAAGAGAAACATTAATGACATTGATATTTTTGGAAAATTATATAAATTTTTAGAATAAATTTATTTTTATTAATTAAGTTAATTAATTTTCTTAATCTTGATAAATCAGATAATTAAATCTTATAAATAAAAATGAAGGCAGTATATCTTATAAAAGAAACAAGTTAAATTATGAGTTTAATTTCCAAAATTTTCATTCATTCTAACTTTAGTCCTTAAAATTAACAAGGTAAAAAAAACTTTGATACCGTAATTTGCCACTTATTTTAGTCCCTCGTATCTCGAATAATTTAAGAAAAAAGTATATTTTTAAATGGAATCTGTGTACTTAAATGATGTTTTTTTCATTACCATAGATATATTAATTAATTAATTAATTTATTCTTAAATTAGTTTCTTAATTTTAGTTTAAATTATGAACAAATTTACAAGAATAATTATAAGAGTTCAATTTTTATAAAATCTTACAATACGTAACTATCTATTATTATAGACCAGTGTTATACTGTTATCCATGCCTTCTAATTACTATATTCTAATTTACTATATTCTAATTGAAACCATTTGCGACAACACTATAATTTGATAATGCGAGAACAGAAGAGAGGAGGGTTTGTTGACCATTGACTGAGTTGACGATCTGATAGACGAAGAAGTGTATCATTTGTACTATGTATATGTCTTTGTTGAATTGCATTAGGAAAAGGGTTGAAGAAGAAGGCTCTAACTCTAACAGTAGCTGATCAATGGAGAAGGAACTAGAGCTTTCTTCAGCTCAACCCAGAATGGATTCCCAGCGCATTTCCCAACCCCAAAGGTGTGGTAAGGGTGGCCTTGTTACCATGCCTTTCATCATAGGTTTGTGTCCCTCAATCTCGGACTATGTTTTTCTCAGATCCTGTTTTGATTTGGGTGTTGACTTGATCTGAATGAATGGCAGCAAATGAAGCACTTGCGAGGGTGGCAACGTTGGGGCTTCTGCCCAATATGATATTGTATTTGATGGGAAACTACAATCTTCATTTAGGCAAAGCTACCAAGATACTCCTCTTATCAGTTGCAACCACCAATTTCATGCCTCTTCCCGGAGCCTTCATTGCTGATTCTTATCTGGGTCGCTTCCTCGCTGTTGGTTTAGGTTCCTTCATCACTTTTCTGGTAGGTATAAGCTATTCCTTTTCCTTCACATGTCATGTCATTATCTAAATTCAAGTTCCATATATTTCATTATGAACACAATATTAACATTTTAATGTCCCTTTCTATTTTGGACAAATAAAATAATCAGTCCATTGGGTTACAAGACATTCAAATTAGTTGCCAATATAGTGTGGCATGGTTGGCAGATAACCACGTCTCTTAAGGATGTGTTTAGGGATTCGATCCCTGAAGATCATGTTCATGTGTATAGAAAAACGAGCATTTGCGGGGAGAGATCAGTCCCTCAAAATTTAACTGGCTCAAATAAGAATGGGATACCCTTGGTTTACCCAGAAAAAGACATTCAAATTTGTCATTACTCATTAGTTGATTAGATGTTCTCACAGTAATTCTGTATTTGTTAAATGATGACGTTGCACTTAGTTATTTTTGTTAAAAGTTAGTTTAGATTCTGTTAGTTAATGTTTTAAAAAGAAAGTCGGCTTTTTGGTAACAGGGAATGGCACTGTTGTGGCTAACAGCCATGATCCCACAGGCACGGCCTCCTCCTTGCAATTCTGAAACTGAAAGATGTGAATCAGCAACACCTGGACAAATGGCAATGTTAATCTCTTCCCTTGCTCTCATGTCCATTGGAAATGGTGGCCTTTCATGTTCCCTAGCCTTTGGTGCTGACCAGGTGAATAGAAAAGATAACCCCAATAATCAAAGGGCCTTGGAGATGTTCTTCAGCTGGTACTATGCTTCGTCAGCGATATCAGTCATAATTGCCTTCACTGGAATTGTATATATCCAAGATCATCTTGGGTGGAAATTCGGTTTTGGAGTTCCAGCTGCACTTATGTTCTTGTCCACTTTTTTCTTCTTTTTGGCTTCTCCACTTTATGTAAGGAATAAAACACACAACAACTTGCTCGCTGGCTTTGCACATGTGATTGTTGTAGCCTATAAGAACAGGAAACTTCGATTACCACATAAGATCTCGGATGGAATGTATCATCGTAACAAGGACTCTGATCTAGTTGTTCCATCTGATAAACTAAGGTTGAATCACATATTCACACTACCCAAATTGTCATCTTTTGCTTACTCACTGGATGAAATAATACTGAACTTTTAGTGATGTGATGTTTTTTCTAGGTTTCTGAATAAAGCTTGCTTCATTAAAGACTTGGAAAAAGATATAGCCTCTGATGGGTCAGCCTACAATCCATGGAGTCTCTGCACAGTTGATCAAGTAGAAGAACTAAAAGCTATTATTAAAGTTATTCCCCTGTGGTCTACGGGGATAATGATGTATCTTAACATTGGAGGCTCGTTTGGATTGCTGCAAGCTAAATCCCTTAACCGACATATCACTCCAAATTTCGAAGTTCCAGCTGGGTCTATGAGTGTAATCATGATATTTACAATATTTATTTGGATTGCTCTTTATGATCGTGTCATTATTCCTCTAGCATCAAAGCTTAGAGGCAAACCGGTTAGGATCAGTGCAAAGAGAAGAATGGGACTTGGGTTGCTTTTCTCTTTTCTCCACTTGGTAACTGCAGCAATTGTTGAGACTACAAGGCGAAGGAGAGCAATTAGTGAGGGACATGTTAACGACACACATGCAGTGTTGAATATGTCTGCAATGTGGCTCTTTCCTCAACTTTGCTTGGGTGGCATAGCTGAAGCATTCAATGCAATAGGCCAAAATGAGTTCTATTACACCGAGTTTCCTAAGACTATGTCGAGCATTGCTTCTTCCCTTTTTGGATTGGGAATGGCTGTGGGATACGTGTTATCTTCTTTGGTATTCAGTATTGTGGAAAAGGTTACTTCAAGAGGGGGAAAAGATGGATGGGTTTCAGATAACATTAACAAGGGTCGATTTGACAAGTACTACTGGCTTCTTGCCACACTGAGTGCTGTTAATGTACTGTATTATCTAGTGTGCAGTTGGGCTTATGGACCTACTGCTGATCAAGAATCAAAGGTAACTGAAGAAAATGGTTCCAATGAGGAAGAATTGCCATTAATTCAATCCAGGACCAAGGGTCAGTTTGATAAGGTATCTCAGGTTAGTGAAGAAATTTTAAGAACTTCACATAAATTGTAACTGATTGAGATGAGTTTTAGTAATTTCAATAAATAAGAATGTTAATGTTTTCAATTTACAAAAACAAACAAAATATTCTTATTTGGGAGCCTCGCCCTTCATTCCTTTGTGGGTCATCCATACAACAATCTTTTTGGTGATAGCTGAAATTGACCAATCATTGGTTGAACTCTGTTCTACACTTCTACTTTATTATTAGGCAACTGAAACCGGTAGTTGATATTGTACAAGGCAATATTTCATATGGTTTGACAAGATTCTTCAAGTCATACAACATAATGATTGCAAAGCACCTATCTTTCCCATGCGTGTTCAGTTACTAGTTACTGAGTTATTTCATTTTGCTGTATTCTGAATCTCTGATTTAGATTATGTTTGGAAAATTAACTGAAACTTGAAAATAATTTTCTAGTTAAAAACTATTGAGTTAACTTGTTATATTAGAAGTGTTCAAGAAAACTAAATGTTCGAACTAGCTAATGTGAATGGTGAAATTAATTGTTGGACAAGTTGATAAATGTAACATGATATAAAAGAACACATTTTTATGATGCTTTTTTATATATTTTTGTTTTATATACAAAAATATATTGTTAGGTAATTATAGTTTTATGTACTTTTTGTTAATACCTTGTGTAAATAAGAACTAGTAAATGAAAATAAGAGAAATTGCATTGATTTTAGTCATGAACCTCTTTTACATCTCATATTCGGAAGACAAGTTAAATATAATGTTATGTGTAGATAAAAAGTGGAATAGGAAGATAATAAATAAAAGAGAAAGAAATGGGATACATATAAATAGAAGAGAAATATATATATATAAAAAAACGTTATTTGGATAGATAGAAATAAGAGAAAAAAAGTAGAATTTTTTCTCTTATTTAGATAAGTAGAAGAGAGTAAAAATAAATAAATGGTATGTAAGACTTTTTATACTGATTAAAAGTTTAAATTTAGTTTTAAGAAAAAACTGAACTTTCTATTATATATATTATGTTAATAAAAAATATTTATTATTTTATTTTATTTTACAACAATAATAAAAGATAATCGCATACAAACTATCCAACTACTTTTCTATAAGGTTCTTTTTATATAAATTTATCCATAAAAAGCTTACAAAAACAGAAAGTAATAAGGAAAAATATAATAATGTTCGTTAAAATTAACTTACATATAAGTTAAAATAAAAAATAAAAATAAAAAAACTCTACAAATTAAGTTATGCATAAATTAATTTTAATTTATCAGAAAAGTTATTTTATTTTGTCTTTATTTTTTATTTTCTTAAAACATTTTGAAAAAGTTTATAAAATATTTTGAAAAAGTTTATCGAAACATAACTTTATTCTAATTTTCCTAGCTTAAAGACTATATAGTACACTTTAATTAAAAGTAACAGTGTCTGTTAATAAAAAAGAGTAACTGTGTCTGATATCATTTGTAGACTTGGAAGACATAAAGTTTACAGTAATGTTATTGTAGTCTTGTCTGATAGTATCATTTATAGACTTAGAAGAAAGTAATATTGTATTCTTCACATTTTTCTGAAAATTATTACAATATAGTAGCCATCAATCCCATCATCATAATACTGAAGGCTACCTTTTGGCTCTGACGCCTTAGCTTTTCTTTCTTTAGGATCTTTGTCTTGGAGAAGTTTTGGTCTTGTATGGCATATATAAATGAACACTTTCTGAAAAGAGTATATGTCACAGCACATGACTATGACTATTATCTTCCTCTTTATGAAGTTTTATTTTCTAATAAGTTTTGCACTTTTGATTTTTTTAATATCCTCCTCTTTAAAGAAAGCAATACAGACACCCTAAAAAAAGAAAGTAATACAAATTGCTTATACATGATTATAAGAAATGGAAAAATTGCTTGAACAAGCAATTTAATATTATAAGCTCATGTACTTTAAAGTGAACTAACTTGTATCATAATCACTTAAAACTAATTATAATAGAACCAAATTTTTTAATAATACTTTTGTAGCACCTGTAAAAAGATATAATAATTCTAATGAATATTTGTAAATGATTAATTAAAATAAGATCAGCATTCTTGATATTATTTTTATTATGTTTTTATTTATAGAATTAATCGTTAATCGTACTGCATCTTCCTGAAAACTAATAATGTTTAATCGTGTGGTTTCTCTTCTCTTATAGTTATATTTCCCAACCGTCTTTGACTCTTTAGGAATATAATGAGCATTTTGAAGATGAATGCCCAAGTGAGAAACGCACTATAATTTTGCTTTCCAAATCCAAAATAGACAAGAAAGTAACGATGATCACAAGATTCCAAAACACTAGCTAAATTACAAAGGTGCTTTCACGTCCTTTTCATAAAGTTTAGGTAAAGTAGACTTCTCTTTTCAGTAATTCTATAATTATAAATTATATTTGTAGTAGCAATACATTTTTAAAATAAAAATAATTATATTAAAATGAACTTAGTTTAACTTAATATATTTTAGCTTGTCTTTACTTTAAATTAATTCTAGTTAAATTTAAACTAGAAATAATTTTTTTTTTACATATAGAAATAAGAATTTCCAAAAGTCAAAAAGGGTTATTAAATTAATTATTGATATTCGGGAGAAAGTAATTGATGACTGAGGGTCGGCTTATCTTAAAGTAATTGATGATCGAGGGACAAACAAAGCCTCAACACATGAGACTTGGTATCTGTGCAAAAAGATGGTAAAATGGGGTGGCAGATTGTTTAGCAAAACTTAATTGCTTTAAATTCTTTACGAAATGCTTTGGATGAAGGATTATCCTTATTAGAAAGATTCTTGTATTCTGTCTGATGTACAAAACTTACACTATGATTCTAAATAAAACATTCATTTTTCATTCCTTAAAAAAGTAAGAAAACTAATTTTAATTATTAAAAACAACTAAAATATGTGCTTAAATTTATATATATATATATCCACGCGATAGAAATAATTGATTTTATCCATAAGATACACAACGAGTTTATTAGATTTTTTAATGAAATAATTACTTTTTTTAAAATAAAGTTAAACCAAACAGAGTATAATCAATGCATGCATTTGGATATAATTAACATTTAGAAATATTTGTAGCTGTAAAAAGTCTTAAAAAAATCTTTGAGTAAAACATAAAAGGAAATCGCACACAAATTCTGTGTTAGTCATTTAAAAAAAAAAACTAATTTGATAAAAAGAAAAACCAAAATTTGAATAACAACTAATATCTTTACTGTTACAAGTAATGTCAGGAAGGATAGTCTTAATAGGTAATGGACCATAATTTTTCACCATTATATTAATGTTGCTATCATAGGTTCTTTCACGTCAGATTAATCTTGCTATAAATGCATAGATAAATAATATTTTTTGCATGCTTGCGAATAATTCATTGCCAAGTTGATGCAATCTTTAAGCTTCGTCTGTTTGTCATTTGTTCCATTTCAGGCATGCATTCTGAAACCAAAAGGATAAGCTGGAAACTTAGAATATTCGCGTATTTGACTCCTAATCATGCATTTTTTCATTGTCCATTCGGCAGGTATATAATGCAGCTTCACTGTGACGAACGAGTGGTAGTTAAAAACTAAAAGACTATAATATATTAAATTTTTAAAAGTGTTTTATATTAAATCTTTTTCTATTTTCAATGCACAGAGTGCTTTAAGAATATTTATGTAAAAATTATGAAGTACAGAACTATAATAAACACATAGGTGAATTTTTCTTTATGTTAACTACAAGAATCATTGACCCATTTTCAAATTATTAATTGTTAATTCTTTTGGCAAATGATAATTACTACGTTAAGAGCAGCTTTTATTAAAAATAAAAAAAATGTCATTAATACACTTCTATTAGGATTTCTAGTGAATTTCAATAAATAAAAAATCAAAACACCATTGATTAGCAGAATTCATTTCTTTTTATTCTCTTAATTTATTTTAAAGTTTATTACCGAGACACTTATTTGTCTTTATTACTCCTTCAGTCTCATAACAATAGTTTTCTCAAAATAATTGTTATTTTAATTTTTAATGTAATATTAATTATTATTTTTAATTATTATTTTTTACTCATATCCCTTATAATATTAATGATATTAACTATAAAAACAAAAAATGAAATAAAATAATGATGATAAAATTAATTTTATAAAATTATTAGTTTCTTTATTTATTTATTAATTTTTTTTGTCTATATGTAAAATAACCTAAGATGACAATGATATTGAGATGGAGGGAATAACTTATTAACAATTTAAATTTATGATATTATTAATTAAAATTTACTAACTTAATGCAATTATTTTAATTGATATTAATGCATTAATTAATTATTTATTTCATGTAACATGCATTTATATAACGCATACATTGTAAATATCGTGGGACAGTGATGGTATAGAATATGTTGTAACAGTAACACTCACATGGTACGCTGGAGCTCTATATTATTTTTGTTAATTAGCAGAGTATAGACAGAGATTGGAAGCTCTGACATCTTTCTTTGCTGCTTGAAGAGTGCTAGTATTTAAGGGCTCTATGTGTTTTATTTCTTTGCATTATGAAGGAGGAAACAATAATGGAGAAGGAAGTGGAGCTTTGTTCAAGTGAATTGGAAATGGCTTCTCAACACATTCCACAACCAAAAAGGAAAAAGGGTGGTATTGTTACCATGCCTTTCATCATAGGTAAACTTTGTTTTGTTCCACATAACAACAAAGAAAAAACATGGATTTGGTTTGGTTAAGGATTCTCATTGTTTTTTATTTTGGTTGTGTTTGCAGCAAATGAAGCACTTGCAAGCGTGGCGAAAATCGGTCTTCTCCCGAACATGATATTGTATTTGATGGGGAGTTACAAGTTTCATTTAGCCAAAGCAACTCAGGTGCTTCTCTTATCCTCTGCAACAAGCAATCTCACACCACTCATAGGTGCTTTCATTGCTGATTCTTGCCTCGGTCGATTCCTCGCTGTTGGGTTAGGTTCCTCCATCTCTTTCCTGGTACTTTCTTTTCAGATTCCTTTCTGCCTTTTCTCTTCTGAATTCTGTTAAACATCATAAGATCACTGTTATGTTCAATAGTTCAGATTGACTTAGTTTGTTAGACACACATCACTGGTATAAATAGGAATATCTTTGTAATAATTCATCATCTTTTATCATATTAATACAATGAGATATTTCCATGGTAGTTGTCTCTTATACTTGAACTCTATGAGCTTTGGCCTCATTAAGTTGGAATAACTTGCATCTCATCTCAAATTTCTGATAAGTTCACAATTCTAGAGTTCAGTTTAAGGAGCTTCACTTGTCCTTTTCCCATCCAATTATTCTCAAAGTAGTAATAAGGAAAAATCAATTGATTTTTTAGTAGTGCGGAACAAAATGCACCGAAAACTTTTTTACTTCTCATGTCACAAAAGTGGCTTTATGCACCCTACGGTTTCACAAAAAACAGCTGAGACAATTGGAGAATGTATGTAGTTTTTTCTTCATCGTTGCTATCTCTAAGTAAGCTTTGCTCTGCAGGGAAGTGGTTACTTTTTGTGGCTATATGCACTCTACGGTTTAAAATAAAGAAAAAAAACTGAGATAATTGGAAAATGTTTGTAGTTTTCTTCTATGTTGCTATCTTTAGGTTAGCTTTGCTCTGCGGGGAAGTGGTTACTTTTTTTGTAGCTTTATGCACTCTACGTTTTTTTTTTTTAAGAAAATAAAAAACTGAGATAATTGGAAAATGTTTGTAGTTTTCTTTCATGTTGCTATCTCTAAGTAAGCTTTGCTATGCACGGAAGTGGTTACGTTTGTTTGTTTAATAATGATGAAGTGTAACTTATTGATAGAAATAACTAATTGTTTTTTCTATTCTTTCTGTTGGCGGAGGGAGAATTTTTCTAAGATAATTAGCCAATATAGAGTTGGTCACCTTTTTGTTAAAAGTTAAGTACCACAAGAGCAGAGTTCATCTAATGAAGCTATGGATATGTATAGGATTTTAAATTACGGTTGTGATCATAATTACTGTTTTGCACGATCTTTAATATTTTGGAAAACTGTGGATACCCTAAAAACTGACAACAGTCAAAATTGCGCAGTTGTGTACCAATGTACCATTTAAGGAAACTCTTTTTAAAGGAAAATGTTATTTGTTACGAAAACATATTTCGTTATAAGTGCACGACAATTGATCTTTGTGAATTCTCCTATAGTTCTATTACATTTTTTCAAATCTTTTAATCAATATTAAAAAATTACCACCGTCCATTTTACTTTCGTGCAATTCGTGTGGTTTTCCTTTCATAATAAAAAGCACTACTCTTTCTTAAAACCATAAACACATTTGATTGCATCGAGTTAATTGGATATCAGAACCTGCGATTCTGTTGTCTTTAGTCTTTACGAAAGTAAACCATAATCGGAGATATGATGTAATGAGAATGATCCATCTAAGGTCCATCTCTTCTGAATACTATATAAATCTACGAGGAAGAAAATACTTTTACAGCAAGAAATTAAGAAATATTTTTTGTTTTTTGTTTTGAAGAAAGAAAAAATTATTTCTGTTGCACATTAGTTATGAACAAACCTCATGGCAATTACTAGTCCTCTGGAAATTCATTGGCTATTGGCATGATCTGTATAGCTGTCCCTTGCACTTGGCTCCAGTCTAAGAGTTGTAAGATGTACATGATCTGAGATTTTTTTATACTTTTACTGATGAAACAACAATGAATAGTGCAACTTTATTAGCGACTAGAAAATACTTTCTTTATATAATATTGAAGTGTCTAATCGATGATTATTCCACTGGACCTCCATTATATATTTGCATAAACAGAAATGTGAAGCCAAAAGCCATTTCACATATGATAAAATATAAATTCACAACTATATGATCTTTTCAACGTATAAGTGACATATATGGAGATAAATAAGCTATCCTGAATCCTGATGCATGAAATACAAAACAATATTAACATTTTTATAATTTTAATGCACTAACAGTCTAAAACTAAATACATACTTGTTTCACATTCCTTTCTGTTTTCTGTAAAACTTGGTCAGACTTGAGGGTTACAAGACATTCAAAATAGTTAAAAGGAGTTACATTTATTAAAAAAAATTATTTTGCTAACAGGGAATGGTACTCTTGTGCCTAACGGCCATCATCCCACAGGCTCGGCCTCCTCCTTGCAACCCTGCAACTGAAAGATGTAAACCAGCAACAGCTGGGCAAATGACAATGTTAATCTCTTCCTTTGCTCTCATGTCCATTGGAAATGGTGGCCTTTCATGCTCCATCGCATTTGGTGCAGACCAGGTGAATAGAAAAGATAACCCGAACAACCAGAGGGCATTGGAAACATTTTTCAGCTGGTATTATGCTTCTACAGCTTTTTCTGTCATAATTGCCCTCACAGTCTTAGTATATATCCAAGATCATTTTGGATGGAAAGTGGGTTTTGGAGTTCCAGCAGCACTTATGTTCATGTCCACTTTCTTCTTCTTTCTTGCTTCTCCACTTTATGTAAAGAATAAAGTACAAGGCAGCTTAATCACTGGCTTAGCACAAGTAATTGTCGTGGCCTATAAGAACCGGAAGCTTCCTTTACCCCCTAGGAACTCAGCTACAATGTACCATCGTAGGAAGGACTCTGATCTCGTTGTTCCTACTGATAAACTAAGGTTGATCATTCTCATTATTATCATGTTTTGCTTATTCAATGGATGAAAAAATTCTAAACTTCTGAAAATGCTTTGTTTTCTAGGTTTCTGAATAAAGCTGGCATCATTAAAGATCCAGAAAAAGATATAGCCTCTGATGGATCAGCTTCAAATCCGTGGAGTCTCTGCACAATAGATCAAGTGGAAGAGCTAAAAGCTATTATTAAAGTTATTCCACTGTGGTCTACGGGGATCATGGTGTCAGTTAACATTGGAGGCTCGTTTGGATTACTGCAAGCTAAGTCCCTCAACAGACATATCACTTCACACTTTGAAATTCCAGCGGGTTCTTTTGCCGTAGTCATTGTGTTTATAATATTTATCTGGGTGGCTCTTTATGATCGTGTCATTATTCCTATAGCATCAAAGCTTAGAGGCAAACCAGTTAGGATCAGTGCCAAGAGAAGAATGGGAATTGGGTTGGTTTTCTCTTTTCTCCACTTGGCAACTGCAGCTATTGTGGAGAATGCAAGGCGAAGAAGAGCAATCAGGGAGGGACATATTAATGACACACATGCAGTGTTGAATATGTCTGCAATGTGGCTTGTTCCTCAACTTTGCTTGTCAGGCATGGCTGAAGCATTCAATGCTATAGGCCAAAATGAGTTTTATTACAGTGAGTTTCCAAGAACTATGTCAAGTATTGCCGCTTGCCTTTTTGGACTTGGAATGGCTGCAGGAAATGTGTTATCTAGTTTAATATTCAGCATTGTGGAAAATGCTACTTCAAGAGGAGGAGAGGAGGGATGGGTTTTAGATAATATTAACAAGGGTCGTTATGACAGGTACTACTGGGTTCTTGCTTCACTGAGTGCTGTTAATATACTGTATTATCTAGTATGCAGTTGGGCTTATGGACCCACGGTTGATCAACTATTCAAGGTGTCTGACGAAAATAGTTCAAATGAGAAAGAATTCACTGAATTGGGCAATATGGGTCAGGTTTATGTTTGTGAAGGAATTGGCTCAAATGAGAAAAGAGTCAACTAGATTTGGCAATGAATGGGGGATCCTGTTGAGAAGGTATTCAAAATTAGGAGAAAACAATGACACAAAGGAGGAAAAGTTAACTGAACTACAGGTTCACAATAAAAGGGAAACATCAAGGATTTGTGCAGAAGACCCGACGATTGCCTAGTTGAGATGTTGAACTTAGTAGGCACATACACTACTTGGATAGCCATATTTATATTTTTATGTTTTGGTTAGTAGTAGATGCAGATATTAATATGTGTCTCTAAACTGTAAACTGTGTTGGTATGTCAATATGTATATTTGCTCCATAGTAAAATTGTTATTCTAAAATGTTGCAAACGATACAATTTGATCTGAATGAATTTTTTAAGCATGAATTTCAATAATGACAGTGGGGACTTCGGGTGGCTAGTACCCAGTGATAAATTTAAACAGACGATATCCTTCCATGATTTCAAATATTATTGAATCATTGACTCAAAAAACTAGATAACGGTTCACTTTACTTTTAGTGCACTAAGGAAAAATATAAATGATTCATTGTATAAAAGTAATGTCTACTTTAATGGAAAGAGTATCAACCAGATCAACTACTTGGTTTATTTAATTATTCATTATTGTCGTTAATAGTAGTAGTAATAGTTGTCATAAATTATTGTTATTGCAGTAATTACAATAACTTCGAATGAATATATAGGTACTGTTAACAAACTAAGTACCTATATATTAAAACACCAAAGTAGTTGGAGGAAGCACTGAATTTACTCGTCTGGGATCTAGTATTAAAACACCTAAGTAATTAGAGTTTACTTTCTTGGTGTCTTGGATTCTTCCTAGCTACCATCCACAGCTTTCCAAGAGCAACCAGTTCTCCATTATGCTTTTTCCTGACTTCCACAATCACAGAAATCAATTCATCCTTCTTTCTTATAACCTTTGCCTCCACTTCAACCTCTTCCTATTGTTAAAAAGTGAATTAGACATGCTACAAAAAAGAAAAGAAAAAACTAAATTTTGGTACAAAGAATGAATGCATTTGGTGAATGAAACAATTAGACTCAAGTCAAGGCTTTAAGTTTCTTCACAAACACCAAAGATATTACATGAAGAGAAGACTACCTGAACCTTTGCCGTTGAGTAGTATGAGATACTTAAATCAAGAGTGACCTGGTGACACAAGGTAGCAGAGTAGGAGGCATAACTTCCAATGATGTCAACTAATGTTGCTATGGCACTGACATGCCAATTTCCATTTTCATCCTATAGACATAAAATCAAATAATCTACATGAAAAGGAAAGATAAATGTTTCAAGTAAAAGGAGAATCAGATTATTATCAATCTATTACCAACAAGCCACTGTGTATGATCAAGTCACAAAGGATGAAACCTTTGTGTGCCTTTACTAGCCGGATACCCTTTGTGGTGGAAGTCTCATACCCTTGACCATAAGTCCCATCTGACAGGCCTTTTATCCATTTCCGGATCACTTCTAGAAGACTGGGATCTTCCATCTCTTTCTCAACCATGCCCACAAACCAGAGAGAAACAGAATTTTTCCCTGTTTCACTTCATCACTCTTTCTTCAGGGTGTGTTAGATGGGTGACAACTGACAACTGAAAAGTCAACCTTGTTTTGCTTTTTTGACAAAGTCACAATACTTTATTCATTCTGGTTTTAGCTTTTCACAAATAACAACTTTATTTTATTAGACCACTAGATGCGTCCTAAGGACATCATTGTAGATGGAGAAACCGGTTCCATGTTCAAAACTAGTTTTTTGAACGCATTACAGGTCTTAGAAATGGTTTTTCACCAAATTCAGTCCTGAATATTAGTTTTAAAAGAAGGAAAGGGAGAAATACATACTTCGGATTTGTTAACATCGATAACAGAGATTAATAAGAAAATAATGACAGTAAGTTTGGTTAAAAGATAATTACAAAAGATCCACCTGACAGAGGGAATTGAAGCTAAAAGGTTATTGATCTCCAAGTTGCTGCCAAAACAGAGATAAATAGACATATGTATGTTGTTGGTTGTTGCAGAGCAAAAAAGAAGACAAATTATATTTCAGAAGCAACAGAAAAACAAACACTACCAGTAATCAAATAGAAAAGAGAATGCGCAAATGAACAAGTAACCAGACCAGAATCAACAAGAGCGCAATCCAACAGAAGCGAAAATGATCCAAGTGTTTTGTGGGACACTGCCATATTTAGTGGAAAGAATTATTTCGAGGAACATGTACCATTTTCCTCACATTTTAATTATGTTTTAAAGCATTTTTTATTGGATGAAATTGATATGGTCAAACATAGTAAATATACAAGTTGCAGGATAAATCTTGGTGAAATTTTTTTTTCTCTTTAAAATTTTTCAAATCCAATTTTAGTCCTGTGAACATTTTGTATCTTATTCCTGTCTCTTTAATTTAAACAATACTCTACTACTAACTCTCAAGAAATATCTAAAAAAATCCTCAAAATACTGTACTATTAACTTTGAAAACAAAATTTTTGATATACAATTTGTATTAAATATTTAAAGGAAAATTGTCACTTAGAATTATCGTAGAATAAGATTATGTCATGAATACATGTGATCTAGACCAAAAATAAATATTAAAATTATAACCACTTTCACTCGTGATAAGCAGGTTTTATTAGTTTTTGACTATTTTTCAATTTTTTTACTAATTCTTCTCGACGCTGCTTTTGTGATATACACTTGAACCAGACATTTGATCGTTCACCAAATACCAAATTTCTGATTCAGTTTTCAGAACAATAGTTAACACTTTTTTACCATTTAATATTACTAATTTGTTCCCTTTTTTCTTAAAATTAGAAGGAATAAGATGAAATAAAAAGAAAATCTAAACTTCTATAAGACAAAGGAAAGTCGAGGATTTTCATAAATGTTAAGCACATCGTAAAATATTCCAAATGCCATTAGAAAGTTGTAAAAGGGATAGAACAAAAGACATTTAGTCCATTATCAACATAACTGCCTCGTTACATTTCCACGTTTTTCATTTCAGTCATAAATAACATAATGAAAAATAATCCTAAAATGAATTCAGTAACAAAATTACAGCACACTTTAACCATGTAATTGCTATCCAACGAGCCAAGTTCTTTATCTCAGGTTCCTGCTACCATCGATAATATCCAGATGGATCCCTTGAACCGATTATCTCAATCATGCAGGAGACAGTATAGAAGCAACAAACAAACTGGTTGTAATTCAAACCCAACCACCAGCCATCGCAACAGTCGGAAAATAATATTATGAAATGTATTTCTCCTGCTGCTCTTGAAGTAACCTGGCTGATGATTTGGCATCCAAGTATAGCGTACAAACTTCCTCAAGATCCGCCTATAAATTTCACAATAATAACTCATTGAGTTGAGGATAAGCACATAGCAAACATTATTTCAAGTGATGAACATCAAATGGTCCAATTTCATAATTACCTTGCAGATGTTGTCTCGGCCATTCATTTTTGCAACAATGCTGGCAGGTGATAACAGCTGAACTGCATGCCTGATAAGCAACAAGTGTAAGTAACATAAGAAAGAAAAGCATAGGAAAACAGCCAATCAAGAATCCAAACCTTAAAGATGTTCGTTGTCCAATCTCCCCAAGGAAAGCTAAACTTTCTTCATCCACAACCAGTTCCTCTACTTGAGCACGGATAGCTAGAATCTGTCCCACAATTAAGAAGCATGCATGTTTGTATATCACACATAACACAAATTTTGAAATCTATTCAAAAGACACATGAAGGCCATACTACCTGTATCATTTCAGCAGGACCATAGGTTTGCGTTCGAATGATCACCAACCGATCCAACAGGTCAACTGGTATGCCATGAGGACTGGTCATATTAGTCCCTCTGTATAAAAAGAAGGCATTAATGCTCAAATTTCAGCATGGTGAAACAATGAAAACAGGACCATATCAATCAAACAACTAATCATTATGACCATCGACTTAAGGTTTACATTGATGTATGACAAATTGTCAATTAAGTATGAACTATAAACCCTAAAAATTCAACAAGGGTCCACAACCAGAGAGATTTACTTTTCAATTTTTACTAATCATAAGCACTGAAGTCTTATATTATGACCAAGATTTAAACTCAACATCATGGAGACATTAAGGAAAGGTAATTAACAAAATAAGAACCATGGCAATGATGCCTGCTATGATAATAATACACCAAAAATGACCGGCTATCAATCACCACATTGCATTCGATTGATTTACCCAAATTTACCACTGGACCAAAACTTCTTTAAAAGCAACATTAGTTTAAGCATACCTTACATTGCATATTCCTCTATTAGTAGCAAAGATTACTATTGGAGATAGGGAGCTCTCTAAAGCACGATTTAAATACGAAAAACACTCCATATCTAGCATATGAACCTGTAAAAAAGCATTAAATGTTTTGATAAATTAGATGCAATAGTATTTGCAGACATTAGTTGGTGAGAAATTTAAAGACACAGTCACCTCATCAATGAATAGAACTCCAGGAACAAGCTCTGCTACACCTTCATCAATATATCGGTTGACAACCTGCCACCAACAAAAACAGTTACTCTCTTATTTTTATATTGTACCTCCTTTTCTTTTTTCCTTTGGTTTTTTCTGGTCACAACTCATGAGTACGACTTTATTAATCACCAATTTCAATTTATGTATAAAACATCTAAAACAACAAGTAACATGCCCAAGGACAACTGAACGTAATTGAAGAAATTGCTAAGAGAAAAGCTCATTTTGTAGACCCTTAATTTTCCCCATAACTAATTAAAGAAGAAACTACAAACTTGTATCAAAAGTTATGAAAATACCTTGTTAATTTCTTGCCTCAACTTGTCAGTGATCTCTGTTTTCCTGGGCTTCATCATCTGACCCATAAGAGACAGAATATCTTGTCCCCCTTGAGGTCGTGCATTGGCAGCATCCAGATCATGTAGGGTTACATCCTTAAAGAAAAACAATCCAAATCAGAATAAGAAATCAGAAATATACAATAGTCAATGTCTAGAAAACATTCTTACATAGTACACTAGTACAAGGCTCTCATTATTTTTATTTAAAAAGATTATGTCCACTAAATTGAAATCTAGAAGAAAAAATTCTGATGTCCACATAAATCTGGATTAAAGTCTTGCCTCCCACCTTGGTGATATGGCTTCAATTTAATAATTGCAACAAGATTTTTTTTCTATTCGGTACCACCATAATTAGGGCCTTATGCTTAACTGCAAAAAGATTTGACAATCACAACCATGGTTATAAAAACAAGATCAGACTGGCCGGTTCAATTGGTTAGATTGAGAACCGGCTTGGTGACTGGGCTTTAATTTATCAACCACTCACAGATCAACTCGAAGTAGAACTATAGAATTCATTTTATTGACAAAAACAATTAAATTCAAAAATGAAAATTGACATCAATACAGTTTCTTTTTTTCATCAGTGGGAAAAGAAAAGCAACAAAACTACAGATGCAAGGACACACTACTCATAGCATCAATTAGAGGATTCAAATATAATAATTATACTAAATTAGTAATCTTATAGGTATTGCATAAATATAACATTGGTCTTCAAATTAAATACCTGAACAATCTCTTTTTTTTTGTGAACCTCTCCCTTGGGAAGTGGAACATACTCTTCTGCTTCAAGGTCAAACTCAGAAGCAAAAGCATCACTTCGACCCACCCTTTTTACAGCCCCACTATTTGCCTCAATGTATATTACATCCCCAACAGCTACCTGCACATTGGCAGAAATCCCAAATCGAAACATCAAATTTGTTGACACAAATATCACACAGCTTTAAAACTAAAACAGCTTCATAAAAAAAAGAAAAAAAATAGTAAGAAAAGAAAAGAAATTTATAACTTGTAAAGACAGAAGCACACAAAGATCAAGAGGAAATAATTTCAGAAACCTCACCTTTTCCTTAATCAAGGCATCATATATGGTGGGATCCAACTTGAGTTGCTTGGTTCCTTTCACTGTCTTCAATCCAATGATCACATGGCTAATACTTTTACCATAACCACCTGTAACACTCTCAGTTTCTTCCGGAGAGAGCTCGGTGACCTTAAACAAGACCAGCAAAACATAAACAACAATATGTACAAGGCACAATCACATCCGAGTTTTGACAAGAGAATAGCCACAAACTCACCTCTCCTTCATATACTTCCTTGTTTTCCTTGATACGCAGACCAATGGCCCGTCTAAAATTTTCCATGAGAACCTCGGTCTTCTTTACTTCTGAGGAGTAAACTTCAGAACCAACCATTGGGCAGAATGGAACCTGCAGAGTGGCATAAACATTATTATCAGCAGCAAGAAGGGTCACAATCACAACACAAAAAAAAAAAACACCACAACAATGAGAGTCTTAAGAGGGAAACCTTGGTGCCAAGCTCCTGGCTTATCCCAAGAGCTAACGCCGTCTTGCCAGTTCCGGGCGGTCCGGCGAGAAGAAGTGCCCGGCCGGCCATCTTCTTCTGCCGTATCATGTCAACCACAAGACCGGATGCTTCTCTCGCCTCAACTTGTCCCACGAACCCAGCAGCAAAA
This sequence comes from Glycine latifolia, assembly GCA_013407115.1. Classification (NCBI taxonomy): domain Eukaryota; kingdom Viridiplantae; phylum Streptophyta; class Magnoliopsida; order Fabales; family Fabaceae; genus Glycine; species Glycine latifolia. The sequence goes on from CM023956.1 coordinate 1,529,427, forward strand.
GGCAATGCTTTTCCACTCGCCTGAACGAATAATCATCAAACAAAAACAAATGCAACTGTTCACTTAAAAATTGAAGCATCGTGAAAACCGTTTGAGCAGAGCAGGACTACACAATATGGTTCAACTACTACAAGCAAGCAGATACAACTAGAGTCACGAGGAACTACGTGGTTCAATTTTAACAAACATTTTGCTTTACGTAACAAAATCAAACGAAGATTTAAAAAAAAAAAAAAAAAAAAAGACCCAGAGGTTGAAGAGGAAGAGGAACTCACCTCGAGACCTAAGCCTTTAATGTGTGTGTGGGTAGCAACACGCTGTTTCTTCGTGGTTGACTGAACCTCTTCTATTTTCATCTTCTCCATTTTTCTCTCTTTCTCTCTCAGGTTTTGCACTTCGCAATTTGCAGCAGCGGACACTGAAGAAAAAAACGCACTCTTGAAAATTGAAATGACACATAAGGGAAGGGAAGAAGAACAAGAATTCACTGGGCCGTGGGCTAAACCAGACCTAGATTCATAAACCCGGTTGGGCCGCACCCCCATTTCTTTTCTCATTACACTCCCATTTTCTTACTTTTCTTTTTTCTATTCTATATCATTAACATGGTTTTCCAAAATCTTGCCACCGAAGGAGAACTGATAGTTAAAAACATGTTTTTAAAAGAGTTATACTTTTTATAGAATATTTTTATATAATATTATATTCAGTATTTTTCCTTGCTAATTTGACCATCATATCTTATTATTTTTATCTTTTTCTTTATTGTAAAAGAAATTGCATAAATACATATTTTTATTTCAAAATAAAATTCAAGTACCACATGAAATTTTGGACAAGATGGAATCTCTTCATGGCTAATTTGATATTTAAAATATGAATGTAATATTTGTACATATTTTTAGATTATTAGAACAGTCATTTACTTAATTTTATTTAAAAAAATGTTTTTACCAAAATCTCGAAGCTGCAAGTAGTCCAAATGGACTCCAAATTCTACATGTTGGGCAGTGAACTAGTCTTGATAAGGAGGTGGACTTGTATTTATAACATGCAGTATGGATATGAGTCTTTGTTTGATAATTAATATGTTGATAATGTAAATAGATAAGAATAAACATTATCTAATTCAAATAAAAGATAATGTGTAACCGCTTGTAGATAATCATTTCTAGATAATTCCTTGGAGATAAAGTGATTACACTGATTTCAATATATAAGTATAACAAATCATTTAATGTTTGTTAGGAGATAAAATGATTACACTTATTTGAATAAATAAATGACCTCACATTAATGATCACATATCATTTTACCATTTTGTACTGTACAAGCAATATATTTAAATTTTAAAATTTCTTTATTCATAATGGCTCAAAGCATTACAACTTCTACAAAGATAGTTCCAAATTCATCGCACATTGTAAAAAAGCATGTGTGATCCATCAGCTAGAAGCCTAGATTTACTCGAAAGAGGACAACATACATTATGCTTTGAATCACGACATACCTTTCATGCTAACTAAGCAAGCTTGCGATGCAAAGTCTTCTCAACAGATATTGGAAGGTTAAATGATTAAGATTGGTTGATTGTATTTGTGAAAAATGCTAATAGCATATTCTTTCAAACATACTCTTAATATTTTTTCATGATTTTGTAATTTTAAATAAATTTCAACATACAATTTTTCCTATAAACAATGTATCATTCCGTAAATTGGAGGAGATTTACCTCCAACAGTTCATTTCCCAGTGTTTATCTCACATGTCCATTAAGTCCATCCGCCACAATTAAAAAAAGAAAAAGAACTAATGAATCTTCTTGTCTCAATCCTTTTTGTGAAGAAAACTCCAAAGTCGGACTTCTATTTACGAGGATAAAAATAAAGCCGTCTCTAAACACATTCTCATCCACCCAATCCACCTTTCACTAAAACCAAGATTGTACAACATATAATACACAAAGCTCCAAGAAACGGAGTCATATGTTTTTTCATAATCTAATTTGAGAAACAAACATTCTTTTTTAACAAATAGTGTGTTGCTATATTGCTGCCTGTGTGAGAATCTCAGACCCTCTCTTTTGCTTAAGTTAAGATACAGGCTTGTGTACATTTGCTGAAAAATTTTGCAATGTATTCGCAGTAATTAATCGCTTCAAGAAAGAACATTCGCTGCAGATGTGATGATCAAACGAATATGACGGCGGATATCATAGAACCTATTGAAATTAAAATTGCTCTTAAATTCATGATGTTGACTTTATATTCCCACGGTTTACCCACAGAACTTGTTAACCTCAAATGAAAATATTGGCTGAAATACATAGTATTAAATATTTTAAATTACTAAAGGAAGTAAATATTAAATATTTTTTTCATTTTCAATACAATAAATATTTCTCATTAACTACATTCAATCAATCGCCTTCATATAGCTAAAATGCTAAAATTATGCTATACTTTCTCCTTTATCTTTCCCCTAATAATATGCTAAAACTTATTGAACTTATAAATGTCATAATATAAAGGTTTCTTTTTCACTAAATAATTGGTGCAATTTTATTTGAGATTGCCACCATCTTAAACTGGTTTCAATAAATTAACTTTGCCTAGTGAATGAGTAAATGATCAAATGGTGTTCACTGTTCTGAAACAAGCATCTTCTTCAGCTCTTTTTTATTTACCTGAAATTTCACAGGACAAAAGAATTAACTTTCCATCCTAAAGAATGATTCAGGGTAGAAAAGGGAAATAAAGAAATGATGTCTATTAGGACAGGATAGAACCTAAAGAAAACTACCTTCCCCATGGCATTGCGAGGGAGTTTATCCCACACGATTAGCTGAGTTGGAATCTAACAAGATATAAACAAATTATCAGAAGAGAATTACTATGCTTTGTTTGAAACCCAAGAAATTAGCAGGAAAGAAAACACCGAGAGAGAAAACAAATGGTATTTTCAATTGTTTGATTGGTATGAGAAATAGCCAAGAAATAAATAAAAAAGCAATGAATTTTGTGCATAATTTTGCCATCTCATGAGCCAAGAAAACGGAAGAGGGAATGAAATAATGATTTGTATTTCCTAATAAATGACTTTTTTCTATAATATAATTATTTTGGCAACATGAAATAAACGGTCTATATGTCATTATATGAAACTTTCTTTCTTTTTTCACTCTTCTGTCCGATAAAACATGTGGAGAGAAAACTCAACTTTTTTCCCTCTTAATTCAAATAATTTATATTTCCTAATAAAATGATTTTTTTAATAATAGAATTCTTTTAGCAACTTTAAAATAAAAGGTATATATGTAATTATTTTCTTCGCCCCCCCCACCCCCCCGGGGCGTATCACATGACAGCTTATATATGGTTTAAGATTTGCACTTTTCATCTCTCACACTCTTACCTGATATATCTTATACACACGCACAGAAATATAACACAAAAAATGGGCATGCTACCATACCTTGTAAGGTGCAATTTTGTCTTTGGCCCAGGTGGATAATTCTTCTAGGCTTAGAACAGGCTTTGATTCTTGATCTTGTTTTCGTTTAACATCGGCCACTGGCACAATGATTGCACCAACAATCTCTCCATAGTCTTTGTCTGGTAGGCCTAAAACGCAACATTCTGAGACAGCCGGATGCTGTAAAAATGTTCTGAATGTGAATACACATATAATACTCGACTTTTTTCCATGGAGGAAAAAAATGCGACAATACTAGGGGTTGATAACAACTAACAACCATAATGAGAAAATGATAGCCACTTGCCTCTATTATAACTGATTCAATTTCTAATGCAGACAGCTTATATCCACCAGCCTTGATTATATCAGCATTAGTACCTGATAAACAAGTAGAGAACATGCATGTTACTTTTATTTTTATCGCCATCACAATCTAACCTTCTACTCTGATGATAAGCTCAGGTGTAGGGATCTTTTTATACTTTGTCAATCAAGATGAAATATTTGAGTTTTTATGCATGTCCAAATAAAAATATTAGGGAAAACCAAATGTCCTAGCTATCGGCAATTAGGGATCAACATTTCTGACAAACAACTGTAACAATTTATGCATTTTTTCCTAATACTTTTGTTGTGACATTCATTTTGGAAAAATGGAAAGCCCTGGCTCAAGGATAATTCCAAGGAATTTCAAATTGGATATGTATTTATTAATTAAGGTATGTGAATTATGCTACAGGCGGCACTCAAGGTTCTGACTCTCACGAGAAAACATATGACAGCATACATAAGAAATATAAATTTCCTTACGTCCTAGAATGATGAAATATCCATCTTCATCTGTAGTAACTGCATCTCCAGTCTTAAAGAATCCATCATCAGTAAATGATTCCTTCGTTATCTGCATAGAAATATAGTAACATTTCTAAGAATTAGGTATTACTTTATTTATTGTACCATTCTCTATATTTGGAATCTTAGACTTTCAGTGAGTAAAATAATATTCTATTCCTTTTACTATGCCCAATCTTTAGCGTCTTGGAGCTTCTGTAGCTCAAATAACTGCTGCTTAGATAACAAGATGAACAGCAGTTGGATAGTGGTGGGGCATAACAGGGAAATAGGGTATAATATCATGATGTACATAAATCATGTAATGCACTATACATCAATAAGGAATGCGTTTGGAGCATAAAAAATAAAAAAAGAACAGGTAATACTATTACTAAATGATGACTTCAAAAATGCTAAATAGAAGAACTTAACATTTTGAAAGTACCTCAGGAAGTTTCCAATATTCTTTAAACAATGAAGGGCTTTTAATGCAAAGCTCACCCATTCCAGTATTTCCATTCACACTCTCTTCATCTGCAATAATCTTGACCTGTCAAGCAAACAGAAATGCCAACCTTATAAATATGATATTATTTTTCACATTGAGTGTCCATAACACTTGAGACAACGCCTCCAGACACATAGTAAAACAACCATCTCACAGCATGCCAAAGTAAACTTTCGCATGTGTTCTTCAAGTTTCAGTCATATATCACTTTATTGAGTGTTGTTAGAACAATAAATTTGGTTTCCTTAACCTGAAGTTGAAACTTGCGCCGAGAGCCCCAGACCACTAGTTACTAACCCCACCCCCCCCCCCCCCAAACAAAAAAAAAAAAAACAATGTTGTTTAGGCTATCTGATCATGTAAACAGACTATGCAACAGTGGAATGAATGACTGATAATAAACAGCCCATATTCTATGGCAAGCAGCAGTGAACAAGTGCAAGGTCAACTAACCTGTATACCAGGAAATGGTTTGCCAACGGTTCCAGGCTTGCGCTCACCTTTCAATGGATTCGACAATGCCATAACAAACTAGAAACATTAACATAATAACATAAGATTCATCTAAAAATATCATTATAAATTTAATAAGAAAAGTAGTAAAAATTAAAATACATATATGATTCCCTGCAAAGTTAAAAGACTTAAAGTTTACTTACTTCAGTCATGCCATATCGTTCCAATAAGCGATGCCCAGTGATGGCTTCCCATTGTTGCATAACAGGTAGCGGAAGTGCAGAGGACCCACACATCTAAATGATAACATGATAATATGTCAGATTTCTCAGATTGAATTAGTAGTCAGCACTAAACATTAATGCAGGAAAACATGCAACATAACTTGCAGGCATGCCCATTCATGGTAAATTACCACACCACTAAGTTACACACTGATTCAGTCAAATTTTAAAAATTCAATATTATCCATTTTTTTTAAATTCAAACAACTTCCCATTTATGTTCTTAAAAGAAATAAAATTGCTTGATGGATGCCATAGTGACTCTTTCTCTTACCATAAGACGCAAGTTCTTTGCAGCAGATACTGAAGCAGCTTGTAGCTCAGGATCCATTGCATGATAACCTTGTATCAATCGGGCATAGATAGTTGGAACCTTCATTTACAAAAGGATTCAATCATAATCAGATCACCCAAGACAAGTTTTCTAATCATAGCAAACACAGTTGATAGCAAATAGTATTCAAACGAATTTTAAAAGAACAAACTATGCAGCAACTCAATACTTTTTTATGCCTAAGTGCATAACAAAGAAATGAAACAATGCCACCATATGGCCTGTAACTTATAAATGCCGTCTTTGTATGATTATAGCAGTAAACATAATTATTTTCAGCCAAGCTTAGGTTTATATACACAAACCAAGGTACCATGAGAATGAACCATATCATAAACATGAACAATGCTAATAAGAATTATACTTACTCCAGTGAACACAGTTATAGCATCTTCAACCTTAGAACCATCAGTTGGATATGACTCACGCCATCTCTGCCAAACTCCTCTCACACTAAATTTTGGCAAAAACTCGATCTTCAACAAGACAATTAAATTCTTAGCACAAAAAAGTTAAATAGATACTGTCTATTTAGAGGCCACAAGAACAAAAGTTAAGATTTTTATTTTTGAGTTTGGTATTTTCTTCGCAAGCAGAAGTGAAGAGAATATATTACCGTGGAACCTGCATAGAGAGGGGCCATTAAACCATTGAAAAGCCCATGAACATGTATATCATATATGTTAAGGATTGACATAATAAAGATATCCCAAATGTTTTAAATAATTAGAAAAATATTGAATAATGTATACACAAAAAATTTCAAGGATATGATGTAGTGGTAGACAATGCAGAAACTGGTCAGCAGATGTGTACTCCCACGCTTTTGTCAAAGTTTGGACCTAAAATCAAGACAAGATTTAAAAAAAATACAAAGTTAATAACCAAATAGGAATGGACTGCCATACTCCAGTCAACAAGGATTAAATTGCATTTGATTAAAGTTACATCATAAACAGTACTTTGTGCATGATTTGATAATCACGTCAAAAAAAAACATTTGCACAATCACAGAGCCAGTGTTCAGGAGAGGATTTAATTTTTGTAGATGCAACTGTCAATTCAAAGTATTAAATGCAACTAGAGTTAATCACAGAGCATACCTGGGAAATGATGCTTCTGTGTGTATGAACAACTCCCTTAGGTTTACCTGTTGTCCCACTAGTGTACAAAATCAGTGCTGGATCTTCACCTATGCGAATGGATATGAAAAACAAAGAACTAACTGTCAACAAATTGCTAGCAAAAAATTCAACCCACTCTGTTTATAACTGATTTTCTTACTTGATCTTCCAAACTTATCCAACAAAATTTTATCTGTATGAATTCCCCCATGCTGTGAATGTTCATCTCTGCTTTTCTCAGAAGACTTGTTGAGAACAGGTGGAAGATGAAAAAACTGAGAAGAGCTTCTATTGGCTACGCTTTGCATTATTTCACTATGATCCTCAGTACTCAGTATTGCAGATACATCCTACAGCCAAATTATGTCAAATTTCTATTAAGATTTAATCCGCAAAGCAGATGTACAGCACAAAGGTAATAATTAAATGGTTTAACTAAATAACTAATCTGTTAGTTAACTTGTAACCAATTCTTTTTACCTTAGGTATGTGAGACTCATCTATATCACAATAACCATATTAAATCTACCAACCCATATAATACTCATTTTGTTCCTCAAGAACAGACACACTTGCAGAAGCGACCAGTGGGACATAATAAATGACAGGCAACACAAGTATTAAAACTAATCCAACAGCAATATTGATTATTTTTGTTAGGGACAGATGAATAGAAGAATCCCTCATTCATGTCTGAACTGAACATCCAATAAATTTTAATTTATAATATTTAAGGTATACTTCCAAAGCATATTTCAGTCATGTATTTAACAAAGGCTTATCTATAGATAAATCAGCTATTTGAAAGTTCAGATAAAATATGAAGACAAATTAAAGGGCTGATTAAGGAGGCCTGGGCTTCATAAAGTTTGCAAGCCATCCAAATGTTAAACAAATGCAAGAATAGGGATTTCAAAGCATACCGAATTATTAATCACATACAAGAGCTCTACTTCTGGATAGCTGGTTGCAAGCGGAACAGCAACACCTCCACTAAGCCAAATCCCAAGTATTCCAGCAACAAATTCAGCAGAAGGTTTGGCTACAATTCCTATTCGAGCTCCACTGAGATTTCCCTGGATTTTGATACCAATAAGAGTTTGCTTAATGATTGTTTTGAAAATATTCACAAACGTAGTACTACACATGAATGCCAAGCAACAGACAAAGAATTTAATTAATCACCAATTCATAGCAGGTGATCAGAAAAAAAAGTGGGTTTTCCTAATGAGAATATGGCATCCCATACTTTTAATTAAGGTTGTTTTGGTAAAAACAAAAAGGCCCTAAAAATTTTGCAGTATCCAGTTTATGCTTTTTTTTTATTGCATTTAGTTAAACCAGAATGTATCTTTTAGAGTGCCTCCATGCTCTTAAGTATGTAATTGGAATGTGATTGTAATTTTAGCTTCTTTTTTATGTTCTCAGTTTCTGCCCCTGTTTGTGTCAGAGGAGTTGCTACTTTCTATCTTTTACATGCAGAAAGATTGGCAGCATTGCTGCATTGCTAGTTATCTTATTGTAAGTTTTCACATTTTTCCTTTAAATTTATATTGTTATATTTGAAAAAGAGCGACATAACTGTTTTTATGGATTAAGTTTTTAGGAACTTCCATTCATCATATTGGTCAAATGTTAACCAATAGTGATGCACTATTTCATCTAGCAATAATGATAGTAAGGAAATTATAAGGTGTAACTCACTGTCTGTGCATCACAGCCACACAAGAGATTAGATATCTTCTGTGCCGATGAGATGAGTTGCTTGTAACTATAACTCTTCTGATCAGCTCTGATAGCAACACTTTCAGGAGCTGCAGGTTCGTGCTTGGCAATTGCTTTGACCACCTCCATCAATGTAGCAGGTGCAGATGCTATATTAAAGGCATAAATAGTCAAATAACCTTTATAAATGAGTTTATTAGATATTAAAAAATTTCCACATTATGTAAACTGAACAACCAGAATATCAATTTGGTGTTTTTACTAAGTGACTACTCAATAAACTGATGATGACGTCTTCTCCGAACCAAGATGTCCCTTCTAAACTTTCCAGCACAGCAATATCATTATCATAACATGTCACTGACAACCTCATTTTTTCAGAGTACATCTCTTACAAACCGTTAACTAAGTATTTTAACAAGTAATGATAATTGAGACTAATTTCGCATTTAGAAAGAAACCATAGCAGGTATATTTAGTCCACGATCCACCCAAAGGTACTGAAAGACATTTTACCCTCTTAATCTTCCTGTGCACTGAAATGTTTAAAGCTCCATAAAGCAATAATCAGGTTTGCAAGATAGGCAAAGTTACAACTTGATCAGTAGTTAGGAGCTACAAACCCGAAAAGCTACTTATCACTGAACACCAGAATTAGATTCTTCATAATAATCTCTATCCTTAAATATTGTTTCTTTTTAAACAAAATCCAAAATGTGTGCGCTAATGCATCATGTTAGCTAGTAGCTAGAAGCAAACAGAGTTGCACGCAAGAACCATTTTCTAGCAAACTCAACTAAATTTAAAAAGGAGAAAGGGAAAGCACACCCTTTACTTCTGCATGCAGCAGTGAGACACCCCAACAGTATATTCCATCAAATTCAACCTCAAGGTAGATTTTTTTTTTCACAAGCCCAATACCCTAGTTGAAATAAATAAAATAAAAACATTGATCCCAGAAGAAAGGAACCCCAAAAGCACAAGACTTTACGTTCAAAACAATAAATAAAAAAAATCATTTCAGTGAGAGCAAGCAATCAGAAAGAGAGTGGAGAAAAGAGAAACTCACAAGAGAGTGGACGAAACTGAGAGAAAGAGAAGCTGGGGTAGGAAACAAGATGCTGAAAAAGAGGGAGAGAAGAGGAAGCTATGAAGGCATGGGAAGAAGAAGAAGCGATGCGTTGATGAAGAGGGAGGAGAGTAAGGTGCTTGTTGAAAGCTTTCAATGAGCGACTCATTTAGGTGGGTGGCAGATATTGTAACCAACTAATTGAGCGGTGGAGTTAGGTGGAAACTGCGTGCTTCCAATTCTAATTTTTGCACCTCTATTTTTGTCTTCTTCTTTCAGTCAAATGTGGCTTTCAGTTTCGGGGGGGCTACTATAATGCTAATTACTTATTCAATTCCAAATGCAATACCAATGGTCCAATACTGTTTTCCTTTTTCTTTTTTCTTTTTTTCTGGGTTCCTTTTGTTTCGAGGGGCCTCCTGATTATTGTTTCTTAGGGTTCTGGACAAACTTATTGGTACTAGGATATTTGTGTGTCACAGCTTGCAACTTGTTACCACATTTTGTATTTATGTTTTGCCTTTTTGAAGATAGGCTTCTTTGTGGTAGGATTTAGCAAAAAGATTTCTTCTTCTTCTTCTGTGGTAGGAATTATCTTAGCACACCATAAAAATCGGGCATCATTTTATATTGTCGAAAGGTGTCACATTATTTAAGAAAAAAAAAAAAGAGGATACGTAATTAAAACATGTGTAAGAATGAGCATAAAACAATACATATACGTAGTATTTTTATATGGATATGCGTATAATCGGAGACGAGCCTACCGGGTTTTATTAAATAAGTAAAATAATAGTGGGTCACACATATGTTTTGTTTGACCCGTAAGATTTGGTCTTGGGTTTTCTTATATTGGGAGGAGGAGGACTTTAAATAGAATTTTCCAGATTTTGACAAGTTCTAATTATTTAGTTTTTATATATATATATATGGTCTATTTATGTTACAGGAAATTAACATTAGATAATTCATTATCCCAAACACTTAAAAAAAGTTTTGTATTAGACAAGCTAAAGCGATGTTTGGTTTTTGATCATTCAACGTTTACAAGTTAGTGACGAGAAGGTTCTGGTCAAGTGTCCTTCACGCCATTCTACAATAAAAATAAAAATAAAAAACAGCAGAAGAAAGAATCGCATGCAGAATTGATAACCTTATTTAATAATGGGCCAGTCTGCCATTGTAACTTCTCGACTACTCGAAGGGTCTCAAATGTCTGACCCCAAAATAATGGGGTCGCAAATGCTGGTTCAATGTACATCCACCACGTCAAGAAGGAGTCATTAGAAGTGTTACCGTGGAGAATACTATGAACTTTCTCCAATAGTCTCGCGTTAGAAACCAGATTATAAGGGCTATTTGTCGATTGCTATTGGATTCATTGTCAAACCATATTCTTAAGAAATCGTGTGGAAAAATAAGATGACAGGAATTTGATAGTTTTGCTATAACTAGTTTAATAATAAAAAATGCCTTCAATTTAACGGCAAATGATGGAATCATAAATGTTTCATATCTGACAATCTGAAATTTCATTTCGTACAATTTGTTTCTTCCACGTGTTCTCTGTGTTAATGAAAACAGATTAATACACAAATAAAAATACATTTAAATACATTTTTGTCCTTATAATTTTAAATATAGTAGACATTGGTTCAGATGGTTCTTTCTTGAGGTAAATCTTCAGGTAATCCCACAACCAATAGAATTTTAACATGGGGGCGGAGGAGGCAATTCTTTTAAATAGGTATCCTATATTAACCTTTGAAATACATCATAATGCCAGAAATCCTGGATGTCAAGACTCAAATACAGAAGACTTTATGGATTGGTATGGAACTTAAGCAATAAAATCCAGCTCATTCTTAGCATGTACTATATCTGCACCAAGCTTGGGCGTTGACAAATAAAACTAAAATACCGGGCTTGAAAATTTCTGCATGAGCATAAGACTGAAACTAGTATAGTCACAAAAACGTACCACATGGAAGGTTATCTTCAAGTTTACTTACTATCTTCGAAGTCTATTGAAGCCTTAGCCAACTAAGTTGCCCACAAGGCTAAAGCCATAATAGTATACAATAGTCAATGTGATCATTGACCTTGCCATGTCCTCCACCAGAAGGGTGTCCTAGCTCCCTGTGAACGAGGTGGTGTAAGAGTATCAAGCATTGTTTCCTTCTCTTTTGGGGTCAATGGAACACCTCAAACAAGGTTTAAAGCCATGATATGGACATTAGTCTTTTGTTTATGCCTGTTGTAAGGCCATACTCCTACAGCTGAACCTGCAATTAGGAGCTATTTGAAAGAACATATTTCTGGAATCAGCACAAATTTAAACTACAATGTAAAAAAATAAATAAAAAAACTCAAGTGCTTACAGTCCTTTAGAAAAAAAATATACCGGTAATAACCACAAAGCTGCTGTCTGCATATCAAACTTGGGCGTATAGAGTACAGTCTCTCCAAATTCGTCCTCAAGCTTTTTGTAGATGTCCTTGTCAGTCTTTCCAGATCGATTTTCATCATGATTAACTGAAAAGTAGTACAAGTATTTAGGGTTTACAACTTTATACGATAGCACCAAGGCTGACTGACTTCCAGAAACTACTGGTAGACATGGTTATTTGTTTTACTTTAAGGAAATTCTGAGCAGAAATGGATGAAAAACAGGCATAAGACTAGGCATGAAACTTCAAAATCTTAAAATATATGTATTAGAAATATATGGAAAGCAGTTACTTCACACACCCAGAATTCCTCTACAAGCCTGGCATATTCTGTTTAATCTTTCTTAGCTTCACCAAGACAGAAATTCATATCAATGATAATGAAGGGTACAAAAAACAAAAGGTTTTAATTTAAGCCAAAGAAGCTTTTCCAACCGTGTATCCAATTAAACCACTGATCAGCATTCAGAGATGGGGGGAAGTTTTTTTTTTTCCTTTTCTGTGGGATTGCAGGAAAGAAAACTGACAGCCATTTAATTGACCGAAAGACAACTTAAGCATGAACGAAGATAAATTATAAGATTAACTAAGAATACTTTATAACTCCATAAAAGTTGAATTGTTATTACAAGGGAAAGAGGATTAACCTGATGTATAATGTATAGATATTTGATAACTCATACTAGAAATTACATCAAAAAGGAGTCTGGCTGTTGGATCATGGATGTTATATTTTAAACCACACACAGAAAATGACAATCTGAATATGTAGACTGCACCCTCATGCACAAATTAATCTCAGTCCCGTTTCCTAATTAGTTCAAGTCTAGAAGCCATTTGAAGTTCCAAACAAGTAGTTGAACAAAACTCAAAAATAAATAACAAAAGCATGTTTGTTAGCAGTAAGGAATCAAATAAGTAATAACACCCATATCAGAAAGTAAAAGTACAGTGCAATGCAGGTAGGTACCTTCCTGAGCAAAATGGCAATGTCTGCTTGAGAATCCTCAATGGATTGACTCCCACAGTCTGTGCACCTCACATTATGACTAATGTTTCTTGCCCGAGCATCTACTATCATTGCCTTCTTCACTGCATCATCCTCGCTCGCCATTCAAGCCTACGCAAACAACTAGCATTATAAAACAGCTGCATAGCAAAACCAGGACAAGAACAGTGCAAAACCAAGCATAAAATAAATCAAGATGCTTTAACTTTCAATGATTAGGAAAGTGGAAGAACACCAGGAATTAACACCAACAGTCTAAACCATAACTAATGCGACAAGTTCGTTCATTCATTTTGTCGAACAGTTTGGATGCACATATTTCAGCAGAGAAAACATATCCTCTAGAGATAAAAACAAAAGTAATTTTGACAGTAAACTATGAATTTATTGGATGTAGATAAATTTGTAATGGGTTTTACGAAGAAACTCACGGAAAGAATAGATGAAGAAGTAATGGAGAGTGTGTGATCCTTCTTTGCCTTCAATTCCAAGCTTCGATTAGACTGTGTTTTTGGGTCCTACAAAACAAAGCCACTCGTATTTTCTAGAGAGCCCCATCCATCAACGGATCCATATCATTTTTTCTTCACTTTTCAGAGTAACGGAAAATTGTTTTCCCACACTCATTTTTCATCTTTAGACCCCACTTTTTCTTTGTTATATAAGTTTTTTTATCCTTTAACCATTTCATTTCAGATTTTGATGTCTAGTTTCTGGTCTGTTTTTGGCCTCTCATTTATTTTGATGTCTAGTTGAGAGTACAAAATTTGATGTCTAGTACTGTAGTTGACAATGTCAAATTTGTTTATACCGCATGATAATTAAACTCAAACTTATTAACTCCTTTTTGTATGATTCTTATTTTATCCCTTCTTAAAGTTATGTCAATATACACAATAAAAATATGTTGTTGTGTATCTTATCAAGATTTTGACAAAATACATAGTAAAATCTTATTTAATTTGTCAATATACGCAATACAAGCACAAGTTTTCATTGTGTATATCAATAAAATCTTGATGAAATATATAATGGAAACTTCAAAAATTTGTTTCTATCAAAATATTGTTGTTAAAAAAAATGGAGAGTGAGAAGATAAACCAAAATATAACAAGATCCCTTAATTTAGTGCATATTAATAAATTATTTATGAAGTGAGACCTATTAATATATTCTTAATTAATATGCACTTATTTCATTACAATTATATTAATATGTACTATAAAATTTAAAAGATAGTCGTATTTAAAATGAGAAATAAGATTTATCAAAATTTGTTATTTTTAATAAATTTTAATTAATAATAGAAAGTATGTTGAAAAGAATGTATTAAATGTTATGTTACTAATATTTCTCATTTGATAAATTATTCTGAAAATCAATTAAAACTAGCGGCATATTCTATTGGAAAAACAAATGAAAAAAACGGTTTAGAACCATAAACTCCTCATTGAACTAGATATAAAGAATATAAGTCATATTTGACCATTGTACATTTGTACATTTGTACCTAACTTCCTTAGCAGGATAGGTTTTGCATTGTACGGTAGGTATTATTGCAATAAGGACTGAAGCTCTATTCCCTCGCTTTGACATTCCCTTTATGGCTGAAAGCTCTATTTGATCTCTCAACAAACAAGGTTATATGGTAGTAGACTCATAGTACTGTTTATTTTCTTTCCTTAATATAAGCTTGAATTAGCAGTTACTACTAGAAGACATTAAACATATATGCCATTTAGGGGAACTGCGACAACCCCGAAGAGTTACCAACCAATGACCAGAAGTTTCAAGAAATTAAATTACTAACATATTGAGACACACCCTTCTTAGCTAGAAAATTTGCACATAAGTTTCTATCAAGCATAGTATTTACGAGTTGAACAACCCTATCACGGTATCAACCATGCATCAGGTCATGATTTTTCTTAATAAGGGCAACTTATATACTTCCGGTGACTATTGTATTATTGTTGTTATTAGATGATTCGCAAAGACAAGCCATGGTAAAAGCTTGTTTGGAAAAAAAGTGTTTAATTATTCATTTGATTCTTATAATTATAAAAAAAAAATCTTTTAATACTTTACATATCATTTTTAATCTCTTCTAATCTCTATACATATAATTTAAACCTTTTTAATCCCTACTGCGAGGACTCAAAGGAATTAAAAAAAAAAGTGCATGAAAATTAGGGAATGTTTTTAAACATAGGGACTAAAAGGATTTTTTTTGTAACTATAGGATGAAATAAGTAATTAATTTTTTCTTAGGAGAATTTTGAACAGGGGAGAGGGCATACAATTCTTCCTGTCGTATTCACGTGAAATCAAAACCATGATATACCGCAAAAAAAAAAAAAAATATGATATCGATTATGTAATTAGCAATTACATTGCCCAAAAAGACTCAAAATATAGCATGAAATGATCAAAGACTCTCAATACTTGACCCCATGCAACCAAAGCACAGATTTTCCTTGCAAATGAGTAAGAAAGAAATACAGATCGATTAATACAACCACAATAACAATATAAATGATTTGAATTATATATTCTGTTTAGCTACTGTTTCTATAATTCAATTGCTCACAAAATTCATCCAGAAATAATGGATGCTAGAAATTTTTTTCTAAGGAAAGAAATTTCATCTATTCACTTATTTTTGTGAACTGTAGTATTCAGCACATGGGCTTTTTCAATTTATATACTTAAATAGTTTTTAAGCTAATGAAAATAGCACATGAAAGAAATTTTTCTTTCTACTTTTAACCGAAAATGTTTCCACAACTCATTCAACAAATGAAAATATACCTATACCTTGTCCATATATGACCACTTTAGTTTGCTTCTTGTGCAAGAAGTGCAATTTCAATTTCCTGAAGTGACTTCCCTTTTGTTTCCAGAATATATTTCTTCACAAAAACCACCGCTATCAAACAACATGAACCAAAAATACTATAGAGGAGTTGCGCCCCAATTAGCTCCAGCAAGCGCAGAAAAAATAGACCCACGAAGAAGTTTATCACCTGTTAAAGAAATGTTTACAATCTCAGAGAACGTGATAACACTGGAGGAGACAAACTAAATGACACTGATATAATCTCAAAGGCCAAAACTTCCTTCAAACATGTATTTTGTATTTGATGTGGAGCCTGCTATTGAACATATATACCAAGAGAACTAGAGAAAAGATCTAAGCAATTCTAATTAGTAGATAATATTCAGAGCTCAAAATTTTAATCCCATACTTGGCAATCAACATGAGCAATATAATCTGTGAGAACACCCCAAAAATATTACAACCTGCTAAACTGCATACAGACAAAGCCATCGCCAACTATACTTGCAGTCTAGCATAAGCACCATGTAAGACTGGCTGTTAAAATATTATTGATTATTGAGGGGGTTATTGATAAAAATATATATTTTTCAAATTAATAACTTTCTTAATAATCGGACTCAGATACCATGTCAAGTTACAGATAATCTCTTACCTAAAAGGCTTAACTTGCAGACCTAAAGGAACCTTACTAGAATATAAGTGTACAGATCACTCAAATATCTAAACACAATTTAGTTTTAAAATGTAAAAAGATCATAAAATATTTACTGGCACTATCTGAGTTAAATATGGTAAAAGATTACACATTAATAGTAGATTTCATGTTTATAAGAATGCAGAAGTCCAAAACGAGTTAAATACTTTGGAAAGTTAAGAAGAAATAGAATGATGTTAGGACACTTTAAAGATGAATAATTGAATATATACGAAAACTTGGAAAGACAATTACCCAATGCACAGCCAGGCAAATTGCCATTGCCTTTGCTCTGATATTGCCGGGTAGTATTTCAGACATGATAAGACAAGGAACTGGACCAGCGCCGAAAGCAAATGACAGCACAAACCTGTGTTGTGCATTTCACATTTAGCAACATATATCATAAAACATGAGCTCTCAAAGTTGGTAGAGATTTGAAATTTGGCAGTCAAATGAAGGAATGAAGGTATTTCAGATTCATAAGCAGTGTCCAACAATCAATGCAGCAGTTCATTTCAAAATAAATAATGCAAATATTTTCAAAATGTATTTAATATTTAAAAATCCATATTAGAATCATTGCCTAGTGATTCTGAAGATAAAATGAGATTGAAAACTACGTTAAACAATTACTAATGCATATATTTACTTGTGTATCTGATGCAGTGGCAAACTAAGGATGCAAGTTATGCATTTCAGAAAAACCATTGACTAATCCCCTCCCAACAAATGCAAGTTAAACTTTCTGACCACTTACAGTAACATGCCACCAACAGATAGATACATTGATCCAAATCCTGATGCAAAAGAACTTGCAGCAATGACTTGTAGACCCATTGATAACCCCTAAGCAAGAAAATAGGAAAAGATCAGATAATATAATTCTCATTACGTAGCTTATGAAAATTAGTAGAAAATGTAATAATTGGAAACAATGGAAAGAAATCCAACACTTAAACAGCATCATAGGTAAGTTCCTACTATCAAATGGCTTAGATTTCTTCCCTGATGATTGTAGGAAAATCCAAGATAGGAAAGTGCAAAAGTGAAGTCCTACTCTTGGTGAGTTTGCTAAAAGGGAAAACAAACAAGTGACTTGTGAATTGGTGGAAAATGGTCATGTAATGAGCATAATAATTGTTGGGTGGATTGTCAATTACTCAATTTTCACTGAAAACTACAGGAGATTCTAGTTAAACAATTGAGCCTTAATCTGGTTGGTTGTTATTGATACAAATTTTATGAGTGTATTTTTCCTGATTAGTCTAACTAAGCTAGTATTGTTTGTGTTTCTCTTATTAGCTATGTAAATATAGAATCAATACTAACTTCTTGGTACTACACTTCAGTCCTGAAAATCTGAAATCATGATGGAGATACTCTCCTCTTGCATATATTTTGTCATTCTATTCCAATACAAGATAGAGGAATTCATTCTTTGAACCTTTTATCCTTCCATTAATTGGCTACCAACACATCCTACCTAAATCCCACAAAACTATCAAGAAAACTATTCCATTTCCCATTTTAGGCTTCTATATCCAGTATTCTAGATTACATTCTACCATTTTTACTGGCCTAGTCAAATGTGAGGTATGTTGCAGGCCTAAGGAGTGAGGTTTGAAACTTCATAATTTGGTGTCCAAATACGTTGTTCAGAAGCTAAATGATTGAAGAGCCTTCCTAATTCCAGTGAAAATTAATTCATATGGAACCCAGTAAATGAATAATTAAAGCAATAACTGAATAGTAGTCTACCACGGTTTAGTTAGAATTTTCTAACAATATGTATGTCTAATGAAATTTTTGTTCAAGTAATATATAAGTTTAAAGGAGGTTGATTCAGCAAAGTACGAATTTTCATTTTTCTTTCCTACCATGCCCAGAAAGCTACCCAGGAGAAGCACTTTCCTTCCAAGTTTATCCATCAGAATCATTGCAACTACTGACCCTGAAGAGGTATTAGAAAACAAGGTTGAGAAGAATAAAGAGCAATTACAAATCAACAAATAAGCAAAAAAAAAGGAGTTAAGCCAGCAGATACCCAATAAATTGCAAACTCCTACACATGTGTTTGCAATATCAGATGGTACACCAAAACTTTCAAAGACAGTTGAAGAGAAATAAAAAACAGCATTTATGCCAGATAGCTGCTGCAACGCAAAAAGCATAGATCCAATGAACATCACTGCAAAATGCATTTAGTGATTTAGCAACCATAAAAAAGACAACTATATACTGTTGCAAAAACAAATGATTTTAGAAATTATGATATGATTGAGCAATCATCTAAAAGATACACTACTGTTCCAAAAAAATAAAATATTATGATGTGTAGTTATGTACCTCTAAAATAGCGGCCGTAGATTAATTCTGAAAGTTTAACTGAATCAGATCCATCGCCTCTGTCAGACTTTGACAGTTCAGTCATTGCAGGTTTCACATGTACTCCTCCCAAGAGCTTCTCAAATGCAGCTTCAGCTTCAATGGTTCTTCCTCTCTGAACAAAATCAAAGAAATATAAGTGCCTGTATAGAAAAATAACATTAATCAATAACAAAATGGAAATAAATTTGGAAGGATGAGACACTTAGTATTCTTCTTATGAAATAATACACAATAAGTCAATAACAAGTTACAAAATATATATCAGGAAGGATATATTTATTTATTAATTTAAAAGGGAATTAATCATTGGGAGAGGGAGACTCAGATTCTCAGAAATCTAGAGAAGAGGTATCAGTCATAATGGGAAGAGAGAATCTCCTCTCTTTTTTTTTTTCATAAAAGCGGGAGAAACAACATAGTCGAACAAAATGGACCGAGCAACAGTCTTTCTATAGCACCACATCAGCAAGACATTGTTTGGAGAGAGGGCATCAAAGAAACAGCCCTTCAAAAGCCCTCTTCAGAATAAGTTTAAGCGTCTCTTCAAAAAAAAATAAAACAACATAAATTAGAGATTTTAAAACATGGTAGTTTTTATTACCTCCCTCGAGATACACATATCGTCCAGCATTAAACTTTATATATCATAGCAAAGATTAGTTCATACTCAAATATCTATAAGACATGGTCGGGATTAAAAAAATTATAGTCTAGCAGTAAGCCTCCAAAAGAGGATCCAAAATAGTTGAAAGCAAATACATTAAATTATGATAATTAGTTTTAGTTAACTTGAAAGTTCTTATCAGTTTTAAACAAGTGGAGATTAGATAACCTTGAAAAGCCAATGAGGACTCTCTGCACAGATCTCCATAAAAAGGGCAAGCATTGTAGCAGGAATGACAGATACCCAGAAACAAATCCGCCACCTGATCACATAATTTCCACATAGATACTACGTTTTAAGAAAATACACATGGAAAGAAGTAACTGGAAATTGAATTGGCCTATAAATCTACAATAACATATGTTCATGAACTTCACCAAGCCTATTCAACATTCCATACCAACCAACTATTTCCTTGGCTGGAATTCCAATAAAGAGAGAACCCATGAGTCCAAGACATGTTGCAATTTGGGTTAAGGCCCCAAAAGCACCTCGTACAGCTGGAGGTGAGACCTACAAATGCAAGTGGATTTAAGTAAATTGAAAAGACCTCTACTGAAAAATATAGTGATCTCAAACTGTAGAGAAAACAGAAAACAAATTGGGGATATCATCTAATATACCTCAGCCACATAAAGAGCTGCAACAGGTGGGCCAAGTCCCATTCCAGTACCAACAAATAATCTTCCCAAAAGCATGCCCCACAGAGTTTTTGCTGTTGCACTGCAAAAGTTGTGAATAATAAGGTTATAGCTTTATCTGCTGTTTTATTGTGATTGTAAGGACTTTTCTTTCCTTCTTTCTCATTCTACCTTTTCCTTTGCCTTATGTAATTTATCTTCTGTTTTTATAGAAAAAACCTTGGAATAGGATGACATTAATTTGGAGCATAGCTTTTGTACATCATTTGCAGCAATAAAATGCAAATTTTATTGCATAAGAATGCAAGGCGATACAAATAATGAAAGAAAAATTAATTTACAACTTATGATGCTGATACCTCATTCCAGCCCCAATTATCATAGGTAAAGCACACAACTGGAAACTTCTTCTACGCCCAACACCATCTGCAATCCATCCACTGAACAGAGATCCAACAAAAGCACCTCCTAAGCATATACTTACTACAAGACCTTCATCAAAATAAAAATAAAAGGAAGTAGATAAATATTTAAATGTAAAACATGATAAAGACATTCAGAAAATTAAAATGAAGTACCCTCAGCCATTGTATTCCCACTAAAGCCAAGATCTATAGAAATGCTCTCTAAGGTTTCATTGACTACTCTGCATTGGCAATAGCAATAAGAAAATTAGATAATTTCATAGACACAAGAAGAATGATTGTGGATCAAGCCTGAGTGTAGAAGAACATACCCAATATGGTATCCATACAAGAATGAAGAAAGAGAAGCCACAATTACATGCCGCAAAGAGCGCCGCCAACTAGGTTTGGCATTTGGTATACGAACTGAAGCTATGAGGAACGAAATTATTCTGTTAGTCATATCATTACAAACCAATTTCTTCAATTGGTATATAAAAATATTCAAGAGTAATTAAAAAACACTTCTTTGTCATTTCTCTCCCTTCAGAAAGAAAAATAAGAATCTGAAATTGCATATAGAAAATGAGACAGAAGCTCGTCGTTTGTTGACATTTTAACTTCCTTAATTAGACAAGGCATGATTGATCACGTTTTGTGATGCGTATCAGTCTATATGTATATGTACAATTTCTCTCTCAATGTCAAACCAAATTTCGTATGCTAAATGTGTACTCAATTTTTAAGCGTATGCTGCAAAAATCAATACTCATCACAACATATACCCTCACTGCCCTTTTCCAAAATAAAAATGTGTACTCAGTTTGTAAGCACATCCTGCAGAAAGCAATGCTCATCACAATATATTCCCTCACTTCCCTTTTCATGAAAGGCACATCAAAACACATATGATTTATGTAATGGAGAATGGAGATACTATAGCTGAATTCTTATGAGGTATAAACCAATTTAAGGTAGCAATTTCCATTCTTTTCCTGAAGAGTTGAGTTCAGTCTCAGCTTCTATATCTAATCCCTTTAGTATATTTTGTATCTTTGATAACTCATGGTCGCGGAAACACTCAAATACAAAACTTAAATAATAAAACTTAACTACTTTGTTTAATCGTAATAGTGTAATACTAATAAAATAAGTATATACAATAAGATTTTGAACTGTGGTTGCAGTCACTGTTGTGGTTTTGTTGCAATCCTTGACATCGCTGGAAATTGCAAACAAACGCGGCACTCTGCCAGAGCCCAAAACCCTTGAAGTTGCGGCAGAAATTGCGGTTGCAGACCATTTTTTATAACCTTGATATACATGAATAAGAAAACAAAAACAAGGTACCTAAATTTTCATCTTTATCATGGCCAAGTATGTGCTCCCTGGATGCCACTCGCTGCCTTCCCCGCATGGCAAAACGATAGAAAACTTCTCCAAAGTTCGCCAGCGAGAACCTTTCCACACAGCACACACTACTGCATCATCACAACAACAAACAAAGAACTCATCAGTTGCATTGCAGCACAAGACACTGGCAACAACATCAATTACAACACCGCACCAATCTCAACAACAAAATTGGAAAGGTTTTTTTTTCAGATCTAACACCCCCAGAACTTCATTTTCTATCACATGGCGCTGTTACGATCATTTTTCCATGCACATTGTCATCCCGTAAAATGGTTATTGGTTATTTTTTCAAAAGGGTTTAATTTGAAGAGAATCACACAAATCAAGAAGCTTCTCTCACTCGCCACCCCATTCAGAAGAAAACTGAACACCCAAACCAAAATGCAATCATACACAACACAGCAAAAATAATAATAAAAAAGGAGAGAAATTTAAAAGGTGGGGGATACCTGGTTGTTCTGAGATGAAGAATTTGGAATGGCGTTTGAAATGCAGAGGTTGGCAGAGAGAAAAAGCGAATGATGCCGATTGAATCAGAAAAGTAGAGTGAAGGAAGGGTTATCATGGCAGTTGAGGACGAAGGCACGTGTCAGTATGCCACGCAGTGTTGTGGTCAATACAATATAAAGCTACCATAGATTTCGCATATGGATACGCGTATTGTATTCACCAAAAAAAGTTAAGCATGATATGAAAATGATGTCTGTGTATTTGGACATGTGGCAGTATCTGTCTGTCATGTGCTTCCAAGAAGACTGAAAATTTGGCTGGGATTTAGATTTACATTTGCTTGCTCATGAATCTTCAACGGGAGTTGTAGTACAACAGAAGAATGTAGAGTCTGTTGGTGGTGAATATGAATGGCTCTGAAAAGAAATGTTCCATCTATTATTTTTCTATAAAAAAAAGTAGGGAAGCTATTTTCACTTGAAGTGTATGGCTATATTCTAAGATAGATCAAACTTCGTTTTTACGTTACTGTTGTTATATTACTAAACTATTAAATTATCTATCAGACGAAGATGTTACTGCTTGGGAATGTGTTAGGTGTTACGTTTCTAGTCTTGGTTTTCTGTCTGTGTTTCCTTTTTCTCTGTTATAACAAAAAAAACAAAAACATTTCACTCCTAGGTGTTTATACTAAAATGGGTCGAACTAAGGATCTAGTTCTAGTTCAAATTAATCCTGTTATAAATTTCTAATACTATTTTTTATTCTTATAAATAAAGAAAAATTAAAAATGGATTGAACATGGGTCGTTTGATCTATCTGTTTCGGCTGACTTGTTGAGCCAAAACATGAAAATGGATTGATTTTCATATTGGACACTTATTTGCTAGTTAGACATGGTTCGTTAGGCTGAGTCAAATTGATTCATTTTTTTCATTAACTTATATGTATTTCATAA
Source organism: Glycine latifolia (assembly GCA_013407115.1). NCBI lineage: Eukaryota > Viridiplantae > Streptophyta > Magnoliopsida > Fabales > Fabaceae > Glycine > Glycine latifolia. Next base: position 1,553,157 of record CM023956.1, read on the forward strand.
TATAAAAAAAAAATAAAAGACTAAATAAATTTTAATAATTTTTCGGCTGACATTTCTATCTTTATATTTATCCATTTGGTCCATTGGACCAGGCCGAATAAGCCTAATTTCTTGTGAGCCACAAATTAAAAAATCCCACCTGCCATTGGGCTAGCTATTTTTTACAATTTTATCTAACATTTGACTTTATCTGAATCCCTTAAAAAAATATGTTTTTCATCTCATATTTGCTTAAATAAAATATCATCTATTGTGAAAAATACTTAGTCTTAAAAAAACACACAATGGCATAAATATAAAACCGATAAAGAAAGAATCAGGTTTGAGGTGATAAAGGTGAGTATTGACAAAATTGTTTTTGTTAGGCAGACAGAGCACACCTCCTTAACCCACCCACCTCGGTGGATGATGACATTAATTATATGAATAATAAAGAACATACGGTTTTATCTATTTTTTATTTTGATTGAAATTTTGAACATATAATGGTGGAGGGTTGGCAAATTGGCAATAGCCCTCAACTGGCTGACAAGCAGTTCATCCATCTGTGATTTCGTAATTCATTGATTGACTACTTCGTGCTTTGTATTGACGAACGCAGGAATTTGAAGCGTGTACAAGACCACAAAGGTATAACATGATAGATGATTTTGAAGAAAGATACATGTAAGATTGGATATTCAATATTTGCATCATTCTCTTTTCATATCTTCCTTTGGAACATCACATAAAATCCCCGCCAAAAAATGAGAATCAATCCCATTTCTAATCTTAATCAAAAACATTCCTCGGGGCTTTACTGCCTTAGTCTAAAGAGATTGACTACACAAAATTTCCCAAAGCATTGTATAATTTACTTTATTATAAGAATGCATGTTTAGCGAGCCTTTGACATTGGGTACGTTAGTATTTTTTATTATTATAAGAATATATATACAATGATTTTGTAAAGATTTATGACAGTATATAATTTCATTTTATTTTAAGAAATGACAGTATATAAGTTAGCAGTTATGTTTTGGGCATTATTTAGGCTAGTTTCATTCTCAAGAGACACAAAAGAAGTAAGTTTTAACTCATTGATGTAATATGGTGGTTTTAAACCGAATAAATAATCCTTGCACTGACATTTACGATTGGAGTGAAGACAACCAAAGCCCTTTCTCCCAACCCCTTTTTTCACCTTTTCCTCCCAATCTAGCATAGAATTTTGGCCGCACATCTTACTGGCCCAAGATATCTGATGCTGACTTGTTCAAGATTTGAAAAAGCTCTTCCCTGTATTGAGAAAATTCAAGTGAAGTTGCTTACAAACTGAGTGCACTAGAAGCTAAACCTTTTTAATGGGGTTCTCTTGAAAAGAATCCGTGAGTGATCTTATTTACGGAATAAAAAGTTTTCATCAGTTACATGAGATTAATCTCTTCATTAGATAGTTAATCATTATCCCCTTTATAAAAGGATTAATCAAACAAGTGGTTAATAGGTCTTTTGCTGTAAATGTAACCAACCACTGTAAATTTTCTTTTATTTTTCTCACTTCAATTATGAAATCAAACGCCTTAATATTACGATGTGGTTAATATTAAACAAACTAGTAGAAATCAGAATAAAGGGGACCAACATGCTTACCGGTCAGGCTTAAATATGAGATAGCGATAAGTAAACCACTGAAATAGAAAGGAAAATTTTAAATTACTTGCCAAATTTAAATATAAACAATTGTCATTAATGGAAAAACGTCAATTATGCAGCGCAACACTTACCACAGAGTAAACTATTCCAATTAATTCCAGTACAGTTGGGAAAAGTGGCAATTTGTCAATGGCCTACATACAAAAATGACAAACAAAATCATTAGGATGCAAGCATTGGGATAACATATACAGACAATTAAGTTTCATGATAAAAATGTGTACAGACTCAACAGCCACATCAAGAAAGAAAGAAGGAATGTCTTGTGAAGCTGTTTTCACTTAAAAGAGGTTTTCAAATCCTTAAAAAATAACGATTTATTTATGGATCAAACTGTGATAGCCCCAATGGATTTGTTCTTCCACCATCAGATCAATTTTTTCTAGCATTGGCCATGTCAGCCAATATGCTATAAAGCACTTGCACTTGCACTTGCATTTGCTTCACATATCCATATTGAATAATTTGAAACTGATACTGTCGAATACTTCACCAATACATATCAATGAAGTATCCAAGCCATTAAAAAAGATTATGGAAGTCTAGTACAGCAAGATATGAAACATAAAAGTATACATAATATAGAAATATATCTCTTGAAGAACCAAAAATGGAAGTTGTCCTCTTTATAGATGATGCTCAAGAAGGGAATGAGATTGACACTACTCTTACTTATAGGCAATAAGCAAGTGACTTATGATGACAATGATCTATAATTTTTAATTTTATTTTATTAATGTTGACTTGGTGACGTGGTGAAGTTGTATATTGATGACTTGTTGGTCATGGGTTTGAATCCGGAAACAGCCTCTTTGCATATGCAAGGGTAAGGTTGCGCATAATATCCATTCCTCTTACCTGCGCATAGCGTGGAGCCTCCAGGCAATGGGGTACGTAGCTTTTTTATTTTTTTTTTATGTTGACAATTACATACTTATTATGCTTTATCAAATTTTAAATGTATCCTGTACATGCCACTATATCCTATACATTTTAAGAAAAGTTGGATTGAAGTATAACATATGTATCATAACTAATAGAATGTGTCGAATCTGTGCATCATAGCCCATATGTCAATGATGCCTATATGTAAATAGTTCAGCTAAAATTCTACAACCACGTATTCAATTCCAAAACACTGAAAGTGGTGAAGATTACCGCAATCAAATTTGTTGATGCCCAAAACGCTGCTACGGCTGCAAATCCCAAACCAATAAGTCCCAATCGGTCCTCAGGTTGATCCCACTGTTTTAAAATCAACAAACAGCAACTTAGGTATGGGAGTGGAAGAGAGACAAGAAGGATGGGAGTGGAAGGAGAAACTCACAATATTCTGAACAGACTTAAAGGCAGTAAGGGTAGTTGAAGATTCAGAACTTTCTCCAGAAGCCTTCACAACAAAAGAAACATGATTCCGTCTCCCTGTGAAATGAGCAAAATGGAAGTCAAGAATCAGAAACATAAGAGATATAAACACTTCAGACACAGTAACACAAATCAGCAGCAGTTATATATAATCAATGATCATAATTGCTCCAAAAAACAGTAAGCTAATGTAGTTTAAAATTTTGTGCATGAAAAGTATACAAATATGAAACAACAATGACTTTCATAACTGGATCCAACCTAATGCAAAAATCTCATGAATATTACATAGTGCCAGAGTGCATAATCATGCCAAAAAGCCACAAGAAACCACTTATACTAAGATTTTCAGTTAATTTTTAATTTCTAGACAGACAATTGCCAAATTCCAATTCCATGCTGGTGAGTTTACAGTTCAACCTTTGTATTTTTTTTTATATAATTGAGACAGAAAGCATCAACCCAAAGACATTACAAACTGCAAATCCTAAAAGAAAGGCTCATGGATACTAGATGATAAGGAATCCCACCATTGTAACCCAGATTGATGAAAGCCTAAATTAGCTAGCCTATCAGCACAGCAATTCCCCTCCCCACTACAAACTGCATAGAGTGAGTAAGAGAAATACAATTTAGCCAATGATTTCTCAAGAACCAAGGCACAATATCAAAGTTGAGTAAAGCTGCAACAGCTAACGACAAGTCACATTCTAACCACAAGCGATTCCATTCTTTCTCGAAAGCGATTTCAATGGCCTCCATAGTGCCAGTGATCTCAGTAACAAATGGGGAAGCAACTCCGTCTCCCAAAGATAAGGAAAAAAAAGCCCATGAAGCTTCCTCTGAAATCACAATAAATGCCACCACTTCCCTGAGATCCCCTGGCAGCGCCATCGGTATAACATTTACACCAGTCAGCCAAGGGAAGATGCCAAGAGACTAGGAGAATACACGGAGCCTTGGAGAGATGGCCAGAGATATGAAAGGCCCTGAGAATAGAGAAATCTGAAATTGAGTTTTTCAAAACCCCCTTGGATAAGTTTCCTGAGAGCGAAACAGCCCCAATAATCTCTGATATGATACGAGCATGGGAGAAATGGCCATCACGGAATCTTGCGTTATTTCTACTGATCCAAAGAAACCACGCTGTATTAATGACAGCAGCTAGAAAAACATCTTCTAACTGAGAGCTCGTAACCTTGAGACAGCAAGGCCAAGGGCTCAAGAAATAGGAGGTTGCAGCCAAAGATAGAGCTAAGCCAAGTCCACAACAAATACTTGGCAAATGGACACTCTATCAAAAAAGGTCCCTCGCTGTTTCGCAGACTTGTCCACAATGAGAGCAAATGGGCACAAAAAAACAACCCCGTTGCTGGAGGGGAGTTTGCCAACTAAAAATCTCCAAAAGAAAAAAGACCAAGAGGGAGTTTGTAATTACTAACTATATCACTTGACTGCAGGAACTATGCAGAGGATAACCTAACTATTTCTTCCTCTGTGATTACCTTCAACATAATCAAAATTTTCTCTTTGAAAATGAACTTTCCAGTTCAAATATCACTCACTCACTTTGACTTTAACCAATCATGCTTCGAAAATTAAAAAAACACTACTGGAGATAAAACCATATTGGGTCCATGGGAACACAAATCTCAACTAAAGCCAAAGCAGAAGAAAAGGGTTACCTGAGAGAAGAGAAACAGGGGAACTTGGGAAGTTGCCCGGATGTGATTTTCTAGCAGGGAGCAGCAATGGTGGCGGCAAGCTTGCAACAATGGAAGCCATTTGCAATGCACCCCTAAAGTTGTGGCAGAAATAATAATGCTAAAAATTATTATTATTATAATTAAAAAGACTAAAATTTGGGTTGAGGTTCCCTGCAATGATAATCAGATGACAGAAATCAGATCCTCCAATGACAATCGGATGACAGAAATCAAAAGTAAGATTAGCTTGTATTGTATTGTATTACTCTACTGCTGCAAAGGATGAGTAAGACACAGAGCCCCAGAATATTCCAATGCAGGAAATGTGCACCACAAAAACAAAATATTATCCCTTTTTATTTATTTATTTGTGGGTAAATAGCCATATCCATGTCAAAAGTATCAAGTACAGATAAATTTATTTCTGAAAAATATGACAATTCTAAATTTTGTCATGAACATAAAAAAATGCAATAAATTAATTTTGTTATTAAATTTTCATTTTATCATTAAGTTAAATATCAATTTTTTATAATCAATTTAATATTAAATTATAAAATTTAAAAATTAATTTGTCACTAAATTATCTATAAAACTAATTTATCCTATTTTTAACCTATTGCAATATTAAATTTATAATTTTTCACATTTAGATACTAATTTATCACCATAATACATTTTTAGAGGATAAATTTAATCATTTATCCTTTATTTTATTCGGCTTTCCAGTACCCAGCCATACAATTCAGAGGTTTTTGCTATTTATGTCCCTCCTTATTACTAATGCACTCCATATTATTTTATTTCCCCAATATTTAAATTGTATCTCCTGTATTACAATTTCTAACAGTATTTTAAGTTTTATGTTTGAATATGTGATCTAGTGAATTTGCTTGCCCAAAATCAATTAAAACCATTGAACCCACATATTCATGTGAGTTTGCTTTTGAAAAAGTGTTTCCATGTGTATTCTAGAAATTAGATGCAAATATGAATTCCCAGTGTGACTTTCCTTTGCATTTGTCCAAATACTAGCTACCATGACTTTTTGTGTATAACATCATCCCAAATTCTCTTGCAAAGGTAAGAAAATTTTTTAAAAAATCAAAATATGACTCTAACCTCCTCTTTGGTTCACATTGAAAGGCACAAACGCACAAGAAAGGGGAGGAAATAGAAAACTACATTCGCAACACCATCCCCTTAATCATCTTGACTTACTTTCGTGATGAAGTTTTCATTTTAGGCAGAGAAATAAGGAAAGTGTATTTTATTGGGTATTTTAGGGGGGGAAATATAAAGGAGAGTCCACTAGTAACAAGGGGGAGTGGAATTAGCATTAGCCAATTCTAAAGAAAGGCGACGTTGGCCTCTATTATTGTGCTTGTGCAGTTCGTGGATACATAGATAAAGTAAGAAATTGGAAATCCTTAATTAATTAATAATTATTGTTGGTTTTGCTTCTTTTTTTTTTCAGACACAATCACACCAGAAAGGGGCAAACAGCACGGGATAGAGAATTTAAGGAAATGAGTATAAATAAACAGGTATAGGTAAGAATTTAAGGAAGTACTTGTAAAACTGGATTTTGTATCCCAAATTTGTAAAATATGTAATATTTTATTTTATATTATTAATTATTTATAATTTATTAATAATGATGTTAAATGAGTTTTTTTATTTACTTGATGTATATTTTGATAGTTCAATAATTTGTTATTATAACTTACTAGGGGTGTCTCTCTACATATTTTAAATAAAAATAAAAAAAGGAAAAATATTTAGAATTTAAAAAAAATAAAAAAAATAAACAAGATAAGAGTAGTGGGCAGTTATTAAAAGAAAATAGTAAAAGTTTAAAAACTAAAAAAAGGATAAAATTATCTAAAATTTGTGGACACCAAAAGGGATATTCTCTTTATTAATAGTATAGATTAGAAAAATAGTAAATTATTCATTTAATATCTTAAAAATTCATTTAATAACAATTTAGATATTAAAAAATTATAATAATAAAAAGTCTCTTAAATACTATAAAAGAACCATTTTATCAAGTATTATTAATCTATATAAATATTATTTTTATGTCTTTTAAAAGTTTTAAAAACATAATATCATTAATATTTGGAAAAAAAATAAATGCTAAGAAAATATTTGAAAACAGTAAATTAATCTTTAAAAAAGTTGAATAAATTATAAATGTCTAGAGATTTTTTAATATTGATTAAAATAATTAAAGAAATTAATTCATTTTCTTTCTTTAAATAACATATTAAAACATTTTATTGCACCAAAATAAAGAAGTGGTTGAAATAAAAAATTTCACTCAATTTTTGATAAAGATTGACTATCAACAAAGTTGATTGATATTCAGTCTAATATTATGATGACAAAATAAAATAAAGAAGAAAAAAAGTATTTTTTTACAGTGATAGCTATGAAGTTCAAGTTAAGCTCGTGTATTTTTTCTAAGCCTCCAAAGACCAACCCTAATGAGTTAGAAGGTCCGAGATTATCCCTTAAATGAGTTGATAGTGATACTGCTCTGAACTATTAGCTAGGTTAATTTCTGCACGAATCACATGACTACTTCAAGCTATCTGCGTACCCTTTGCCAACTACTACAACAAAAACTTTGGTTAGTTTGGTATGAATTGCGTGCTGATAAACTTCTCTATTACCCATGTTCCCGCATGAGTGATGAGTGCATGCACCAAAACTTTGAATGTGGAATATTAATGAAAGTGTCTCACTCTAGTTATAATTGTTAACAAGCCATCTGACTATGAATTTTATCTTTTTTGTTACAACATCAATTATAAAAATTGTTAATAACTATATTTAGGGTAATAATTAAGAAGATGAAACAAGTAATATTTGTCGGTAAAAAAAAGAAGATAAAAATGAAAAAAAAGTGCAATTTGTCTACTATTTATTTTCAACTAATTAAAAATATTTAATATCATTAAATATTTTTTAACCATTGTAAGTAAATCATTAATTTTTTATGTAAGAATGGAATATAAAGTAGCATAGAATTTACATTAATTCACAAATTTTATTCAATTAATTGAGTTAAACCTCTTAACAATAAAACATTAATTTGAAATGAATACTAACAACATACTCTCTAATATATATTTTTATGCATATATTCTACTTAATCAATTGAGTTAGACTCTTAATAATAAAACTTTAATTGCTCAAGTTTTTTTTTTCACAAAAAATAAATTTACTTCCATTTCATTCAAGATAACATGATAAATATAATTAAAATGCAATGATGCTCTAGTTACTTATGAGCAATATTATTGACTCATCTTCTTACAAAATTCACCATTGAGTTTGAAATATTATGTAAAATTGTTTTGAACTTAGATATAATGATTTGAAAATTCAGTATTTTGCTCCGTGCAAGTAGAAATTTCATCCACAACTGACTTGTTAATTAAGTACCTATTATAACAACTTTAGTATTTAAGTAAATTTTTGTGTAAAAGTTTTAAAATTTATATGATATTGTAACCTCACAACTTTAGCATTCATGGATTGGAGATGTTATTACAAAGTTTAATTAATATGCTGGAAATATCAACCTTCTTTTTTTTGTACTGAGTTATTTTTTAACTGTTGTGTAAGGAAGGAGAAATGCACATTTTTAACATTTACGAATTGTGCATACGCTTTTAACATAGTGTGCTCTAGAGTCAATAAGTAGACCTCTTGCTATAAAAGTTCTTGGACCAAATGTTAGTTGACATAATTTTAACGTGCGTGATGCCTCTAAAAAACGTAATTTTAACAACTAAGTTGATTTTTAAAAGATAAATATTAAAGTTAAACATTTTTAGATATACAAGTATATCACTACTTATTACTTAGAGTGTATTTATTCCAAGTCATATAAACATATTCCTGAGAGTATAAGTTGAAAACGGATCATTTTTATGTTTGATACAAGTTATAAAAGAATTATTCTTAAGCATATTCTATTTTCATAAATATATATTACACGTGATTTCCTAACTTTCTTTTCCCATATAAATGAATGGGAATGTTATATTTTCATGGGAATAGTAGTAATTGTTTAAAATAAATTTCTACTTTCACTTTATTATATATTTTTGATTGAAATAAATTTTAAAATATTTTAAGAAATGTTAAATAGCTATCAAATACGATGTTGGAATAATATTCTTAAGAATGTCATTTCAAGAATATAATTCAGTCCGCGAAACACTTCCTTAATGTGTGATTAATTGATTGATATGAAGTAATCTCAAAATAAATAAATAAACAAATAAAAGGAGTTGAATATAAAAAAATGAAATCTTAAATATGAGACTCAAAGAATATTATCTTTGATAAAAGATATGTGTGTATGTGTGCATGTGCACGTGTAAGGGTGTGTGAGTGTGGGTGTATAGTGTTTCTAAATATTAGGTTCAATTGACATGAAAATTTAAGTCAAACATAATTTTAAATAAAAAAATATAGATGGTCTTTGATAAAAGATATGTGTGTATGTGTGAATGTGCATGTGTAAGGGTGTTAGTGTGGGTGTACAGTGTTTCTAAATATTAGGTTCAATTGATATGAAAATTTAAGTCAAACATGATTTTAAATAAATAAATATAGATGGTTCGTTTGATTGGATGGAAGGAAAACAAAAAAAAAAAGGAAAAGTTTAAAATTTAAATTGGAAAGAAAATAGAAGTGAGGAAAAATTTTAAAATTTTATTTCTAAAAATCAACATTTTCTTTCCAACTAAACATAAAAATATATTTTGTAAATTATATTTTTTCATTTATTTTCTTTCTTCTCAGTTTTTCTCCTTCCAAACAAACCAAGAGAGTTACTTAAATTGATTTTTGAAACATAATATTATACAATAAATTAAGGACTATTAACATTTGGTATAAATGATAATAACTTATGTTTTTTAATTAAGTAATTCAGGGTGCGATTTTTTATTAATTTTTAAGAATAAAATAAATCGTGTTTGAAAGTAAATATTCATATATTTATGATCCTAAATAAAGATTTATTTTCGACGAGTACAGCTTCATGCGAAAAAAATATACAATATAACGAGGAAAGAAGAAAACGAGTCAGTCCTCTAACTCTAGTTACTACCAATCAATCTAAGAAAGAAAGAAATAAAAAACGACAAATTCATTACTCACATTAATCTTTGTATTACTTTTGTTATTAAACGGCATGTGACAAAACATATTAAACATTAGGTTCAATTGACATGACAATTCAAGTAAAACGTCATTTTAATTCTTGAAAAATAATGTTAAAATAAATAAAGAAATGAAGAAAACAAGTCAGGCCTCTAATTCTAGCTACGTACTATCAACCAATCCACTTCTATTATGAAGAGTTAAATTCTTCTAAGGTATAGTGATAATATTTGGTAAAATAATAAAATGACTCATAACATTATATTATAAAACTTACTATACATGTTTTATTCTTTACCTATTTATATTGTTTCCGTTTCGTTTTATGGTGCATTGTCATTTTCATTCCATAATAGCAAGATGTATTTTAATTTAAAAAATCACGAAAGATAACGAGAAAATATATTCTTTTAAATGAAATAACCCATCTCCTTATAATGAAGCAAATGTAAAGTTGGTGTATGCATATTTAAAGTCAATAAGTTTTTTTTTCTATCTTAAATTAAGACATCGATCATCTTATTTCTCCAAAAATTGGTATTACAAATAAAATACACAATAACATATTTATAGATGTTTAAATTGTAATAAATAGTCTTTGTTTAATTCACACAAACGTTATTTTAAATCATTATTTTCATAAAATAAACACACACAGATTTATTGTAAGAAAAATGTATTTTTATAAGCATGTTGCTGCAAAGTATTTTGCTTCTTTTATTTGCTAATAATATTTTTTAAGATAAAAAACAAAACAAAAATTATTAATTTAATCTTTATAGTTAGACAAACGTATCTTTTAGTTCCTACATATAAAAACATCACTTTTAATATCCCTATATAAATACTTTTGGATCCCTTTCGATAAATGCCGTTACACAAATTTCACATTTTAGTCTGTGCTATTTTGTAACTTCAATGAAAAGAAATCAGAAACTGTTTGTACAGGGACTAAAAAATATGATTTTTAAGCTTTTTCTTTAATAATGATACACATTCATTTATTTTAAATATAATATTAACACCTTTTATTTTCTTCTATATTTCTTTTTATCTTATTATAAATCATATCATATTTATTATTTTTCTCTCTTTTTTAACTCTCTTTCTCTTTCTAAGTATAAGATAGCATCATGGGTGTTTAATATACATTTATTTTGTCTTGGGTGAGAGACTCATATTTTCCTAAACTTATATAATTTTAGGGACTAAATAAGTATTTTTTTTTCAAAAATAAATCATCATTAAATATATATAATTATGACCTGTTTGTATTTAATAAAAAAAATTGATGGCTTAAAAATAATTAAAATTTAGATAAATGTTTAATGTATTAAAAAATTGAAAAATATATAAATTTAATAATCATATACTGATCAATGGTAATTTTATACTGTTATCAAATTATTACTGTCATTTTTAAGATATAGGCAAACAGCCGCCCTATCCTTTAATATACCCTAAGAAAATCGTTGAGGCCATAAATTAAATTCAACTGTTGAATGCTTAAGGCCTAAGGCTAGTTGAGTCTTTCTGGAACAGTGGAATCTATCTGTCAATTCTACCAGCCCTTTCCCTATCTTACTAACCCAAAAATAAAAAGAGAAAACGATTTCTGAAAGGAAAAAAAAGAGTAAATTATACTCACATTTTTTGTGTTTTACTCAAATTTTATTCAATATTTTTTTCTTTTCTGACATTACTTTTACCCCATCGATTAACGCCGTTAATTAACACCAATTGAAATATGTAAGCAGATAAAATTGCCTTTTACATTTTAATTGTAAAACCCAAATTGTTTCATTCCGATTAGTTTCAGAATTTATGATTCACATTTCTCTTCATCATTTGTGAGTGTTGTTCATCTTTCTCTTATTGGCGAGTTCTTCTTTAGCGTCCAGGGAATGTGAGTTCATCTTCCTCTCACGACGTTCCCATTCCATTCATCTTTATCGTTCGCAAGTTCTTCACTGTTCCTCTTCCAGTTCGCGACCTTCACAAGCGTCTCCATTTGTCTTCCTCTTCGACGTTCACCAGCGCTCTGATTCTCTTCATGTTCCATGATTTTTGTTCACGCTAGGGTTCTACTTGTAAGTGACCATTGAACCTTGTATATATGTTACTTTTTAATTTTAATTGTTTATTATTACCTATTTATGAATGGGTTTCAATGGGGAACCATTTTGGGACCACTTATGATTTTTAAAATCATTTCTTTATTATTATTGATTAAAATAATGTTGATGTTTGAGACCACAAGAAACACAATGAATGAACTAGTTGTTTATTATTGTTGATATTTGGGACCACATGAATATAATGGATGAACGAGAATACATGGTCTGAACCAAATAACGTGGATATTTTGGTCCACTTTACAGACCAACGGGGCGAACCAAGTGAAATATGCAATGTTGATCCTGATAAGTTTGGAATATCGACGTACATTATAGTGTGAACAACATTGCTAATGACTAATACTTGTCACCATATCACCCTTTTATTTTGTGATTTTGTTCTACTGCTAGTGGTAAAATTCTTCCCCTTAAGACTAATCATGATGTGTTGAAAATATTTGTTTAGAATCAAAATTTAGTTTATATTCATATATATGTTAGTAAAACAAATGATGAGTTTTAGAAGTTAACAGTGAGTGAAAATGTGAATGAACCTGTGAGTGAAAATGTGAATGAATGTATGATTGAACCTGTGAATGAATGTATGAATGAAAAATTGAAGAAGAAGAAGAAGAAAAAGAAATGGTGTTAACATTGCGTACCAACAAGGTGGGTTCACGTCCAATTACAGAAAAAACAACAAGAAACAAGAATCTTATAATATTTTCCAGTTGAGAGGAATAATATGAAAATCTTTTAGACATAAAATTTTATTAAAAATCATGTGACCTGTGCCTAATTTTTGTTAAATTATTAAACTGTTTATGACAAAGGGAGTATGTGTAATGTGAAATAAATAATTAAGAATTTTTTGTAGGGTAAAAAAGGAAGAAATATATAGCAAAATTTAAGCAAAATACATAAGATGCGAGTATAATTTACTCAAAAAAGAAAATATAAATAAAAGAGATAAAAAAGAGAGATAACTCATATATCTGTAGACAACTCATTATAGATTAAAAACAGATAATTTTTAATGAGTATATATAGATAAAATAAATAGATTATTTCTTAGTGCACTTAATGATGGCATAAAGGCTATACATGCAATTTAAAATTCCTTAACTGGGAACCCTCGTGTTAAATGTTTTTTTCATCAAAGAATCGTTCATTTAAAAATTATTTTCTAATTTTTCATGTATTTATTATAATTTTTCAAAATAATTAAAATTTTAAAAGAATTTAAAATATAATTAAAATCATAATCTATTTAAATACTTTTTACAATATGTTTAAATTTTTATATTCTAAATAAGTATCAATGGATAATCGTAGCCACTAACATGTATCAATAAAATCCATAAATATCTACTTCATAGATATTTAGGTCACTGCATGATTTATTCTTACGATAAAAAACTGTAATATAAGTTTCCTCTAACAAGATGAATGATGAAGAGTTTATGTGTATCCATCCTAACCTATGATCATTTCTATCTAAGAGAATTCTAACAAATAAATGGTTTTTTTAATGCATGTAAAATTTATTTAATAAAATATATTTTGTATTTTAAACATGTATACGTAGATACGATTAGAAAACTATTAGCACATAAGATATTGTATTAAATAAGTTCTATATTTTTTTTACTACATAAATTATATTTTTATTTTCCTAAGAATCAAGTGTCTTATATATTATCAGTATTTATCTAAATTTTCCCGACTAGGTATTTAAATTTACATATGATAAGAAGATTTATTCATAATTTTTAATAAGACTTTTTTTTCACGAGTATCTTTCTTTGAAAGTGATATTGTTGGAAGGCACTAAATCACATGAGGAAATAATATCTTTTATTAAATCCAATTTTTATTGGTGTTCTATTTTTTAAGATTAATGATATTTGAACATTCTAGTATTTGAGACATAGTATTGATACTTTTTATTTGTCTTTATCTCACTTTTCTTATTACATCAAATTCATGTTACATCTATTATTTTCTTTCTCTAGATATATAATAGCATATAGATCTCCAAGTAACACTTTTCATTTTTAAAGTTCCACTAAAGACTTTTTAAGTGGAAATTATATAAGTTTAATTTTTACACACTATTATGTAAATATTTTTATGCTGTTAATTAATTAAAATTTAATCATTCTAAATATTTTAAATTAATTGTTACAAAAAATAATAATCCTACCATAAATTTATTATTATTTTAAACTAAAGTCTATTTTTTATTATAATATCAATACATTCTAATTAAATTCAAGTTCAATATGTATCATACTAATTGAGCGTTGTTTTAAGCTTTAAAGAACTTTTCAATAAATATTTACTAAAAAACTTTATTAAATAGTTTTCAATAAAAAATGAATAAATATACATTAATAGTATATTTGTTTTTACATTGTTATACAAATAAAAATCACCATGATAAATTTATTGACTTTATAATAATTACTTTAAAAATTATTTAAAAATAATTTATGATTAGTTGATATTATATATATTTTTTACATTGATAAAAATATTTATTATTCTATTAAGTTCTTTAAAAACATCATCTTGAGTATTTTAAATAAATAACAATAATGAATTCATCAAGACCAAATAATGAAAATAGTTAAGTTAATTGATTTTGGTTAATAATATAACTTTGAATTTTTCTAAAATTTCTGATAAATTAAATAATTTAAGTAGTATCTATATTTAATTTCATCATTACAAATTCAAGAAATAATCCAATACAATATATAAATACTTATTTCATTAAATTTTACTAAAAAACAGTCATAAATTTATATAATTTAAATACTCTCTCTATTTGATAATAATTATGGTATAAGAAGAAAAAATTATCTCAAAATAATAATTATTTTGACTTTCAAATAAAATTAATTATTTTTTTCACTTATATTACTCTTAATGATATAACTTACACAAATTATAAAGAAATTAATGATGATAAGGTTTACTTTGTAAAATTGTTATTCTTTTTTATTAATTTATTAGTTTTTCTTATGTAAAATAACCTAGGACCATAATCGTAATAGACAAATAGAGTAGCTAGTAGCTATATTTATTGACAATCATATAAAAAATATTCAAGAAATAATCCAATACAATAAATGCTTTTTTCATCAAATAACAGTCATAAATTTAAATAATGTAAATATTAGCTACTTTTAATGCCAATACTATTAGAAACTCAATAAATAATCCAATGCAATAAATACTTGTTTCAATAAATATTATTTTTATTCATGTAATAAATGTTGAGAGCATTTATTACTTTATATTTATCTCTAGCTATTTTCTTAAATTGTTTCTGACAGACTGTTTCTATTTAGTTTTAGTTTTTTTTTCTTAAAAAAGAATAATGAGAGCGTGCAACATGAGAAAGTGTCCTTAACAACAACATCATTTTCACTCCTTCAAAAAAAAAAAAAAAACTTGCCCTCGCCATTTTCGCTCCTTAAAAAACATCATCAAGAACAGCAAAAAGCACAGCAAACGTGGTTGTCAATGGGAGTCAACATGTCCAACACACCACCTCACACCAAAGACTTGTTTTCCTCTCCAGCTCTCTCTCTTAGCTTAGTAAGTAATAATCAACTCCTTATATATATGAATATTATATATATATATATATATATATATATATATATATATATATATATGTATGTATGTATTTGTGCATAAAATATAATATATGAACAAATTGAACTTGGTTTGTTTTTGTTGTGATTGAATTCTGTGTTGTTGTTTTTGTTTGAATTGGATACTGAAGGCTGGGATTTTCCGGCATGCTGGGGAGGCAGCGGAGACGTCCGGCATGGAGGTGGCAGGCAGCGATGAGGTCCGGCGAGAGGACACTGTTGAGATTAGCAGGGACAACTCAGGACCCGTGAGATCCAAGTCAGAAGACGATTTTGATGGTGAAGGTCTTCATGAGGATGACGCCGACGACGGTGATGACAAGAACAGAAAGAAGAAGAAGAGGAAGTATCACAGGCACACCGCTGAACAGATCAGAGAAATGGAAGCGTACGTAAACTCTCTCACCTTGCGTATATCTACGATTCTACGTATTAATTAATTTAGTATTGAATCATGGGTGAGCATTATAGTTTTCTTCCACTTTTCCTTTGTGAGGTGTCTTCAGTTCCACCTTCTTTGTTAGAGAGAGAGTACTGACGGAGTTATTAAGTAAGGAAGCAGCTTTTCTTATTAATTAATTATAATTTATGGCTTGTGAGATCATTTTATATATGCACACTTTCGTATATTAGGTGTTAACTAACACTGACTTAACTAATATAATTTTTTTTCAGTTTAATCAATAATCACATCACAAATTCAAGTCTTTAAATATTTAAAATAAGATTTTGTTTCTTATAATAATTCTACTTAATTCAAACAATACTAAAGAGAATATCAGTGTCATCTATACCAAAATGTTAGGTGTTAAGTAATTAGTACTAATGAAATGGTTTCTTCCGAAGTTAAATAATTTGCATGCCGACATTACAAGTGGGGTTTAAAGCATATAGTTTATGTATAACTTGTATGTATGCCGTACTAATGGCAAAGATTATGAGAAAAGTTTGCGATCGACATCATATAGTCAAAGTAAAAAAAGAAGATTATTAAAGCTAAAGCTTGCTTAAAATTTTTAACTGCTTTTTGCTTTGTAGGTTAGTTTGTTATCTTATGCCATTAAAAAGCGCTTTTGCACTTGATTAGTTTGTGTTATTTTAGGTTGTTGCAGTTATTATACCAAACTCCATTTTTAATTGTTGGATCAGTCTCTCTGAGATGAAGCTTGTAGTGAAAGATAGAACAGCAAAAAAGACTGACAAACTGACATGAATAATGTACTATTGTTGTAGGCTTTTCAAGGAATCACCGCATCCTGATGAAAAGCAGAGGCAACAACTCGGCAAGCAACTTGGCCTTGCTCCAAGGCAAGTTAAGTTTTGGTTCCAAAATCGTCGAACCCAAATCAAGGTATCTAAATTTATTTACCTAGTTATTACTCAAGAATATATGCAGACTTAATTTATTTAATTAGAAATTATGTAAGCATTATGCAATATTATTGCCTTTTGCAGGCAATACAAGAGCGCCATGAAAACTCATTGTTGAAGACAGAATTAGACAAACTTAGGGAGGAAAATAAGGCCATGAGAGAGACCATAAACAAATCTTGTTGCCCCAATTGTGGCATGGTAACGGCTACCATAGATGCTTCCATGTCCACTGAAGAAAAACAACTTCTTATTGAAAATGCCAAACTCAAAGCTGAGGTAATTAATTTGTATAAAACTAAATCTAAATACAAGAAACATGAAAATTCAAAAAAGAAAAATGTATTTAATGCTAGAGTAATGTGTGTATGTATGTGTACAAAATACAAACTACAATCTTATTGAAAAGTATTCTCTAATTAATTAATCATTATACAGGTAGAGAAGCTCCGAACAGCTTTAGGGAAATTCTCACCAAGAACAGCGTCTCCTACTACATCTTCTGCTGGCCATCATGATGAGGAAGAGAATAGAAGCTCTTTGGATTTTTACAATGGAATTCTCGGGCTCGAAAAATCAAGGATAATGGATATAGCAAACCGAGCAACGGAGGAGCTCATAAAGATGGCAAATACGGGGGAACCCTTGTGGGTTCGTAGCGTTGAAACAGGTCGTGATATACTAAACTACGATGAATATGTGAAGGAGTTCGCAGTTGAAAATTCTGGTAGTGAAAGGCCAAAGACATTCATCGAAGCCTCAAGAGAAACTGAGGTTGTTTTTATGGATCTTCCTCGGCTTCTCCAAAGTTTTCTAGATGTGGTAAGTGTAAGACACGTATGTGTGTGCATAAATATATATAAAGAATGTACCATAGGTAATGTTACCAGAGATATATTTGAGTTAAATCTTGCACTACATGACTGCTTCATATATTTTACAAAACTTTTTGATTAATTAGGCCTAAATATATGTTTTATTCTCTTATAATTTGTTATAACATTCTTGACATCCATGTTTCTTGCAGAATCAATGGAAGGAAATGTTTCCATGCTTAATATCAAAGGCTGCAACTGTTGATGTTATATGCAATGGGGAAGGTTCTAACAGGAATGGTGCAGTGCAATTGGTAAGGGGAAGATAATTTCACTTTGTTAGGCAGCACGCTACTATATATATATATATACGTACAAAAAATAAATGTCTCGTTTATCTTTAACCATTCATTTCGGCCTCACGTTAGAACGTGGATCCTTTTTTATTTATTCAAGTGGTCCAACTTGACAAGCAAGAGAAAAAGATGGGGCTTCCTCTGTTTAAAGTGACATTTCCCACACTTGTAATTTTCAATCAACTGTTATACAAGTTCAAGGTTTAAAAAACAAAAAACAAAAACACTTCAGATGCATGTGGATTATGATTATAATTTTTCTTAACATAAATTAAGGTTTTATTATAGCCCATTATGCATTACTCTTCCGAGGGGGAATGTAAGTGCTGATGCCTTTTTCCGTCTCTTTAATTTAAACATAACCTTTTATTTGTATCTCAGAAAGTATTGACAAGGACACAAAAAAGCTTTAAAAGGATACATAGAAAAGATCGAACATCATTTAGTAACTCTTGGCACTTTCCTCGAACTTCCCAATATAACACAAAATCTCTCTCTCCATCTCGCTTTATCTCTAGAAAACAGATCTTCCTCTCTCCCAGCATATATGTTGGATTATTTTTGTAGGAAATATTTTTTTGAGAGAAAGAGATGTAGAGAATTATTTTTATGCAATGAGTTGCTACTGCAGAGCTCAAGAATGTATTAGAAGAAAGGATTAGAAGTTGTTATTGATGTTGTTGTTACAAATGCTAGGATCTCATGGCTATTTATACTAGTCCATGGATGCATCTAGATTTATTTAGAAAATAGAGAGCCTAGAATCTTCTACTCTAGTGGCTTATTTTCTATCATATTCTAGAATCATCAAGTACATGAGAAATATAGAGTTCTCTAAAATCATTAAGTGTAGGAAAATATAGAATTCTCTAGAATATCCAAGAAGTAGGCTTCTCTAGAATATTCATGAGAGATGTAAGTGAATGCATTAATTCCAACACTCCCCCTTAATGCATTTGCTTGATGACTCCGATGCGTTCTCGTAGATTGCAGAATCTCTGTCTTGGAAGTGGCTTGGTAAAGATATCTGTTAATTGGTCTTCTGACTTGCAATGCTTTAATTTGATATATCCATTCTCGTGAGCTTCATGAATGAAATGGTACTTAATTTTAATGTGCGTTGACCTTTCATTACTCACTTGATTTTTGGCGATATCGATGGCGGCGGTGTTGTCGCAGAATAGGACAGTTCCTCCTTGTTGATGTTCACCAATATCTTCAAGAATTCTTTGCATCCACATAACTTGACAAGTTGTCTTTGCTGCTGCAATGTATTCCGCTTCTGCAGTGGATAAGGATACCGTCTTTTGCTTCTTTGATATCCATGCACATATGCTTGATCCAAACATAAATGCATAGCCTGTAGTACTCTTTGAGTCTTCTACACATCCACCAAGATCACTATCCGAGTAGGCAATTAAATTTGAAGCTGCTCTAGCTTTGTAGAAGATGCCATAATCTCGCGTACCTTGCAAGTATCTTAACACTCTCTTCACAACACCAAAGTGTATCTGACTTGGCTGGTGTGAAAATCTTGAGAGTAGACTTGTAGCGAACATGATGTCCAGCCTTGTATTGGTTAAGTACATCAGACTCCCAACTAAGCTTTTGTAGAGAGTGCTATCTACTTTCTTCGCTCCATCATTTAGCTTCAATTTCTCGTTCGTGTCTAAGGGTGTGGATACTGGATTGCAATTCGACATGTTGAACTTCTCAAGTATGCTTTTTGTGTACTTTTGTTGAGAGATGAATATTCTTTCAGCTCCTTGAGAAACTTCAATGCCCAAGAAATAGTGTAGAAGTCCCAAGTCTGTCATCTCATATGTCTTCATCATATCTTCTTTGAAATTCTTCATCATTCTTCCATTGCTGCCTGTGAAGATCAAATCATCAACATAGAGAGAGCAAATAAGGATATTACCTTCATCTTTCTTCACATATAATGTGGCTTCGCTCTTGCTTTTAGAAAATCCATTTTTGACGAAATAGTTGTCAATCTCCTTGTACCAAGCTCTTGGAGCTTGCTTTAGCCCATAAAGAGCTTTCTTCAGCCTGTAGACTTTGTTTTCTCCCCCTTTCACCAAAAAACCTTCTGGTTGCTCGACATAGATTTCTTCTTCTAGCTTTCCATTCAGGAATGCCGACTTGACATCAAGTTGATAGATTCTCCATTGCTTCTGCGTTGCAAGAGAAATTATGGTTCTTATGGTTTCCATCCTTGCGACGGGAGAGAATGTCTCAAAGAAATCAATCCCGGATTTTTGAGTGAACCCTTTTGCAACAAGTCTCGCTTTGTGCTTCTGGACTTTGCCGTCTGGATTGACTTTTGTTTTGTAGATCCACTTCAGGCCAACAATCTTCCTTCCTTGTGGTTGATCGACCAACTCCCAAGTATCATTTTTCTCGATCATATGTATTTCCTCCTTCATTGCTTGTCTCCAAACATCATATTTTGCTGCTTCTTCAAATGTTGAAGGCTCAACAACCATGAAGTTGCAATTTTCATAGATGTCACTTAGCCTTCTTGTTCTCAATGGAGGAGAATCTTCATCATCACTTGAGTCTTGATCTCCCACTTGTTCTGGCTCTTCTTCATTTGTGGGTGGAAGTCTCGATTGAATGACTTGAATATCATCAACTTGTTTTTCCTTCCAATCCCATACTGCATTTTCATGGAAGATAACATCTCTACTAACAACCAGCTTGTTAGTATTCACATTATACAGTCTATATGCTTTCGCGTCAGAACTGTATCCAATGAATATGCATTTCTCGCTTTTATCATCTAACTTAGTCCTCTTTTGAGAAGGAACATGAGCATAACAAATGCAACCAAAAATTCTTAAATGACTTACAGATGGCTTTCTTCCGGTCCATGCTTCATATGGTGTCATGTTCTTCATTGCTTTTGTAGGGCATCTATTTAAGATGTAAACCGCCGTATTAACAGTTTCTGCCCATAACTTCTTTGGCAAGTCCTTCTCTTTTAGCATAGCTCGAGCAATCTCCACAATAGTCCGGTTCTTTCTTTCGGCAACTCCATTTTGCTGAGGAATATAGCCGGCTGTGAATTCTTTTTGAATCCCTTCATTTTTGCAGTACTCTTCAAATTTTTGTGAGGTGTATTCACCTCCACGGTCAATTCTTATCCTCTTTATTTTGCAATCAATTTGCTTCTGAACAAGGGCTTTAAATGCCTTGAAGATTGTCAAGACATCTGATTTTTCTTTCAGAAAATAAACCCAAGTCATTCGTGAATAATCATCAATAAAGAATAAGAAGTGCCTTTGTTGCCCTAATGAAGGCGTCTTCATAGGTCCGCATAAGTCGGTGTGAATAAGCTCCAATCGTGCACGAGCTCTCCTCGATCTTCCTTTGGGGAATGGCTCTCAATGTTGCTTGCCCATTATACAAGCTTCGCATGGATTCAAGTTGCTTCGAATTTCTGGAAGACCATTCACCATGTTCTTTTGCTTGAGAAGTTTTAGCTCGTTGAAGTTGAGATGGCAAAATCTTTTATGCCAAGTCCACGAGTAATCAGCAGCTTCAGCTCTTAATGCTTGATATTGTAGCTTTAGAGGGAAATTTCTATTTCTCTCCATTGTTACTTCAACAATTGGATGCTCGGGCTTCTTAGAGTCATAAATCCTGCAGTGATTGTCTTGGAAGATGACATTATAGCCTTTCTCCATCAGCTGGCCAACACTTAATAAACTGTGTTCCAAGTCAAGAACTAGGAGTACATCATGGATGTATTTGACTCCCTTCTTTGTAGCCACTGCAATTGTCCCTTTTCCTTTTGCCTCCACAACAACTCCATTTCCCATAGTTACTTTAGATTTGACTGTTGTGTCTAGATTTAGGAAAGCTCTTTTATTTGAGTACTCCTTCTTTGTCTGCCGATCTTGCTTTCCTTGAAATTGTTGTTTGTGTTCTCCCTTCTTCACAAATTTATGATCTTTCTCCTTGGCTTTGGACTGAAAAGCATTCTCGCTTGGTTGTTCTCCTTGCTTGAATATTCTCTTCTCATGGGCTTGAAGAGAACCCATCAATCCTTTAATCGTAAGAGTGCTAATATCCTTTGTTTCTTCAATCACGGTGACAATATACTCATATTTATCTGTCAAGCTTATGAGCATCTTCTCTACCACTTGTTGATCAGTAATATTATCACCATAGTTTCTCATTTGATTAACAATCTCCATTACTCTAGCATGATAATCATGTACATTTTCAGAATTATTCATTTTTAAATTCTGAAAATCTCGTTTAAGAGTTTGGAGATTGATAATTCGTACCTTTTCATCACCGTGAAATTCTCCTTCAAGGATTTCCCAAGCTTCTTTGGATGTCTCTGCCCTTGAAATCCTCATGAAGATTGATTTTGAGACTCCCATTTGTATCTTGTTCAAGGCACTTGCATCGTATGATCTCCAGTTTCATCTTCTCGTCTTCGGAAAGACCATCTTCATCTTCCGGTTCTTTAAAACCCGTCTCCACAATATTCCATAAGCCTTCTGCCTTCAAGACTATTTTCATCTTGATCTTCCAATAATCATAATCTTCACCATCGAAGAATGGAAGAGAAGATGTAGAAGAACCAACACTAGATTGTGTTGAGAATGACATGGTGAAAATCGAACCTGCTCTGATACCAATTTGTTGGATTACTTTTGTAGGAAATATTTTTTTGGAGAGGAAGAGATGTAGAGAATTATTTTTATGGAACGAGTTGCTACTGCAGAGCTCAAGAATGTATTAGAAGAAAGGATTAGAAGTTGTTATTGATGTTGTTGTTACAAATGCTAGGATCTCATGGCTATTTATACTAGTCCATGGATCCATCTAGATTATTTAGAAAATAGAGAGCCTAGAATCTTCTACTCTAGTGGCTCATTTTCTATCATATTCTAGAATCATCAAGTACATGAGAAATATAGAGTTCTCTAGAATCATCAAGTGTAGGAAAATATAGAATTCTCTAGAATATCCAAGAAGTAGGCTTCTCTAGAATATTCATGAGAGATGTAAGTGAATGCATTAATTTCAACACTATCCTGCAAGCTACTGGGTCGTAGAATTCTGCTTTATTCCCTATTCAATACATTCAGATAGCAAGACAAACATGAAACTGTTCAAGGTCCTTAGACGTGGACAATACTTAATGACAATGAGACTTTCTCCATCAAAGTACACAAAGGCACGAGGTTTAATTTGTTTTGTATGACATGATGATGAAAACTCAAGTAATTAATAACCATGAGCTGTAATGACTGCAGATGTTTGCTGAGCTTCAAATGCTCACTCCAATGGTGCCCACCAGAGAAGTGTATTTCGTGAGGTGCGGCAAACAGTTAAGTGATGAACAGTGGGCTATAGTTGATGTCTCCATAGACAAAGCAGAAGACAACATTGACGCATCCCTTGTGAAATGCAGAAAACGCCCATCTGGTTGTATTATTGAGGATAAGTCACATGGCCATTGCAAGGTATGAACAAAAGTTTTTAACATTTTATGTGAAATCCGGGCTATATATATATTGATATTGCTTTTGGTTTTAGGTGATATGGCTGGAGCACTTGGAGTGCCAAAAGAGCACAATTCATACAATGTATCGAACCATTGTCAATAGTGGTCTAGCTTTTGGGGCAAGGCATTGGATAGCAACACTACAACTTCAATGTGAACGTTTGGTTTTTTACATGGCAACAAATGTTCCAATGAAGGATTCAACTGGTGAGCAATATTAATGAATTCCAAGGTACTTTGTTGGAGACTTTACTGAAATTAACATCCTCTTAATAACATATTGATGATGAAATAGTAGGTGTTGCGACGTTGGCTGGGAGGAAGAGCATATTGAAGTTGGCACAAAGAATGACATGGAGTTTCTGCCATGCAGTTGGTGCATCAAGTTTCCATACATGGACCAAGGTCACAAGTAAAACAGGAGAAGACATAAGGATTAGCTCTAGGAAGAATTTGAATGAGCCTGGTGAACCTCTTGGGGTTATCTTGTCTGCCGTTTCTTCTGTGTGGCTTCCTGTCTCTCCTAATGTGCTGTTTGATTTCTTGAGGAATGAAGCTCGACGAAATGAGGTACAGTACAAGTGTACAACTCTTCTGCATCCTTTTTTTTTATAACAAACCTAGGGTATTCTTGGGCTGAAGTTCAAGGATTTTTTTTTTTAAATACTGATATGTATTTAAAAAATTAATATTTTCAACAAATAATTTTTCATATACAGAAGTCCGAAAAGTAAAATCCTGACTACATATACTTAAAAGAAAAGGTTATTTATTATTTATTAACCATATTACAAGTTTCTTTAGCTAATGCTAGCAGTGTTAAGAGGCATATATCTTGAAAGATACAAATTAAAGTTGCTGAGTTCCACAAAAGTTTATATATATATAGGCAGTTTGGTGAGTAATAATGGCAAATGGGGCCATTGTGTTGTTGACTGTTGAAAATTATCTTTGTCACAGTGGGATATCATGTCCAGTGGTGGGTCAGTGCAGTCCATTGCAAATTTAGCTAAAGGAAAAGACCGAGGCAATGTTGTAAACATCCAAGTAAGTTGTTCTACAATCTCTCTCTTTTGAGGATGGTTGAATGGTCAATACACACAATGAAATTTAAGAGCAAAATGGGTTTAAAACATGGTTACCAATGAAGTATCTGATTCTTGTCACTTGGCAGAAAATAATACAATCAAAAGATAACAGTGTGTGGATATTGCAAGATAGCTGCACAAGTGCTTATGAGTCAATGGTGGTATATGCTCCTGTGGAATTTGCTGGTATACAATCTGTGCTGACAGGATGTGATTCAAGTAATCTTGCTATATTGCCGTCAGGATTTTCAATTCTTACTGATGGGATTGAGGGAAGGCCATTGGTGGTTACGTCAAGGCAAGAAGAAAAATACACTGAAGGAGGCTCTTTGTTTACAATGGCATTCCAGATCCTTGCCAATCCTTCACCAACAGCCAAGTTAACAATGGAGTCTGTGGAATCGGTCAATAATCTTGTGTCTTCTACATTAAGAAACATTAGAACAAGTTTGCAGTGTGAAGATGGTTAGTCAAGATAAAAGATAATTAGATAGATCATATGATTTGATTAGCTGCTACTGTTATATAGGTTTTAATTTCTACCCCTTTTACAGTTGGGATGAATATTTAGTGTTCCCTTAAAATTATAGGAGGCGAATTTCATGGATGGACTTTATTTTATATGGAAAACTCATCCTTTGAATTTTGATCTCTAATTAACTTTAAGGAACACCAAATTGAGTCGTAGTATCCGGTACGGTTCAGCAGTAGAATAGAATTTTTTTTTACTATCCCCTTATTCTGGATTAGTATCATTTATTATTTACAATAGGAAATAGAATTTGCAGAACGGCAAATGTATATCTGCATGAAGAGAGAAAAAAACTTTTAGATCCTAGAAATCAAGTATTGTGCACAATGTTACCATTTATTAAGGCCTTATATATATGATGGTTTTATTGGCTCACATATAATCTTGGGTAGTTTTGTGGTAACTTGCTTGAAAAGAATCAAACACAATATATGGCTTTATATTTTATGTTTGACATATTTTAAAAATTAAACAAAATAAGACATATTATAAAATATAGGATATTTTAAATCTCCTATAAAAATGAAAACCAAAGAAAAATAAATGAGAAAATATGATTGGACCAACAATAAATTCCTCTTCTGAAAAAAAAACTTCTCATGACAAATTCCATCATAAAAAAACTAAAAGAGACTGACCCAATTGATTTATATATGAATTGTTATAAATTTTTTAATACATTTTTATTTATTTATACGGATAAAAAAAACTTATGAAAAAAAGTCATCTGATTTCCTTTACATTAAGCCATTAGATTAATTTGATAGTTTAGGTTTTCCCCACTTGTTTAAAAGATATATTTAGTTTAATTATTAATTTTGTTTCTATAATTGTTTGCACTCTATTACGATCAAAAAGAATTTCTACAATAGAAAATTGTTAATACACTATTACAGCGAATCCTTTTTATATTGGTTTGAAACCGATATTAAAAATGTCGAAATTTAACATCGTGTTAAACTTTCAAATCAAAACTTAAGGTATCTATTTATAAAAATAAATTGAAACAAAATTAAAAAAGTTGATAGTGTTTATTTATATAAAATAGGTAGAGTTAGTTTGACTGATAATTATAAGTACAACAATAGATACCATATGTTATACTGTTTCTCTCGTTGTAAATTGTTATTGGCCAAGAATTGAGAAGTGGATAAGCTTATCTATCTCCAAATCACGTGTGACCTCAGGAATGAATTTCCAAATCTGGTGAAGTGGATGTAGCTGGCCACGTGGACACATGAGCTCCAAGTAACAGATCAAAAACCGAAACAGCTATATTCCCCATTGGTCAGCTGATACTAAATTACTGATACAGGAACAGCAGAGAAACAAAGTAGAAGTAAAGAAGATCATGGCTTCTCTAGCAACCTTGGCTGCTGTTCAACCAGCTACGATCAATGGCCTTGCTGGAAGTTCCCTCTCTGGAACTAAGCTCTCTTTCAAGCCCTCTCGCCACAGTGTCAAATCCAAGACCTTCAGGTTCCATTCCATGCATTTCCATAAATTGCTATATATATATACACACATACAAGAATTTTGCATAAAAGAAATATCCCTTGTGGCTTGTATATTATGATTCGCATGTGTTGTAATTGTATGCTAAAACAGTGTAACTATATAAACATCACAGGAGTGGTGCCGTGGTAGCAAAGTATGGTGACAAGAGTGTTTACTTTGATTTGGAGGATCTGGGCAACACTACAGGGCAGTGGGACTTGTATGGCTCAGATGCTCCTTCACCCTACAACCCTCTTCAGGTTCGTCGCTTCTCTACATGTGCATCTTCGTTATTGAGAATCAAACATGAAAAATTAAAGATAATTCAATGATATAGTATATATACTTTGGTAACATAAGAAATCATGACATATATGACTTTAAACAATAATTATAAAAATCAATAATGGTATGGTATATGTCAATTTGTAATTGAATAATATTATAAATGTTTTTATACTGTCATACAAAAACTATTTTATCTAATTCATATATATTGCCTCATTGATAAACAAATAGAATTTAATTTAGACATATGCTCTTGTTTAGTCACAAATTAATGAAATTATATATAAGAAGTCTTTTGACTTCTATAATAACTAACTTAAAAATCATACATAGAATGATTTGTGATTAATTGGCTTATGCACTTACATTTGATGGAAATTATAGTCAAACAAATATTGCATACATACGCAAACTACATAACTCTTTCATTGATATGGATTTGCAGAGCAAGTTCTTCGAGACATTTGCTGCTCCATTCACAAAAAGGGGATTGTTACTCAAGTTTCTGATATTGGGAGGTGGTTCCACCCTTGCATACTTCAGTGCAACTGCCTCAGGTGACATTCTACCAATCAAGAAGGGACCACAACTTCCACCAAAGCTCGGTCCTCGTGGCAAGATCTAATTTGATTTGTATCAGAACTCCATCTATTGAGTTCCTTTTTAATTATTTTTTTTCTGGTTTGCATAATGTGTAAGTATGCTTACAGACTACTATTCAAAGATGCTTCTTTCCAGTCTAAGTGAGTGGCATTGATTTGGTTTTCAATTGAAGCAAAGACGTGTTTGATTGGGATGTTGATCTGAAATTGTTAATTTGGATTCGAGGTTTGAGCTGCCTTGATTACCCGACTACCTCTTTAACTTGTATAATAATATCATTTGGTTCATCAAACAATACAACTTTACTTTTCACAATACTTACGAATTCATAAATAACATGGTGATTTTTTAAAATAAAATAAAAAGTGACTCTCAACAAATTGCTTATTTTATATTATTGGTATGATAACTGAATCAACCACCTAGAGAATATTTTAGTACAATGGTGCCATTTTAATGTCATCTCAAAGGGTTAAATGAATGGAAAATGATCGAGTCCCTATGACTTTTGCCTCCTTCATTTCATAAGATTCATCAATAGAAAGAAAGGAGACTATAAAATGATTACATACTCATGTTATCTAGCTGGAGACACACATAACGTCAAGAGATAACTACAGTTACTTTGTAATAAAACTGGAGTTAGAAATGTTTTTTACTACTACGCCTGATCCTCATTCTATCATTGGTCGAATAGAGTTATATAGTATTTCCAGGTACGCATGCACGACATCTGTGAATTCATAAAATATCACATTTTGGGGCTGCCAGACTAAAAATTCATACGCGACAATTATGAATTCCATTGAGTTTCCCTTACTTGATCAAACAACCAAAAATTCAGTTATCCTCATGATTTTGTGTTTTTTATATTCATCCATTCCTATGTACAAAAAGAAAGAATAGATGATAAAGAATAAATGATTATGTTTTAAACAACTCCTCCGAGGACCATAGGCTTCTCACAAATACTTGTTTTTTTTTCCCCTTCATTTTTTCTTTCCCTCTTCAAGTGTTTGCATTTCATTTTTGGGCTTAATGGCGTGATGTTGGACTCCTCATACCTCCCAATGTCTCAAGGTAGGATACTTGCTTGTCTGTGACTACGTTTGGAAGTTTCTGGGGCTTTCCATTATCAATGTCTTTGTAGAAGTCATCTGAATCTGCAAAGGCTTCTTTCTTAGCGTCTGAGTCATCTTGATTATTGCTCCAACCCATGAAATCTGATAGTGTCATTGCTTCTGAGCCACTCTTGTCTACCTCTTCTTTAGGAGTTGGAGTTAGAGACTTCCCTGGCTTGGGAATTGGGTTTCTCGAAAGGCTCTTTCTTCCTGATTGTGATGGATTTTGAGTTTGCAGATCTGCATGGAGTACATCTTCTATTCTTGACAGCACTGTGAAGGCCAAACTTTCCAATATTCTTGAATAGCTTTCAAGAACAGCTTGCCCCACATCCTGCAATGGTAAGAGACCCTTAACTATGTTAAAAGAACTAGACATTTTCAACTTTGCCAAATGGTCATGCAACTTTTCATTGAAAACAATGCAGAATGAAGCTGTGAACCGGGAGAAATTATTATATGGTCCGAAACCATATATGGTCCCGATCAATCTCCATGTGACATATTATTAACTTTATTTTCGTAAATTGAAAATTGTGATTACAATGAACATGCTCTTACCTTGTTGAATTGGATTTTGCTTATATCCAATGCGGAC
Organism: Glycine latifolia; assembly: GCA_013407115.1. Lineage (NCBI taxonomy): Eukaryota > Viridiplantae > Streptophyta > Magnoliopsida > Fabales > Fabaceae > Glycine > Glycine latifolia. Next base: position 1,582,697 of record CM023956.1, read on the forward strand.
TGGGGAGTCCCAGGAAAACGACGCTTTAGGAGAAGTAAGATGGTTTCTGCCCTGTCTTCAAAGATTTCTCTTTTCTCCACACTCACAGCAGAACCCCAAGCTGATTTGCTGCTATCTTTTTGGTTCATCTTCCGTCTCCAAATCACAATGGATGCCTCAATTCTGTCATTGAGATCTACGATTTTATGTTCATTGGACATGTCCATGGCTGATAGGAGCTGATCAGGATCGAAAAAATCATCTGTAATACTCCTGTAGATCAAGTCCCCTAGACTTGATCTTCCATTCTAAAAAAAACAATAAAAAAATAATGTTTTGTGTAGGATGTCTGGATGTTAACAATGATAACTTTTAAGCAAATATAGTTCCTTTTGACTTACCTTGGGGAGGGATTCAATATAGCTTTCAGGGATCTCCATTTCTGATAGAGTTTGAGCATTTATGGCCATAGCTGCTTTAAGAACTTGGTTCACACAATCTTTCTGATACTGAACAAACCTTCTTGCTGTATCAGATAAACCCTCTACGGGAACCTTAGGTGTAGGCAACCACCACTTGGTATCATTATTTCTATCAGCATTCTCTGCATCTTTTGATACATAATAGAACTCATTTTGGTCTTTGAAATTATCTAGAGTATCCTGCTCATCATCAATAATTGTATGAGAAGTAACAGTCAATTGACGCCAACAGAAAAGTCATGATCATATTTAACTCGGGAGGGAATCAGGATGCAAGGATAGTTAGTGATCTTACAATAAGCATTGCATCAAGCTTTCGTAAAGCAGGGATATTCATGTGGAGATCAGTTCTTTGTCGTGTTGTCATAACCTATTCAATAATCAGAGATTAGGTTCAATCGTACAGCAATTGTGATAGGAAGGATGAGAAACATAAGGAAGGAGAAAGGGTTACCTCCATGGTTGAGCCATCCTTGTTGTTTTGTTTCACGGGAACCATTTCAACAACGTAATCGGTGACCGATAGAAGCCAATCAATTTCTTTTCTCCATCTTGCTTTTCTTTCTGGCGGCATTGGCTCCAGGCGCTTTTGTTCACCGAAAACAGCAGCTGCATTCTCAGTAAGAAAAGAATGAGAGAAACAGACAATGAATTATTTGAAAAATTTCTGCTGCCAATCTCTCCTGAAAATGGAAGGAACAGCACAATGTTTTCACATCATGATTGGAGATTTGTAGCAGAACAGAAAGAAGAATGTCATGTCTTAGTTGAAGGAGAAAGAAAGCAAGAGGTCAAGATACCTGCAAGGTTTGTGAATGCATTTGACAATGCCAAAGCTGAAGAAACACCCTTTCCTCCACCAGACATGTCCTCCCCCAATAGCAGTTTAGCAAATCTCTCCTTCATCTGTTCCATTTCTAAAATAAACCCAACCATAGATAAATATTATAGACTAATCCAATGCAACACATCAAGAGTTTGAAAATAAAAACATTGAATGGAAGAGCTTCTTAATCAACATATGTTGTAACATAGAAACAATGCTAATAGTTATAAAATATATAACATTTCATTTAATCATATCAAAGTAAAGTAAAGATTTCAATCAAATTAAAAGAATGTTTACCTTGCACTATCTTATCTTTGGCTTCTTTGGCTACAATTTCCTCCTTGCTTATCCTTGGCCTAGGAACCTTATCCAGATCATTTAGAGGTTTTGATCCTTGACTTCTTGATGATGCCGGCTCTTCTTCTGAAGCAGAAGGATCTAATGCGCTGGCACTCTCAATGCTCAAACTCTTTGTATGCCTCCCTGTATTTTCAAACATTCCTTTGAAATGGAATAGTCTGGACCTGAGACTTCCCTGTTCTTGCTCCATTGCTTTAACCATTTTTTCCTTTTTCTTAATGTATCAATATGGTTTTAAGGAAAGTTGTCAAGGGATGAGCAAGCAAGAACAAAACATGGGGTTTCCAGGTCCATGTAGGGAGAGAGAAATAAGGAAAGTCAAATTTGTTGCATTGTAGCAAGGGAGGAAAATAGTAGGGGAGAAGCCAGAGTGTTACAAATGAAATGGTAGATGTTTTTTATTAAGAGTGAGAGTTTAACAAAAAAACAAAAATAGTTGGAGGTAAATATTTGATGGGGTTTGGGATAGTTTCTATTTCTTTTTTGAGCTTGGTTCATTCAACGTGGGGTGCATGTTGTAAGAAATGAGGTTGGTGTAAGAGTTAGAAACAAAATTTTGCATTATTTTTTTTTTATGTTAAGAGGAATCTGTTTTGGCAACGAAGTGGGAAATTGGATGGTTAAGGTTTTAATTTAAAGGTCAAAGGTAGCTGAAGACCAGGGAAGACAGACATGCATGCCTAGGCAATTTACAATGACACACACCTCATTTTCTCCCATTATTGGACGGAGCAGATGCATCACTTAAAGAACATGCTTCAATCTCAATCTTCACGTACAACTATTTTACTGTTCTGTTTGTGATTTGTGAAGTCCAAAATGTTCATAGTAATTTCCAAATTCTTGGTTTGCGGTTTCTCTGATGATGCCACCTGCACACACCCTGAGTCTTTTATTAGATTTGATAACCATTATAGAGTGCCATCAATTTTCCACCCTGTCATTACCAAAATTCGGAGCCCCACATTCCAAAACTTTCATTTATATATTAATGGGAAATACTGTACAATGAGTGCAGAGGGGGGAAAATAGTTAAAATTAGTTATTTAGTGATTCTCTTATGTTCAATTAGATTGTAGATCATTTTTATATCCATTTTTCAATTTCAATGAAAATTTGATTTTCTTTGAATTCTTGGTCTCAATGTGATCTTAGTAGTGATTCACTCTTCTGTTTCTATCTGTTCATCATCCTATTTGATCCTTCTTTGTCATTGCTTCTTCCATTATTTCTTCCCTCCCACGCTTTTATTTCTTCATTATTTAAGTGACTTAGATAAAATATGGCGAACTATTTTCTCTTTTTTTTTTAAAAGGAATAAACTTCCCGGATGGTGTTTTAATGAGTTAATAATAGTGTAGAAAATCAACCTCATCATCTTTGTTCAACATATACCAGATCTTACACACTAATTTAATCCAAGTACAACATTACTTAAATTTTTGAAAAGTGCAAAATTTCACATAACAAAACTCATGAAATCTTAAATAAAATCCACGATAAAACAAAACATGGCGGGGTAAAAGAAAAAGAAAGGTAAAGACAAAAATGAAAGCTAGCTCCTAGCTGTCAACAAGAGTGGATACTACACCGTCTACAGGGAAAATATGCCCCCACAAAATCGATAAGTGCCTTAATAAGGAGTTTGAAAAATGCCTATTTCTCATGGCGAAATGAAGAACTTGTGTATCTGATTCATGAGTAAATTTGAAATAGTTCTCATACTTTTTTTGGGCCGCCGAATATATTCTTCATAAACTCTCAAATGTTTGGGGTTTCCCTGTGGTTTGTTTTGTTTATGGGTTGTTCCTCTCTTCCTTAACTCGACCTAATTAAAAAAAGACCCGCACCATGGACGAATATATATATATATATATATATATATATATATATAACTTTGATTTATGAATAAAAAAAAGTGAACGATTAAAATTAATGACTTAGAGCTTGTTAATTGTTGTGTGATGAATTAAAAGGTTTCCAAGGCTTTCAATATCAATCTTATCAAGGGTTGGTTGTAAGAAAGCATTAGAAATCGAGCAAACTACTCCAGTCTCAAAGAAGTATAATAAATCAAATATCCTTAAAGAAAATTTTCAAAAAGTTAATCTAACCCTAGCTACAATGAAAATAGTAAAATGAGATAGAATTACAAATAGGTAGACAAAAATGGAGATGGGTGATGGTGAATCTGTTGAAGCTTCAAGTCTTTTTTTTTCCCCTCCAAGAATCGAGTCTTCAAGGTCAGATGTAGAGAATATCTTGAATGGGTGATGAGAGAATTTGTCTTTCAACACGTTCTAACTACAATTGGCCTGGTAAAAGGTTTAAATAACAATTGGAAATGGATCCAACTCATAAAAGTTTCAAACTTCAGTTATAGTTGTCAAATAAGTTACAATTAACTTTGATTTTTTTTAGTATCATACATCGATGTGAAGTATTTATCAATTTTTATTGATGATTAATATTTGTTAAAAAATTTAACTAATCACTTTTAATTGAATCTTATCTTCCAATTATGTTTTTTTCATATAAAAAACTTGAATCTAAAATTGAACTTAATATCATTTGAATCAATAATTTATTGATCACCAAATTCGACTTTGGTCAAGTGTCTGATATGTTAAACAAAAAATATTTGAAGAGTTCCACAAAGTTAAATGCTAGCTCACTGTCTCAAAAGTCAAGCTTCTAATCAAATTAATGTAATCGTGTGTTTGATCCAACATCTCCTTTTTTGTCCGACGACATTCCACACATTAGGCGACCATGAGATTCTAATAAACTTAGGGATGTGTTTGTTTTATCGTTGACATGTGTTTTGCATCATTTTGTGAGAAGTAACAATTTTCTCCTTAAACGTGCATTTGAACCTTCCTCGATAGAAAAACAAATGCACACTAAGTATGCGAGACTCTAAGCCCGCGTCTCATGTTTGGCCTTGAAGGAAAAACTTGCTTTCTTTCACAATGACGTGGGATGCCAATCTAGCAACTCGGATGCAACACCCCTTTTGCAAATGTTTAGACTTTATTTTTCTACAAAATAAGAAAGATTTTGTCAAGCATATATTTATTTAAAAATGAATTAAAAGTAAACTATTCATTTATAATTTTGTAATTTTCTTTATTTTTGTTCTCTTTTCTCCTTTTTTTCACATAAAAATATAAATTGTGTGCATAAATTCATCAAATATAAATTTCCCATCTTCCAAAACTTTGTTTGTTGGATTAACTACGAAAGTTATCCTTAATTTAAAATTTAATTTAATTTAAAATTCATCGTTCCTTCTAATAATATATTAAGTAAAAATCAAACTTGAGGCCTCTTGAGCAATTATATACACCAAGTGTAAAAATAATACTACAATATAAACAAAATATTGTTAAATGATAGTGGGGCCCAAGGAAATAGTGACGCAATGAGTAGTATTGAGTAATGTTATCTGCACATTATATAGAGAACTCCGAGTGAGTGACGCAGAGAGTGTCTGACTCCGAATCTGTTTTTGTTGCGTTTCGAGTGTCTTTGAAATCCCTAACCCCAATAGTATTATTTTTGTGTGGCGAAATGGGATCAATTGGGGTACTCCTGGTGGCTCAGGTGATACCGTACCTGGAGCAAGAGCTGGACAAGCGCTACAAGCTGTTTCGGGCGTATGATCAACCGCAGACGGCGCAGGTTCTGAGCCAGCACGCGAGCTCAATCCGCGCGGTGGTCGGAAACTCGAACGCCGGCGCCGACGCGAAGCTGATCGAGGCGCTGCCGAAGCTGGAGATCGTGTCGAGCTTCAGCGTGGGAGTGGACAGGATAGACCTGGACAGGTGCAAGGAGAAAGGAATTCGCGTCACCAACACGCCGGACGTGCTGACCGATGAAGTCGCCGACCTCGCTATCGGATTGATGCTGGCGCTGCTCAGGAGGATCTGCGAGTGCGATCGTTATGTCAGGAGCGGCCAGTGGAAGAAAGGGGACTACAAACTGACCACTAAGGTTCGTTCGTTTCTGTATTCTCATAATAGTGAATGCTGCGTTCTGTTTTTCATCTGATTTACTGAATTTGCTCCTGCCTTGAGTAAAGGTAAAGTGAATAATACTAATTCTTCGTGATAAAATCAATGGATAGTGTCTACGGTCGACTTTCTTATCTATAACATATGAATTTGTACTAATCCTTTCATTATTTTATTTGCTTCTCGTATTTTTAATCAAGATACTGGTACAGTGGTTCTCTCGGATTATTTCACTAATTTGTATACGTGAAGCATCCAATGTCCAAACCTTTGAAAAATCAAAATCGGAAGTGATTTGTGATGACAAAATTTAGATTTTTTATTTTGATTTTAGTCATGTCCAAGAAAGTATGTTCATAATTTGGGATTGCAGAATTGTAATTACATACTATTTGTTACATTTTGTGAAATTTTATCCATACCTAGATATGTATCATACATATATGGTATCATCCTGTATAATTTTAGAATAATCATATTGTCATAGCAGATATGAATTGTATTTATGCATCATAGTCTATAACTGATATTACTTGCTTTATCCTGGAAAGTGACAGTTGAATCTGTCTTTACTATCAAGAGAATTGTCGCAAAGAACCACATAGTCACTAACTTGGCTTCACTGTGCAGATACAAAGAACCATCTATCTTTATCTTACTATTATAATCTAAAAAATATACGCAGAAAATCCTACCTTTAGTCCAGTACCTTAATGGACAATAAATGTTAGGTGTGAACATGGTAATGTTCTATTATGATCCCTCTCCTCTGTCTTCACTCTTCTTCACCTCTTAAACAAACGCAGTTTACCTGACAATTTCTATGACTTTGAGAGTGTTGAAGAACTATAATGATGGCAGATTCGGAAATGACGCGTAGATGGGACTAGGAGCAGAAATTGTGTGTGAGAGAGAATAACAGAAAGGAGAGACAAATTATTTCTGAATATTGCATGCCTTTTTACTAGGCCATTAGGCTATCTATAATTCAGTCTATTACTCGCTAGATACTAGATTAATTAATGTGGAATAATGGACCCTTCTCAGTCCAAAACGTAATCAGATAATGGTTTGGCATCTTCCTCAATCTTCTATTCTCATCCTTGCTAATAATTGGATTTGGGCTCATCACACAGCCCGTTACATCATCCCCTCCTGCAAAACGCGACTTGTCCACAAGGCGTGGTGGAGATTCCCTCAAGACAGGTGGAAGCAGCAGATTCGTTGGTGGTGACAGGGTTGTGGGAGACAGCTGGGTAGCATGAGGTACAAGGAACGGCTCAGATTGTGCCGACTGTGACGAAGTGATCTCAGCCACTGAAAAATGGTCTTGAACTGAGGTACTTGTGGACTTCTGGAACATAGGATTAGATGCGTTGTCTGTCTTTAAATGTAGTTGCATGTAGGGCAAACGCGGTTCTACTTTGTTGTTGGCGTGGTGCATAACTTCTTCCCCTGATAAAGCTCGTTCGGAATCAGTGACACCAGTCGAGGATACCCTGGTGAGGCCCTTGTTGCCCCTATCCTGAAGAAAGTTACTAGCTTTGTGACGGATGTCCTGTTCCGTCGTCACGGAAGTTCCTTTTGCTATCGTCTCGAAACCCTGCAAGGAGTGGGATGTGTGACTCAAAACCGCATCTTGGTCCTCCCATGTGGTATCCTCCAACGGAAGATCTGTCCATTGCACTAGTAGCTAAGGAACCAGAGCACCCTTGCGCCAGATCTGTCGGGTACCCACTATTGCTTGTGGTGTGTGCAGCAAAGGATCCTGGTTGGTCGTTGCCAGAAATTGGTGAATCTTATAAGATGGCCAGAGCAAAAGGGACGAAGCAGAGAAACATGGAATACGGGGTGTATCTTCGCCGTAGGAGGGAGACGCAATCGGTATGCGACAGAGCCAATGCGCTCGTCGACCTCAAATGGACCATAATAACGCAGAGCCAACTTCTGAGACGATCGACGTGCCATCGAGATCTGATGGTAGGGTTGTAAACGGACCAAAACTAATTCCCCAGAAGTAAAGTGCCAATCTTTACGCCTTTTGTCTGCATGTGCCTTCATAACCTATTGAGATCTGAATAATTTTTCTTTCAATGTTCTCATCATCATCATGCGGTCAGAAAGGGTCGTGTCAACTGCTTCGTTGGAGGAAGAACCAAGGCAGTAAGCTAAAAGGTTTGGGGGAGTACGGCCGTACATAGCCTGGAACGGTATAGTACCCGTAGTGGTGTGGAAGGACGTGTTGTAGTGATACCCTGCCAAACTCAAGAACTTGGACCAGGTAAAGGGATGGTCATGTGAGAAGGCACGAAGGTAAGTTTCTACACAACGATTTACACTTTCTGTCTGTCCATCCGATTGTGGATGGTAACTAGAGCTAAAATTGAGCTTTGTTCCTTGTAATTTAAACAGGGTACGCCAGAAATCACTGAGAAATATTGGATCACGGTCGGAAACGATGGACTCCGAAAGGCCATGAAGTTTGCCGATGTTATCCCAGAAAAGTTGAGCAACTTTGGAAGCTGAATAAGTAGGGGGAAGTGGAACAAAGTGTGCTGCCTTTGAAAATCTGTCAACAACCACCAAAATCGCGGTGTGACCTGCAGATAAAGGTAGGTGAGTTATCAAATCCATATTTAAATGACCCCAGAGGGTGTCTGGAAGTTGCAAGGGCTGTAAAAGGCCTAGGGGTGGGTGATTGGAAGGTTTCAATTTCTGGCAAATGTCACAGCTTTGAATGTATGTTTTGACATCCTTTCGTAACCCTTTCCAGGTGAAATTTCGCATAATGCGGTGTGTAGTGACCTGAATACCCGAATGCCCGCCTTGCACTGAGTCATGGTAATTATGGAGAATGAGATTGATCAGAGAGGAACCAGCTGGAATGAAGATACGAGAGCGATGAAAAATGAGGCCATTTCTGAAGCTCCAATCTGGCAAAGCATTAGGATTGAGTTGCAAATCCTGTATAAGGTGAGTAGAATAAGGATCAGAACCATATTCGGACTGTAATTGATTTGTATAATTAAGCTTCGGGCCAGACATGGCCAATAACTGGGGTGTTTGGAAAGCAGAACCCCCTTCCGGCAATCTAGAAAGGCTATCAGCCACCGTGTTGGCTTTGCCTGCCTTGTAAGTAATTGTGTAGTTGAACCCCAATAGTTTGGATAAAAACTGTTGCTGCTCTGGGGTTTGAATAACCTGATTCATCAGGTTATGTAAACTTTTATGATCAATGCGAATCGTAAAATGGGCACCAAGGAGATACTGTCTCCACTTGGTAACAGCCGATGTTATAGCAAACATTTCCCATGCATACACGGATTGTGTCTGCATGGTAGGAGAAAGCTTCCTACTAAAGAAGGCAATGGGCTTCTCGTGTTGTAAGAGTACAACGCCAATTCCCACTCCGGAAGCGTCAGTTTCCACCACAAACGGCTCTGAAAAATTAGGTAGAGTAAGAATTGGAGCTGATACCAATAAGTGCTTAAGGTGATCCAAAGCCTTTGTTGCAGCAGTAGTCCAGCGAAACTCGTGGCTTTAGCAAGAAGATCGGTGAGTGGAGCAGCAATGGATGCATATTTCTGAATGAATTTGCAATAGTAACCCGAAAGTCCCAAAAACGCCCTGACTTGAGTCACGTTAGTTGGGGTGGGCCAACGTAAAATGGCCGGTAGTTTATCAGGATCTGGAGTAACTCCTTTGCCAGAAATGATATGACCCAAATAAGGCACTTCAGCTTGAGCAAAAAAATACTTCTCCTTCTTGGCAAATAAGGAATGGGACCTTAAAGTGCTTAATACAGCAGCGAGGTGATCAACATGTTGCTAGGGGGATTGGCTGTACGCCAATATATCATCAAAGAAAATTACGACAAAGCGGCGGAGGAACTTGTAAAACACATTGTTCATTGTAGATTGGAAGGTCGAAGGGGCATTGGAGAGGCCGAAAGGCATGACCAAAAACTCAAAATGTCCATGATGTGTTCTGAAGGCTGTCTTATGAATATCAGCAGCGTGCATCTTAATTTGATGATACCCAGAGCGCAGATCAAGCTTGGAAAACACCGTTGCACCACTAAGTTCATTCAACAATTCGTCGATTGTTGGGATAGGAAATTTATCTTGCACTGTCACCGCATTGAGGGTGCGGTAATCCACACAAAATTGCCAGGTTCCATCTTTCTTCTTGACCAGAAGAATAGGGGAGCTGAATGAAGAATGACTATGTTGAATGAGTCCCGAATGTAACATATCCGCCACCATTTTCTCAATTTCGTTCTTTTGATAGTGCGGATATCTGTAGGGTCATACCTGTATAGGCTATGAATTTGGTAATAAGTGAATTTGATGGTTATAAGCCCTATCGGGTGGTAATCCAGAAGGCTCCTCAAAAATGTCGTGGAAACTGTTCAGTAGCAAAGATAAGTTCGGTAGTAAGGAAAATGGAGGGTGGGGTGAAGTGTTAGTAAGAGCCTTAGTAGTGGATGTGGAAAGGCACATGAGACAGGATGCAATGGACTCCTGCGAGACCAGTTTGCGTAACTGAGAGGAACTAATATGGTTGGGTGTGGCTGTCAAATCTCCTGTGAGACAAACCTGTGCATTATTCAACACAAAGGACATAGTTAGAGCAGAGTAATCGGTTAAAACGGGGCCCAATGTGGATAACCATTGTACTCCAAGAACCAAGTCAGCTCCCTTGAGGTCAATCACTTATAAGTCAATAGTAAACATATGAGATTGAATGTCCACAACAATAGCCTTACAAGTTGCAGAACATAATAGTGCATCGCCATTTCCCACCTGAACTTTAAAAGGAGGAATAGCATGTAAAGTTAATTTTAAATGGGTAGCCATACAGAGAGTGATGAAGTTATGGGTACTACCCCCATCGATCAAGATTTGCACTGGTTGCTCGAGGATTTTACCTTGCAAACGGAAAGAATTGGCAGATCTGTGACCAAACATTGCATTGAAACTGATCTCATGAGAGACCTCAGGGAAAACCATGTCATGTGGAGCAAGTGGATGAGAATCCATTGGTTGGTCCACAGTGATCTCAGGTGGGTCATCCTCAGTACCCTCCAAATAAAAAGAGTTGCTCGACCTTTGCAACGGTGACCCACAACAAAACGCTCATCACAATTGTAACAAAGGTTCTTGTCATGCCGGGCTTGCATTTCTGCTGGAGACAGTCTCTTGATTGGGATGGACGGAAGGGCTAAAGGGGCTTTAGTGGTGTTTATGGGTGGAACGGTGGACATTGGCTGAACAGTAATTGGTGGTGAGTAAGTGGATGGACGATTTCGCCATGGTTTGAGGTTACGATTTTCAGCAAACTGTTCCTTATATATTTTTGCAAAAGCAAAAGCTGATGTAACGTCCATGGGTTGATGAACCAAGACTGCTCTCCGAATTTGGGGTTTAAGGCCAGAAATGAAAAGACTCTTGCGAGTTAAAGGTGTTAACTCAGGAATTCGATGAGCAAGTACTTGAAAAGAAGATTGAAACTCTAGAACAGAACCAGTCTGTTGTAATTTGGCTAGGGACCCCAGTGGATCTTTGAATTCTGAAGGACCAAAGCGCTGATGGAGCGCAATAACAAACAATGGCCAATCGGGAAGCTGACCTGTGCCAAACAAAGCTTAAAACCAACAAGAAGCAGGCATATCCAGATTGAAAGAAACTAAGTCAAGTCGATCATGCTCAAGAACCTGATAATATCGAAAATACCTGTCAATGGCAAATAACCAAGGGCCAGGATCTCCAGAACCAAAGCGAGGGAAATCCATTTTCATGGAACGAATCGGAGGTGCATTACGTCCATGAGGAGCACCTAAAAGGCCACCATGGTTGTTCGTTCCCAGCTGAGTGATCTGGTTCTGCATTGTCAACAACAGGGCGAAAAGGTCCTGGATCTAACGATTGATGCCCTCAAAACGTTGGTTCTGGGCAACCTCGAAGGTCTCCAAACGATGATCCATCGTTCTCTCCAGTGTAGCAAATTGTTGATTGTGAACATGGACTTGATTTGTTAAATCTCGCAAACGAGTGTTGTCAGCCATAGTTCAGGAATACAATGAAAGCACCAATGTAATGATGGCAGATTCGGAAATGACCCATAGATGGGACTAGGAGCAGAAATTGTGTGTGAGAGAGAATAACAGAAAGGAGAGATTAATGTGGAATAATGGACCCTTCTCAGTCCAAAACGTAATCATGATAACGGTTTGGCATCTCCCTCAATCTTCTATTCTCATCCTTGCTAATAATTGGATTTGGGCTCATCACACAGCCCGTTACAAGAACCAAATTCAAAATTGGACACTGAGGATCTGCCAATCTTTTGCATTACCTGTATCATGATATCATTATTCTGGTCATTAAAATCTGTTTTTGTACATGATAGTATTCCCGCTCCTATTTTCCAACAGTAAAATTAATTTTACGTTGTGTATTTTTCTTCCAGTTCTCCGGGAAAACTGTTGGCATTATTGGGCTAGGGAGGATTGGTCAAGCAATTGCTAAGAGAGCTGAAGGATTCAACTGTCCCATATGCTACTACTCTAGAACTCAAAAAAGAGACTCAAAATACAAGTACTATCCAAGTGTTGTAGAACTAGCATCTAACAGCGAGATACTGGTAGTTGCTTGCCCACTGACGGAGGAAACTCATCACATCATCAACAGGGAGGTGATCAATGCACTGGGTCCCAAGGGCTATCTTATTAACATTGGACGAGGCAAGCATGTTGATGAGGCAGAGTTAGTGCCAGCACTGCTAGAAGGTCGTTTGGGTGGTGCTGGGCTAGATGTGTTTGAAAATGAGCCTACTGTTCCAGAAGAGCTATTTGGGCTTGAAAATGTTGTCTTGTTGCCTCATGTCGGAAGTGGCACAATAGAAACTCGAACTGCCATGGCTGACCTTGTCCTTGGAAACCTAGATGCTCATTTCCTTGGAAAGCCACTGTTAACACCCTTGGTTTAATCAATATGCCGTTATGGAACTACCAGGACTGATTGTCCCCCTGCATTACTACCGTTTAATAACTTTTTGTGACATGGAAATTGATCATTGTAAGAGCTTCTTCATATTTGTACTGGTGCTTATCTATTGTAAACAATGATTTAGTTCACCTTCATCGTGACATCTTAATAAGATTATCAATCATTCAATCTTGATTGGCTTAACTTAAGCACATATTAGTATTGGAAATTTGGAATTACTTTCTGAAATATTCAAATTTTATTGCTTAACAAAGATAGTGGCGTCTATAAGTGAATTTTTACGGTGAGTTCAAGGGCCAAGTTTATATATATTTGCATGTTTGTAGTGGTTTCTTTACTTTTGGAAATATATGTCTGGTGTTTTAGCCAGGAGTTTTCAACTGCAGAATGATCAGAGTAATCTGAAGCAGGGAGACACCAAATTATCTGAAATGTTCTTAAAAGGACAGCTAATTGTAACGATTGTTCAATTAAATTGCGTGTATTAACATTTTATCCACGAATTTTATTTATTCTATTTATGATGATTTCAGATGTGGTGTCTACAGGATAAACTCGATTGATTTCTTAACCAGCATTAAATGTTTATCGTTGGTCTGTTACATAAATCTGAGGCAGGGGAAATATCAGAATTATTGCAGGGTCATCTGCATTACAAATACACGGACTATATCCTGAATCAAACATTTTAGTTTTCTCATATACACAAAAAACAAGCCTCACATTGCGGTTCTAGCAGATACCAATCAACTAAATAAAAGCTCATAAATATGAACATATTAGCCAGCGCTATAGTAATTAGAAAAGACTATAGATGCTAATGTTGCTGAAGTAGAAGTTGTTGATGCTTTCTACAGAGAGAAATGTTGATGTTAACCCAAGAAGGGATTTTCATCTAATATGACGACCATTTTATATGTTCTGTTGCAAATAAATATTCATTAACGACTAACTAGGCAACTAGCTATTGATATTATTGTATTAGTATGTAGTTATGAAATAGATTTTATAATCTATTGAAATATGTCGCTACTCAGCTGGTACTGTGACATGATCGTTGATTTCCATGCAATAAGACCGTTAATGTCCAAAACTTTCTTTACCATGAAAAAGAAAATGGGAATGAGAAATCCGAGAGCAAAATTGATTACGTGAAACGAAGACATTGGATTATGAACATTGAAGAAACTTTCTTCATACAATTACAAACAAACGTTGAGACACTTAAAGGAATATTAAAGAAACTACTAGTACAAGTGGGTAAAGAACAAGAACATAAAGATTTCACCCTATTTCTCACGCATAGCCTTCAACCAGGGTAGGTTTCTTGCTTTCTTCTTCATCATCTTCCTCTCCAACTTCACCACATTTCATCTCATCTTTGATATCCAACCCTTGCAACTCCTCCACGCACGCTTCCCCATCCTCTCCTAATTTCTGCCCTCCCTCCACCACAACGTCGTCCGCGCCGCCGCCTCCTCCGCCAGAAACCTTGACTTCGTCGGCGACGGGCTCGAATCCCCTCTTCACGGTGCAGGATCCCGGCGGTTCATTCTCCAATTCGATTCCGATGACTGCGTCGGAGGCGTCCTTGGCGGTGGGCCACGGGTCGCTGACGCAACCGCCGTCGTCGTCGGTGGAGGAGAAAATGGAGGCGGCGCGTGATTTCACGGCGGCGGCGGCTTTGAGAAAAGCTTCGTGGATTGAATCGGGTGGAAGGGCGGGATCTTCGAGGCCGGCATCTTCTAGACGCGGAGGTAGGATCTGGTGCAGCATTCCTGATTGTTCCTTTGTGGACTCCATCACATCACGTTTTCCTTTGTTTCACAACCTTGATGGATGCATATAGCACCGATTGAGGCGGTTGTGTGCAACCTTTTTGGGTCTTTTGGGCTTTCCTTTAGGGTTTGCTATTGAACCTAATGTTTTTGCTTTTGCCCTTACAATCCCTTAAAATTTCAAGATTATTCATTCTCAAAAAGCATTATGACATAGTGTTTCTCCTGTATATAAGGGGGTGCAATTTTTTTTTATAATGTAATCATTATTTTGTTGTGAATTTGTCCAACATGGTACTCTCTCTATGCTCAATTATTTGGCTTAGAATAAAAATTGTTGAAATTGATATCCTCTTTGTATGTTGAATGTGGCCCAATACCTGAAGCAAAGTGGATGACCATTTTTTACATGAATTATGTCATTATAGTTAATATAATGTTGTATTGGTCCACTTATCTAAGCTGCAAAGTTGATACATTATCTACTAAAGATACTATTTACTTATGTAAGCTAGTATTTATTTATTCGCTAACTTCATATTTTGTATGATAATGTAGTTTTTTTAAGAGGTAGTTGTTCATTGTCTCTTATTGTACCATAATGGAAAATATACTACACACCCGAAGCCTATTCATGGCAAAAGTCTCACATGAGACGTATTTAAGCTTTCAACTCAATACAATTTCAATAAACTAGATGATCTCAATATGTAGTAGACCTTTTTAAGGATTGAATAATTTAAAACATTCAATTTGTATCAATTAATGTTATAGATGTATATCTCAATATGTAGTATATGAAATTCCATTTAATGTTCTTTCTCTCTTTCTGAACACTACTTCTTCGTCTATTTTTTTAATAAAAAATGCACAACTAAATCATGATTTAATGCACACAAAAATTTACCTTTAAAGCACCTTTGTCCAAGTCACCTCTACCCTAGCTTTCAGTGTAGAGAAGAACTTGAACTGAGATTTTGTTATTTATTTCCTTTTTTTATGCAATTTAAAAAAATAGTATAGTGGAATTCCAAATCCATGGTAAAGTTTTTTTTATCACAACAAAATTCCATTGTGATACAAAAAACTTAAACAACAAATCAAGATTTTATCGTAATAAGGGAGGTGCCAAAATTAATTACAATGAAATCTTGATTTTGTTGTGATAAAAAACTTACATAATGAAATCAAGATTCCATTATGATAAAAAACTTATATAGTGGAATTGAGATTCTGTTAGGATAAGGGAGGTGCAGAAAAACCAAACAACGGAATCACGATTCAGTAGCTATGTTTGGGGCAAAAAAGTGTACAACAAAATTGTGATTTTGTCATTGTACAATAAAATCATGATTCTATTGGTATAAGGGGACGAATTTGGATATACAACAAAATTATAATTATATTATGCATTTTATTAAACAAAATCATGATTTCGTGAGAAAAAATTCTAAAAAAAAAAAAAACTATGTCCCTTGATAGGGGCCAAAGAGCAATTCCAATGGGCTAATAGCAAACCCCCATGGAGACGGGCTTATGATTTATGACCCAAGAGTGGTCTCATTTCCATCGACGGTCAGAATCAATCTTAGAAGCAAAAGACGAATCAGAACCGTCAAGTGGGAGAAGCCCCAGGGCACAGAGCAACTACAAAACCCTACCTATCTCACTTCACAATGTTGTCAAGCCCGCCGAGAAAACCCTAGTTCGCTCGCAGTCACACAAGAGGCCAATCCAATTCATAGCTCGGTAAGTTCCATCTTTGATCTGCCATTGTTCATTGAGTCTCTGCATTTTGCTTAATCCGCCATATAGTTGTTTAGATCTGAGAATATTTCGTCTGATTTGATTGTACGAATGACAGAGATGGGTGAAGAAGTGAAGGTAGTTGTTCCAGAGTCAGTGTTGAAGAAGCGCAAGAGGGAGGAGGAATGGGCGTTGGCCAAGAAGCAAGAACTCGATGCTGCCAAGAAGAAGAGAGCTGAGAGCCGCAAACTCATCTACAACAGAGCTAAGCAGTACGCTAAGGAGTACGATCACCAGGTACACTTTTTCTCTCAATTTCGTTACCCTAATTGCGTTTCTCTCTTTTCCCTCGTTTCTTAACCTGTTTGTTGTGTTTTTGTTTTTTTAACAGGAGAAGGAATTGATTCGGTTGAAACGCGAGGCCAAGCTGAAAGGTGGATTCTATGTGGATCCAGAGGCTAAGCTCTTGTTTATTATTCGCATTCGTGGGTATGTGTTTCTACATGGACTGAGATTTTAGAATATTCATGTTGGTCTAACTATGTTAGTTGTGTTTTTTCAGTATTAATGCCATGGACCCCAAATCAAGGAAGATCCTGCAGCTGTTGCGATTGAGACAGGTATGGTATTACTTGTATATTTGTAGTTATAGAATGCTTAAAATGGGTGATTGATGCTTTGTTCTATTCAATGCCTTGTTATGCTTCTCAGTTAGTTAGTATTAGGATAGTTGAACCAGGAAGTTTTTTATGTGTTTTGTTTTCTTGTCATAGAAGTAATTATTCTAATCCAATTAATTTGCTGCTTTTCCCCAATCAATGGTGTCAAGTTTAATCATTTGGCCGTAGGTCATTCTTTGGTTGTTTGGCATTTTAAAGTGCATGTCTTACGGGTATGAGGAGAGTTGTAGTTTATTTAGTTTTTTCAAAATTATTCGATGCTTGGAAAGTGTTTTGCTGTGCTAGTTGCATGTAACTTGTTTTCATTTGAAGTATATGATATCATGCATTTTAGAGGATGCAAAGAAAACTATTATATTCAATGTTTGTATTTGTTTTTCATATTAAAAAGCAATTTGGTAATGCTGATCCTTGTCTTTTTGAAAACAGATTTTCAATGGTGTGTTTCTCAAAGTTAACAAAGCTACAGTGAACATGCTGCACAGAGTTGAGCCCTATGTGACTTATGGGTATGTCAAGTTTTCCTTGTCATACTTATTTAAATAACGTGTTGCTTTTTTTTACTGTTAATGAGACTTCTGCTTATGTTCTAGATACCCAAATCTCAAGAGTGTGAGAGAACTTATTTACAAGAGAGGATATGGAAAGCTAATGAAGCAGAGGACTGCTCTAACTGACAACTCCATCATTGAGCAGGTATTGTTAATTTTACAATTCCTCCTTACAAATTTTAATTAATTCGCTACATGCTGCCTGCTTACTTACTATCCACAGGCTCTGGGCAAGTATGGAATCATATCCACTGAGGATCTGATCCATGAGATCATCACTGTTGGACCTCACTTTAAGGAGGCTAACAACTTCCTTTGGCCATTTAAGCTCAAGGCTCCTTTGGGTGGCTTAAAGAAGAAGAGAAACCACTATGTTGAGGGAGGTGATGCTGGAAACCGGGAGAATTACATCAATGAGCTAATCAGGAGAATGAATTGAGCTGTAGCACTGTTCAATCATTTGATTAGTTGAATCGATCTTTTCTTGTTGGCTTTTTAGATCAATATCAGACTATTTTCGTATCTGAAATTTTGAGAATAGCACATTTCTTCTGACTTTGATAAATCTTTTTGCTAAGGTTGAATGTTTTTCGTTTTATAAGTCTGAGTGGTATATTTTATTATAAAATATTGCTTATTATTCATATGCTTATCTTTCTGTTCTGCATTTTTTTGATGAAAAAACATGTTGATTTTGAATTTGTTCTCCACTCATTTCGGAATTCTTTTGGTGTTTTACAAGTCCTTTTTGCGTAACTCAACGTCAAGTAGAAATTTTAGGGTTGATTTTACTCGTTTGATGTGTATTCGCAAAGGTTAAGTTTTGGTATACCACGTTTTACAATGTTATTTTGTGTCATAATTATAATGATTATTTTCCCCATTAATTTTAGCCAATTTGAAGTCATTCAAGTCCCATCTGTGCGGTGCAGCTCCTCATATAGCAGTAAGATATTATGTATAATTTATGCTTGGTATATGGCCATAGTTTTGTCCAGTTAATAGCAAAGTTCTCTTTTTTCTTTCAAAGAAAGCTTCGTTTTTTCATTCCACATGTCTTCAATTGAAATTTGAAAACTTGAGTTTACTTGAACGATTTTGTGATTTATATAAAAATGAGCGTAATTAAGGCACTACTCGAGACTCGAGAGTGCAGCTATTTTAAAAGTGATGCAATTATGCTGCCAAATTGCCAATTGCGTTAGGTGTTGGGTTCCTACTAAAAAAAGGAAAAAAAATTGGAAAAGAATTAGTGAGAAAAGAAAAGAATGAGGGGAAAATGGAACATGTTTAACTGAAAAGAAATAAGGTAAAAATATTGAATTAAAAGTTTTGGTAGGAATAAAAATAATTTTACACTTCTAAGTAATAACAACAATGCTGTGTTATTTGAACAAGGCTGGCGATTTGCAAAAATTCACTTATCTCATCAGACCAGAATCGGACCAATTTTAACCACCATAGAGGCAAGAGTTACCATTGTCACCAGAATAAAGCCATCTTTAAGCTCAGCAAAAAATCTGAGTAGATTGGGGCACCTGCTAAAGATGACCATTCAAAACCGCTCCAACACAGCAAGGAATAGGGGTATTCACGGGTATGACTCATTTGTGAATCTGAATTAACCCAAATCAATATGGATAGTTTGAGTGGTCATTTATGTGGTGAAGGTAAGGTAACGTTGTGATTCTTGCTCAAAAAACAGACCGAAAAATCGAACAGAATCAATTAAAATCGTTCATGTATGAGTGAATTATGGGTTTAGATCTTTAGATTCGATCAAATCCGAATTGAATCGATAAAATTTTTTAGTTGTTTTGTTTGATTTTAAATAATGTTAATATTGAACTCCAAGTATTGAAACTGCACATGTTTATAATATTAATGGATCATATTTTGTTCATTTGTTTCAAAAAATCTGATTGTAACAAATCTGATTACACCAACGTTTATTGCAAGAAATTAGTTTGTAGGAAATAATTGTGATTCAGACTATTATAGTAAATATCGTAAAAGAATATTTTGTTGTAATTTGTATTAGTCTATTTTAGAATATTATGTTAATGGTATTAAATGAATCAATTTTACTACTTTTAAACATTTGATAATATTGTGTTAGTGTAAATAGTCATTTTTATTTCTATAGCACTGATAAATTCGTCATCGAAAGATGAATATTCACAATTTAGTCCTTGAAAGTAAAAAAAGTGCAACAAATTCATTCATCTGTTACCGTTAATGAAAGAGCTTACATAGCACAGATGGATGAAAATGCCACAAAAATGATTACCAACATGGCTACTAAATAAATTTGACCAAAATGTTAATAAGTTTTCATTTGACCACAATGTCAGTAAGTTTCCATTGGACAAAAATATCCTATTATGTTCCAAGAATGTGCCAATAATATGAGAAGACAAACAAATAGTTATAGTAAATTTGCAATGCATGCAAATGAATATACTAAAATTTGAATTTTCATCTCTCAGAATGAATTTGTCAACGTTCTACACATTCAGGAACGAAAATAACTATTTACCCTAAATTGCATTTTACCCTTAAATGAAACGAAATTTGAGATCTGACAAATTTGATCAGTGGAAACTTATTGACGTTTTGGTCAAAGAGAAATTTACTGACATTTTGATCCAATTTATTCTGCAGTCATGTTGACAATCATTTTTGTGACATTTTCATCCCAGAAATTAATGGATGAATAGATTTTTCGCACTTTTTTCACTTTCGATGACTAAAATTTGAATTTTCATCTTTCGGGGATAAATTTGTGAGGTCTCTATACATTCAGGGACAAAAATGACTATTTACCCTATTGTATTAATTATATTTGGTATTTGGATGAATCATGATATAAAATAATAGTTTTAAGAAAAAAAAAATCAAATTTAAATGAATAACCCGTTAACCCAAATCAAACCAAACCGTTAATGAACGGACTGAGTTGGTGAATTAAGTTTCAATTTTTTTTCTTCTGAAAATCGAACCGTTCAAATTTAAGTGGATTAGATTCTAAATTTAACCAAAATCGATTTAAACCGACCAATGAACATCCCTAGCAAGGAAACTTTGACATTAAAAAAAATTGGGACATGAGCACCAATTTCTCCACATTGGTGCGAGGACAAGTTGGGCAACATAAACATTTCTGCTTATCTGAGATGAAATTCGTATCTGTGAGCATCAAATTTTTTTCTTTCCTTTTCACTCAGCCAGACTATCGAAAATCACACGTCACTTCTTCTCTTTTCTCCATTTCTCTTCCTTTCTCAACTATTTCATATCAACCAAACAAAGTGTAACGTGTGATTTTTGATAGTTTAGTTTCGACGCCAAACTCCATATCGAAAATCACACATTTCACTTCTCTTCCTCTATTTCAGTAAAAGGGATACAATCCTTATGGAGTTTCAAATGAAATACTAAGCCATGGTCAGATCAGTTTGAAATCATTATAATTCAATTTATTTTTTTCATTATATCTAATCAATTAACACAAATATTTTGTTTGGATAAAGAATAAAATTGGGGAAAGAATTAATGAGTAAAAAAACAGAAAGGATATTAATTAACTTGATTTTTGGATGGAATCATGAACCACCTAATAATTTTTCGTAAACGAGAGATACTGCAGATTCCGTTCACTCCCAGACCATGTGCTATCAGGATGGCAGCTGTATTATATTCTTTTGTATTTCTCGTAATCAAGCGAAAAACTAATTTCATGCTGTCAATACGCAATCTCATGGTTGATTAATACTCTACCATTCGGAAGCGGCAATTGAAATTTCATGTAATCGACTTTATCTACCACAATTCGTAATACATCCTTTATATTAGCTAAGACTCGCCAATTATAAGATTCATTAAACAGTTACATGCATGATTTAAAGCCAGAATAGATTTCAGTGTCAAAATCAATATATTAAAGAATGCGTTCATAACATTCCTCAATTGCATGGAACTATGATACTTACCGCAAGTGACAGGAACTGCAGGACACAGAAAAAGTTACCGCTTCTAATTATTCATCGAGCTTAGCATCGTAGCACTGTTCAATATATATATGGCTTCTAGTCTTTCACACTCGAGGTCGCTCAGATGTCACGTTTCAGTGGAGAGGAAAACATGAGCACTAATGTATCAAGAGCTGTCCAGGGTTGACTCAACCCGAGGCATGTAACTCAACTTCGTATTTCCTTCAGAACTCGTGATACTGGATAAAGCCAAATCAATTTTTCATAAATGCTTCGATAATATAAATGAATGTGAAGAGGGTGTCGAATTTATTTAAAACTTTCACTTGACAAGGTCGCCTCTGTTGGAGGATTGTGGGCTTCAATATCAACATGCCGAATACCAGGCACGAGATTCTGGATCTCCTTCTCTAACCTATCTACTTCACTTCCTAACGCTGTAACTACTTCCTCACCTGTCATATCTTAAAACGGTAAGCATGCAATTACTTAATCAGTAAGACTACAAGGATCCAGTTTGCTATTGCATACCGTAATTTGACATAATCTTCATCAGGGCAGTATCATCCTTCTGCTTAGCAGCTTCATGAAACTGCATATAAAACAAGTCAAGAGACAAGAGGTACGGTGGTAAATCAACTTAGTCGTTACGAAAGTTTCATATAGCAGGGCAATATAACTTTTGTTAAATGATCAGGAAAGCCGATGGATACGTAACCTACACTAGTCACAGCCGGAATATATTATTCTTTTAAATGTGAACTAAGGCCCTATGATAATTTCATGTAGGCTAATTGCAAATGCACATCTTTTAGACATGTGCAATGCATTCCTGTTTTGCTAGCATGTAATCAAAAGCAGCAGCAAGTGAATAATACTAATTAACAACAGCATATTATCAGAGGTATTACATGAACATTATAAAAGCGTATCTACCTGTCTTGCCCACTCTTCACGTCCAGTCCTTTTAAGATAATTTTGCACCACCATCTCTCCATTAAAATCTGTTTCATTAGAATGATCAGCTTAACACCATCATGCTTAATTGTAACCATTATCTGATAATACCACTATATTTCATTTCCTTCTATTCCATCCTCTTCCATCAATTCAAACAGTCTTCATGTCAATAACTGTCAAGACCATGCATGATAAATAGTTTCTAAAAAAAATATTATATTTTTCAACGTATCGTTGAATTAAAAAAGTGATTTTTCTTTTTACAAAAAGCACAAACAAATGGGACATATTTTACAGAGACAAATTTCAGAATTATATCCACAACCTAAACTACATAAAGAATAGTAACAAAGATGAGAAAGGTAACCTATTTCTGCCTTAAATCTGAAGAATCCAGGCCCAATAACTTCACTTTTGCAATCATAGAGGGAATCTACAACCTAAAGCACAAAAATTACCTTAGTCAAATGAATGACAATAAAGTTATTATGTGATTTCCATAGAAACTAGCAAAAAGCTGGTACCGGGTCTTTTTTCAAAAACTGAAGTACTTTCTCCATATCATGGTCATCCATAGCTCTACCAATCAAAGCATGACGGTTTCTCTGGATAAGAAATACAGCTACCTGCATGGTTAATTCAGAATGGAATTAAAATAAAATAGATATGACTTCAAATGCCTGGGGAATTTTTGCTGTCTTCTGAACCCTCTTTACCATTCCAAGTAAGTTGCCAACTACAATTGAACCTATGGGATCATAAATGGCATTTCCAGTAATGTTCACTGCAACCAATGATGCCCCAGCAATAACAAGGCCAGTGACTGCAGCACCATCCTGCATATTTTGCTACCATATATGAGAACGAAGAACCAGAAAAAATCTCAATTCGTTACTTAAGGTTTAAAAATTAAATAGAAAGATAGGGTCATGTTTGATAGCCTATTAAAGAGACAATTATGCAACTCCTCTTAACAATGCAAATTTTAAGCAAAATGACAACAAAAATACATATCTTTACCATGGCCCATGGGGAGCATATAAGTTGAAGTTCCATCTAGTTAAATAACTACAAAAACATACCTAGCTTCAAAATAACTGTTTCTGATGAAAAATGCAGCCAAATATGTAATAAGTGATAAGTAATTCATTCTATCCAGAACTCTTAGTTCTAAATTATCCCCCCCCACCATGTATCAGCAATGCTTGTTTAAACCAAATAAACTGTAACATGTTTGGGAACTAAAGATAAATGCAACAAGTTGCCACCTCTGTCATCACAGCAACAGATGTAGGATCATGACCTCGCCAAATATAGTCTCTTAATTTCATTCCCTCCGCAGCTGCACCTTTCTTGACAGCTTGTATGGCAACAATAAGAGAGGCACCTAACAGAAAATGCTCATTGAAGAAGGAAATGATGGAAATAGTCAAAGGATAATAGACTGCATCCAGATTGAAATACGGACAGCAGTACCTTCAATGACGAATGAACCGCATATCACCAAAGCTGCATACTGCATATTCTCCGGGGGCTGAAAAGGAGAGTCTCAAAAGTCAATACCTTGAATAAGAGAAAATTCGCGGAAGAATAAAATAAGCAAACTGACAACAACATAAGATGAAAGAAGTTAAATATTTTGATTTCAAATATCCAACTTGGTTAAATACCTGTGCAATCCACAAGTTCTGTACTCCATTAACAACAGTGGCACCAGAACCAAGACAAAAGATCCCAACAGCAGATATCAAGGACCAAACAAATCTTTCCTTGGAATAGCCATAGCTGTAGAAAAAGAAGACACATTGCCATTTTAACACACCAGTTAAACTCCAAAGTCATACAAACACAAAAACAATATCTCAGTTCATCCCATGAAATAGAAATGGATGCCATAGAAAACTATTATCATATATTGAGTCTAGTGCACAGTTAGTGATCGGAGCACTATTCACAGAAATCACATTCAAAACTCAAAAGCCAGCCATGCATCATTATTTCATCATTATATGCACAATAGTTCCTGAATCATACATGTTCAACATTCGAGATTAAAAAATCAGCTCAGTATTGAGTGCATAACAAAAAATAGGGAAGCAGGGGTGAGAAACATAATCAAGACTCACGGATGAATAGCATCGGGTGCACGCCTCGAGCTAGATAAACCATAAGCAAGTAGCGCCTAGAAAATACGTTATGCAGCACACATCAGTTTGTCGTTTAGGCCTAAGTTTCAGAAGAAAAGAATGAAGTAAACCAATGAGCTAAAAATGTACCTGGTTCGCAAAGTCGGCAACGGAGTGGACGACTTCAGCTAACATAACATGACTAGAGGAAGCTAACCATACTCCAAACTTGAGTGAAAAAACAAGAAAGTTACACCACAAGGCAGTTTTAACAGCTCGCTGACTACAAAAAATACATACAAGGAAAAGAATCAGGGGCAGGGAAACGGAACGGATTGCGTTACGGAAGCATTAAATGAAAAATAAAAGAGACCTGTGGCGATCGTTGAATTCAATGTTGGTTGCTGGCTTAGCCCTGGTAAAGAAACCTAGAAGAGAACGAGGTGGAAGAATAAGATAAGATAAGCATAATAAGAAAAGTAAAAAGAGAAGTACGCACTGCGATGATGAACATTGAAGCCGTGAAGAAGGAATCGTGAATGTGAGGGAATGATAGCTGGTGGATGGTGGTCTGGTTTGAGGAATACGACGGAAAGGGAACGATAAGCGTGGAAATGGTGAGAGCGGCGGAGGCGAGAGCGAAGAAGAACAAGATTATAGGATGTTCGCATTAATTCTAAATTGTTTATGAAACCCGGCGTCAGTGTCAAAATCAAACTAGCTATGCCTAGGGCTTTAAGCTACCATATGAATATGATATCCACTGTAAGCTCAAAGAGAAGAAGGAACACAATTCTTGTTCACGGAACAGCCCCCACCCTTCTTCTCTCAAAACTCTGAAACGGACACACAAGCACATTCTGTTTTTACCTTCTTAAGGTTAGGGATCCTTAACATTTCTACCACACTTGCTTTCCTTTGAGTCTCATCAAACAATACTTCTTTATAATATAAAATTATTAACAATTTTATTTTCTATTTTTTAAGTTTATAAGTTATTTGAAGTCATTTCAAATATGAAAAAATGTTTATTATTTAAAAATATATACAACAATTACCAAATTTCAGATAATGTCCTCCTTGGAAAAAACTAAAAAAATATTAAGACTCGTCACATATAATTAAAAATATACGAATGTTTACAACAATTATCAAATGTGTATCATTTCAAATTTCAAATGTCTCACATCTAACATGTCACAAATTTGAGTTTCAAGTTATCTCATAGGAATGATGTAAATATAAGTTTTTTCGTGGGTGTTATTTAATCCATAAATTTTTCATTACCAAAATATTAATGTTCTCCTCACTCTTTTAAAATCAAGGGTATATATGTCCTTACATTTTTACTTTATACGCTTTAGAAAAATCAAATCCCAAAATCATTTCATCTTGCAAAATTCCAAAATTTATACTATAAATCCAAGCTAGTTACTGACAATGCTAATAATAATAAGAGAGAGAGGGACAAGAAACTTGCTTATATTAAAATATAAAAAACAATGAGGTGCACATCAATATTTAAGGAGGGAGTAGAACATAATTCTTAAAATAAAGTACATGTAAGCTTCATTCATATTAAAAATGTAATTTACTCGTAACTTTTGTACAGATAAATATGTCTTTTCAAGACTCTTGTAATAGATTTGTGTTCTATATATTTAATTCCTTGCAAAAGTGATCGCCAAGTAGTAGTTGCATAGTAAATTCTTCCAAATATCAGTATTAGGGGACAAACATGATTTCAAAGTGATATTAACCATGTTTCTATAAAAATGAAAATAGAAGTGATATTAACCATGTTCACGGCATTGACAACAGAAATGACCCCATACGAAATGATCCATCATTCATGAGATCGACACTTTTTTCTGTTATGCAACCACATTTAAATTTTTTTATAATTGTATTACTCAAGTTGTTTAGCTTTCAGGTCGTTTAATCAATTTCTCCAAAAATAACATAACAGAAATTTAACATCCTGCAAACCAATCAAACATCACCCCTTTTCAACTCCCTCGCGACTAAGTCATTTAAATCAACTTTGAATGTTTCTTCTTCGATCTGATCCAACAACAGAACAAAAAAAATGAAGAATACTGAGAGAAAAAATCGGAGAAGGGTTGAATACAGAGAACCACCTATAGTACCATAGCAAATTTCATCAAAGAAACAACACAAGTGTACAACACTACCTCGCGCTCCATAAAATTCCGTAATAAGTAAAAGCACTAAAAAGAAAATTGTTAATAGGCAGAGATTATCTTCTATTCAATGCGCAGATATAGGCCTCAGTTGTATAATGCTCTGAATATTTGGTTCCAGAAAAAAATAAAGGACAACAACCTATTAGCCGTGAATTTCAAAAGGGTCATTCATCAACAAAAGGTCAGGTCACCTTGAATAAACCCATTTTAAGAACTTCAGTCCGGAACTATTTGAAATGCTGACATCTGTGGCTGAATGAACCCCTTACCCCTCGCAATGAGGAAATGCTGACATCTTACAAGCTCCTTAGTAGAACAAACTGCTCTTCTTTAATTTTGGTAAAAGGGGTTCGGTCAGCAATGGTAGAGAAGAATGGATATCTAACCTGACCTTCCTTCCTTCCTGCCACCTATTCTAGAAAAAGGTTTTTGCTTCTCGTTTAAATTCTTAACAAGTCCCTCTTCGTGTCTGGTCACAATCCTCAGAGGGTGGGCTTCTGTGTTGAATACCCATTCATCTAATGGGATGACTGAAGAAGGGGAGAAGAGAAGATAAAAATACTTCAGGGTCTCCGCAAGAAAGAAGCTTTGCATCATGTTGTCTTTGACTCCACTATTAACCTGAGAAATGTGAACAAGTTATAATACATGAGTAGGCAGAATAGTTGCTTGAGATACTAAATGGTTGTCCAGCATTAGATAAATATCAAAGGAAGCAAGAAAGAAAATTGCCAGAAAATTAATAGTAAGAAGATATGGCCCATGCCAACAATTCCATTGATCAAATAATATAAAGCCAAATATTCATCAAACAAAAGTAGGCATGACCAAGTAGACTGTCCATGAATAGTAAAAGTCAACAGTCTCCTGCTTAAGAGTATGGCTTATACTTCACACATTCCAAAACCTCCAAATTATCAGACTAGATTATAACTGCAAAACCTAAAAACAACATAATTTTCCATACCTAAAGCCTATGAAAATAACTTAAGCATTCAATTGAGAAAAGGCACACCTAGAATGCCTCTATATAATCTATCGAAGTGCTTAATTCAATAAAGGCTTTCTCTAAAGAACCAGAACAAATGATCTAACTTTTGATAGGATGTACTTTACACAAAACAATAATAATTAAACAAAAACAAATTATTAGATGTGAAATTGAGGTTTGCTTACATCCTTCAGTCCAACATAGCCTGACTCTGTGCGGGAGTTCTTCTCAAAAGCTTGAAATATATTCCAACCCCATTCTTGGTATGTTTTGTTGCCAGTTAGACGCCAAAGGTAAAAGAGGGACTCAACTGTCTCTGGCCTCAGTATGTTCCATGATGTACCCACACTCATGTCCTTAAAATTCAAAAATAAATTTCAGATCACACAATTTTCAAATTGCATGGCACAAATAAACTAATAACTAACCTGCCCAGAATGAAAGAAATAGTTCTCTCCAGCCAATTTTGTTGGAGTTGATTGGTAGAAATTATAACATGTCCAAGCAAGCTGCAAAGAAAGGTACATATCTTCAGTGGTTACCTCATAATATCAATATCATTGCCCCATAAATATCCCATGCACTGGAGAAGGAATGCACAGTGCGATTCCCTATAGTATGACTCCATATTAAAACATCACACACAGCCACTACTTCCACTAACATTGGATAATTATATGAATGACAACAAAATTCTTAGTTATAGACTTATAGCTCAACACATTCTCTGTTTTAAACCAATGACAAATTTCTTGCAAAAAGAAAGGGGGGACAGGTTTCCTGAAAGAAAACATTGATAGAAACATTCACCCCTCTCAACACTTTAAAATAAGCTTTAGTAATGCAAGCTAATTTACCTGACAGCAACAACAACAACAACAATACAAAGCCTGATCCCATCAGGTGTAATTTACCGAGAGCATAATATATAATAATATAAATGAAATTGATATCATGATTTGAATCCAAGCAGCTTAACAATTCCTAATCAGGAAAAAGATTATTAAACTTATATTGAGGTGAAAACCTTGTGAAAATTAACAGATCAAGATCAAAACTCGGTCAGTCAACAGAACAAGCACAAAAGGGTTTATTAAATTGAATAGGCTATCAAAATATACCTCTTCTGCAAGTGACAGAAACTTCTGTGAATCATCATCAGCACTGTAACCAAATGATCCCAAAGCAATCATCCCTGGAGCAAAGCATGCTAGTTCATCCATCTGTGGGTACTCAGTTGAATGAAATATTAAACCAACACCCAGAACATCATATGGTAAATACTAAATATGATAATACAAATATTGTAAGTGCAATATCATACTTTGTCTGTGAGAGATCCTCCATTTTTCTCACATATATAAGCAAATGAAGATGGTGTTGATCTCCTAATCAAACTTGATAGACCTTTCATTGATTTCTCCCACATATCTCTGTTTTCAAGATTCCAGAAAGAAATGGACGGAAAAATAAAGGTTAAAAGACATTTACACTTATTCAATATTTTATGTGAAAGGAAAATTGAAATGTCTTTAAGCATAAAATTTTAAAGATTAACAAACAAATTCTCTCATCAATCCAAGGAATTAAAATTAGATTTTAGCCCCTACCGTCTACTACAACGACATGGATACCATTATGAATTCATCCATAACATATCAATCCAAAGGGCAGACAATGTGATAAAGTTGGTGCATTATTCTCACCTATAATGTTTTACGGCTGAAGTCTTATTCCCTTGTATCCAAACTTTGAGCAAGTACTCATAAAAACTGCAACAAGATTGTGTCAATCACCAACAGACCAAATTAACAAATACAGATAAAATTATTAGAATTTAACAATATCCAGTTCATATTAATCAATGCAGAAGTTTGCGATGATTATATCATGTAAAAGATGGTTGGTAAATTGTGTTAATACCTATCACCCATGGCACCAAATGTGATGGGAGAGTAGCCTGCTGCCCCACTATGAGGATTAATGTAGATGGGAAGTAATCCATCATCAGGAAATGTTTTATTTAGCTGGGCTATTACATTTTCCACCTGAAATAGCATGGTGCAAACCAATGAGTGCATTGCTAGAAAAATTGCATGCACAAGCAATATAAAAGTACTGGCATAAGCAAGTAACTGATGCCCTTAGCTATGTGATTAAAATATACAGTCAAGCTCCAACAAAATACAAATAAGGCTAGTAGTAGTGGTACAAACAACCTGGCATTAATTAAGCATAT
Organism: Glycine latifolia; assembly: GCA_013407115.1. Lineage (NCBI taxonomy): Eukaryota > Viridiplantae > Streptophyta > Magnoliopsida > Fabales > Fabaceae > Glycine > Glycine latifolia. Next base: position 1,612,643 of record CM023956.1, read on the forward strand.
TTTAACATGTAAACGGCACCAGCACTGCAATGTTTGCCTGTAATTATATCTGATTTTTTACCAACATAAATGTAACCACCCCAACCCAACTCGTCCTTTTGAAAAATAGAGCATATAGAATCAAAGTTAAAAACCTTCTGCTGATACTTCGGGTCTCCAGTCCTTTGGGATAGAACAATGAATTCCAGTTGTTCAGTGCCAGAATCTGCCAAGATACTCTCACCCTTAACAAAATAAAAACACAACGATTATATAAACCCATTAAATCCATATCTCTGACTCTAAGGGTAATAAAAATGTAAACAATGCCAGGTAGTTAAAATCAAGGACTACAACCCATTGAAGTAATATCCCAAATCTCCCACTATTCAGTAAGACTGAAATGCATTAACAGAGTTCTATAATTTACCCCAGTCCAACTAGGGTTGTGTGCTCGACCATGTGACAAATTAATGATGTTGTAAGGAATTCCTGTAGGCGTATTCCATGCAGGCAGTAATCTGTCTGCAATTTCTATTGCTTTGTTGAGGAAAACTTTGTCCCCTGAAAGATCATATGCACTAAGAAGACCACCTACTACTCTGGATTTTGGTGGAAATCGACCAACAAAGAAAAAGATTAAAAAAACAATATCAGTTGTCTAACACATGAGCCCAAAAATATAATTTTGTAAATGGGGAAGGGACTTCAACTGCAAAGTAAACCTTATAAAGTAACCTTATGGTTGTCTCAAAAACACTTGCTTCATAATCCTTGTTAAAATCCAAAGAGTTTGCAACCCATCTGTCAGAGCAATTTCTTATTATGACAAAGAATGCAACAAAGCATAACCCAGAGTATCACAATTAAACATTAATTAAACAGATGAATATAGCAAGCAACTGAAACAAATATAAATAACTCAATTCAGAAAAAAATCAGCAATGAAGAGTGAGTAGGAGCAATAAATATGTATCAGAATCAAACCTTAGGAGTGAAACTATATCAGCATGAAGTTGCCCACGTAGAGCATTAAAATTGAAAGAGAAAAATAGAAAACAATGTAAAGTGAATTTTCTACTCTAAATGAAAGTACCTTTGCCGAATACAACTTTAGAAACAACCTTTGTTGCTCCAAGACCACATGTTTATATGGAGATATGAGTGAAGCAAAAAAAGAACAAGATCACATGTTTATATTATAGAGCCAAGAGTTACACTCACTCTCGTGCTTTCTGAAACTGCTCATTGAGACCCATAATATATAGTGTATCAAGAGAATCTATTAAAGTTGCTCCAAGACCTCCAAAGCTATTGACACCATTCTTTGATTGTGGCTGGTAGCACCAAAAAAAATAACTATTAATTTTTAAAAAATGTAAATTTAAAGAACAAATAAAATAATTATTTTTACGAAAAAGAAACCAATATATTATTATGCATTATTTAAAAACATGGCAGCATGAATTTAGTACAAGGACACATTTGTATCTTCTTTATAACACCATAATATTTACATCTAGGGAAAGAAGCTGAACTTGTGGCTTTAGAACAGAAACTTTAGACATACAGAACCCACAATGGAAAATACCTACAAAAATTATCATTAAATAAAAAGTGATAGGTTGATGGGTTCATAATAGAGATTCACCATACCTGAAGTTCATCTTGGCCCCATGCATACTTCTCGTAAGATCCCCAAGCATGAAGCATTGCTTCTTTTACTTTTTCCCTCCTCTCGATATCAACTGGATCATCTAGGACCTCTTTACTGGTCTTGGTAGCTTTTCTCAAGTCAGTCTTCCCAGAGGTACCCCCTTGTTTGTTATTTAAATTGTCCAACTGAAACAAATCTAATTGCTTAGCTCCCAAGAAGATTAGTGAAAAAAGGTTTCATAATACAAAATTGCACTCATCAAATAAGAACCCTTGGCTGTAAAACAGCTGCAATGAAAGGATTTACTAGGTAACAGCCAGAGGTGAGGATTTAGCTCTATGCAATATTGAATATGGAATGATCATTCACACCAGAGGATTTTGCTAGATTCCGATTGCAAGTTATGGGACTTGAGTACCACAATGGAAGAATGGGATTATAGTGTGGGCTCTATAAGGCCTTGAGATCTCCAACTACAAAAGTTAGCTTTTGTGGTGAGGTTTTCCCAAGGTTCTTATCAGACTGAAGCAGGAGTCATGTAGGAAATGCAAGATATGTACAGCCTAACTCATTGCTTGTGTTTATTCTTTGCAAAATAAAATGAAATGCTTCTTGAGAACTAAAGACTGGACTAGATGTAGCAGCAGAAGAAGAAGCAACACACCCAAAAGATTAAAGCATTTGATAGTCTCTTACCAAATTTTGCAAATCAGTCACTTCTTTCCGCAGCTCAGAAATTTCTACCTGTATTTAGCAGACAGATAAGTTAAAAACCAAAAATCCAAAAAAAAAGAAAAAATCTCATCCTCGCTTTACAAAGAAAATTACACTGAAAACAAAGCTGTAAACTAAAATCAAGTCAAAACAGCAGATCCTATTTATGCCAAATAATCACCATCTGTCGTTACAGTATTCTATAACTAACAGTATTTCCTATTTGGCAGTTATGCAGGAATTAAATATGAAAGCTTGCATCTACTTAGATCAATATAAGATGTCAGACAGACAGTATGGCAGTGTCCCACATAGATTTATTTGATATATACAAATTCAAGACGGTCATCATAAGTAATCAACAACAACAACAATCTCGATCGATCTCAAAACACAACACAGAATTCCCGTACAAGTAGTGGCAAACTGATCCCCACATCACAGGAGGGAAAGACAAAAGAATCACAGATCGAAATCTCGAAGTTGGCAGAGCAGAAGGGTAAGTAACATATACCTGGTGCTCTCTGACGAGAGTTTGACGGTCCCAGACAATGAAAGAGACGCCAACGAAAACGATGAAGAGCAGAGCAAGACGCTTTGGGCGCTTCAGGTAATAGGAGGGGTTGCAGTACCTCCATTTGCTGCTGCTAGTCACTGATCTGCTCCCTCTCGCCATTCCCAAACAATGATCTAAGCTTCAGACCAACCTTGTCTTGTTTCGTTGCAAACCAACAATTTCTTATTCTTAACAAACAAAACGGCCGGTCTTTCGTTCCTTTAAATCTACGTATTTGTTTGTCGGAATGCGAACAACCCAAGAGGTTTGAGGGTTTATAAGAAGATTCCTTTGGCTAATTAAAAAACGCGTTAAAATTAAAACTGTATATGGCTATGAAGAAGTAGATGAAGTTGGAGATGGAATGGATAATAGCAATTCAATCTGTTTTGCAAAGTGAAGAAGTTGAAAGAGAGAGAGAGGAAGCGGAGACTTCAATTTTCCACCGCATGGGTCCCCTTTGCTCAATTCTAGTCAATTCCTCTGAAAAACCATGAATATTCAACACAAAATAAATAAATAAAATATCCTACAACACTCTTTCTAATTGGTAAGTTCCTAATTACCAAAGCCACCTTATCATTTTTTCACTAAATAAAAAATTTAGCTAATACTATTGTTTAATTTTACTAATCATATTTAAAAAAAAATTCTAAAGTGTCCTTTGTTTAAAAAATAAAATTTTATTAAACATATAACCTCAATCAATTGAAAGATATTTTTATTGATATTATTAAATAAGGTGATAGTAGTCAAATTTTCCTAAAGTGTCCAATCTCACTCTTGTTCTATCATTCACATCCAAGACTTTCTTTTCGTGCATGCTGATCTCTTTGTTTAACTTGAACAACCTTCCTTTGTTTGGACTAATATCATGAGAATAATCCAGAACAATCTTAGTATTGTGGTACAAATCATCATACTTCAAACAAACAAAGGTGGTATGAGGTATGAAAACTTACCTTTTACTAAGAGAGATGCTATGAACTATATTGCAAAGGAAAGACGTGCAATTGGCAAAGGTGGTGATGGTGAGGCACTTAAGGGAAATTTTGTTAGGATGCAAGAGAAAAATAGTGACTTTTTCTATGACATTGATTTGGATAATGACTTTCATATTAGAACTGTGTTTTGGGTAGATGTAAGAAGTAGAACAACTTATGCATCATTTGGGGATGTGATTACATTTGATACAACTTATCTTACAGATAAGTGTGATATGTCATTTGCTACTTTTGTTGGGGTTAATCATCATGTTTAGTGGGTGCTACTTGGATGTGGGTTACTATCTAGTGAAGACACATAATCTTTTGTGTGGTTATTTAAATCTTGGTTACAATGCATGTCAGACATTTCTCCCAAGCAATTATAACTGATCAATGTTATGCTATGAAAAATGCAATTGAAATAGACAAATAGTGTTTCCCACGACACGTCATAAATGGTGCTTGTGGCATGTAATGAAGAAAGTATCCCAAAAATTTTCTAGGCATAATGAATATTTTTCCGTTATTCATCATTTACTTGCTACAATTTATGATACATTCACACAAACTGAATTTGAGGGAAAATGGAAAAAACTTATTGTTGATTTTGATTTATAAGAGAATAAGTGGCTTAGTGGTTTGTATGTTGAACGACATCAGTGGGTACCAATATTTTTGAAGCATCACTTTCAGGCAAGAATGTCAACTATCCAATGCAGTGAGAGTATTCATGCTTTCTTTGACGTTTATGTCCATCAATCAACCACATTGGAATAGTTTGTCAAACAATATGATAATGGACTTCAGGATAGAGCAGAAAAAGTGTTTGAGGCTGATTTTCAATCTTCTAACATCACCGTGTCTTGTAATACAAAGTCTCCAATCGAAGACAATTTCAGGCAATATATACTCATGAAAAATTGAAAGAGGTTCAAGTTAAGTTTAGGACAACAACTGATTGTCATGCATCATCAACACTAAAAGAAGATTCTATTTGCAGTTACAATGTTGTGGAAGACTTGATCTTTGGGGATAACCAAAAGTAGAGTTCATTGTGGTGTTTAATCGAGAAAATCATGATATCAAGTGCAAATGTCTATTATTTGAATTTCATAGCATTGTGTATAGGCATCCACTTGTTGTGCTTGGCATAGAAAGAGTGAAAGAAATTCTAAATGTTTTATTGAGGTGGAGAAGAGCATAAAAAAAGGCATACATATATTAAGAGTAGTTATGATGTGAACCAGTTGAAGCCTCAATGCAAAGATACGATGTCTTGTGTAAGGATATTCATTGAATTTCTTAATATAATCCCAACAATGTATTGACTAGTTAAAATCAATACCATTATACCCACCCCTGTGTGCCTTCCTATTTCGTGAGACCTCCCGCATAAAGATATAAAATGTCATTATTCCTTGCTTTTTATCATATCTACGCCACATAATGTCAAAGAATGATTGATTTGCAAAATTGAGAAATGAGCAATTTTAAAGTGCATGACAGGGGTCAAGTTACTAAGCATTAACTATATACTATATAGATATGAACTTAAGCCTTGATATATACTACATATATATGAGCTTTTCATTGATCTTTTCTTTTTTTTCCTTACTTTCTTGAACCTAACGAGACTTAAAAATCTGAACTTATGGAAAATATTATTATCATAATTTTTTTTTGAAACTGCCAAAAGAGTTTTATTAATACGCTGAACATGGCAAAAGCAATGATAAAGGTGAAAAAAGAGGCAAAAAATAACTGTCCAAAAACCAAACACCATAACGAAAATATAAGTGCCATAAACATTGCCAAACCTAACAAAACAGATACACCTCAAGTCTGGAAGCCACACAGACTATTGCCAAAAAAATAAGGCTCACTTGAGGAAAATAATATACACATGATTCCAAAAACTTTTACTCCAAAAACTAGCCCCTTTGATCGCATTTCAACTTTTCTTCCCGCCAACACCACATATTACTCCATTATTGCCTCAACAGATATGTCTTACTCATACCACCTCCCCTTTTACACTTCTACCACCATATTCCACTCTTGAAACTTATTCTATCCAAACTTCATGCAAAAACTTCTACAGCAAAACAAAACGGGATTCTCATGATTACTAGTTACTTCCTTATGCAAAGATCCTTCAGCAAAAAAAACTGAACTTTGCATTCTATGCTCTCCACCTCAGTTGTTACTTCAAAACCTCGTCGCACCCAAGCATGCATTCCTAGGGAACTCCTCAAATCGACAGTATGCTTGACACACGTAGTAAGAAGAAACTTATCATCACGTTATGAGCCATTGGTTAGAGCCCCTGACCGAGTCACCTTCTCTTAACACTTTCATAATTCTGGTTTTGATGACAATCATAACGTTGTTTATACCATGATACATGACATTGAATATTCAAATTGGGATTTTATTCAAATATTATTTTTCATATATTACAACAAACTGATAATGGAGCCAAAGTCAAACATGACTCACCTCAATTGAACCTAATTATGGCACTAGCAGCTAGTAATATACCTAGACTTGAGATATTGATCATAACACCATGGTGCAGAGACTGAATTCCAATGATTAAATTCTTAATCAAAGCGTGGTGGTGCTTGAGGTTGAAAGGAATGAAAAGGGTTTCAACGTGAGAGATTGAAGGGACGAAAGAAAAGGAACTTCACTGAATAAAAAACTGAAGGGGAGAGGGAAATCAGCAAGGTGGAAGCAACAAGAGATACCATAGAAAACGTGGAAACCTGATTTCCCTTTTTTTTAATTAAAAATAAATTTAAAATTGGATTCCAGCGCTGATGTGGCATATGTTGTACGATTTGTTGTAAATTCGTAGTAAACCTATCATTTCTCAACAAATAAATTACCCTGGTTAAACGTGCACTTCACAAAATCGTACGACAACCTTGATATAAATCCTTAATCCATCATGATGGAATATCTATTACAAGATTTGCTGCGTAGCCTTTAGATTGCCTCTTGTTCCTGTAGTTTCAAGCTATAGTCTGCCCACATAAAATGAAAGCTTGAATTAGGCTTTGAGCAGCGTGAGTTTGATCTGGTGCTCCAGAAACAATCACCAGACCCTCAGTAGCTCCAGGTTTTGGATCATGAACCACCACGTTTGCACCAGACGTCTGAGGGAAACCCAAGGGTCAAAAAACTACTATAAAGACAATGTTTAGCAAACAATAAGAAATGAATTGCAACTCAAATATAGTAAGACCTGTCGAATCTGAGTTAGGTTGCTATTGTTCTCCCCATACACGTGAGTTAAATACATATGAGGGATGGTGACCTCAATAGTCAAGTTATTTGGATTCTGCAATGGGTTTCCATTCCTGGAAATAACACAAATACCAGCATAAGACCCCTATTTTATAAATGTTTGAAGCACCTATCAACGTATATAAAATATACCGTCGCTTCAAAAAAACTTCCTATACTCACTCTCCAGGGTTCTCATTTCTTGAGGCCAAACTAGAAGTATCAGCTGTTCCTCCGGAATTTCCTCTGTTAACTGCCTGAAATACAAACCTAAAGTGTAAACATCATTCTTAAATATGAAAGGACAAGCTGGGGGGAGGTGTTTAACCACTCCACCCAAAAATATAAAATGTTTAGGCCCCATATATGAAGATCCCCCAGGCATTAAAATAGTATCTGAAAAGTGAAACTGACCAGGGGATTCCATGATCTTGGAGAATTTGGTCCTTCATAACCACGAGGATAGGGAACTCGATCCATGTTTGGTGGACCACGTCCCATACCATGTACAAATGCATGCTGCTGATGGTCAACGGGCATGGGGGGAACGGTTGAATGGTCATGAGGGTGCCCAACTTGAGGAGGAGGGTGGCCAGAGGACATCAAGTGATTCCTTGGCCTAAATAAAGGAGGTGGCATTTCTGGAAACGGTGGCATATGTGGTGGTGCACTAAAGTTTGGAGGAGTCCTTATTGGGAAAATGGTTTCCCGAATTCTGCTGGTTATGTGAAACAAAGCATCTTGTACAGATTGTAAGCTCCCAATAACCTGCGATAGAACACAATTTTATTTAATATGTTAAGATCCTACTTGTTGAACAGAAGACCATCAAAATCCAAAACATAAATCTACATCTAGGCATGTTTACAACAGGATTATAGGGCAAACGAATTAAAAGTCATTATTTTCTCTTTAGTAGCTAAACTATGCAAGTAAACAAAATCCTATGTCCTACAGGGAACATAAATAGCCACAACCAAGGTAGTTAAAATTAGAAAGGGAGGTAAAAACAAATTTAGGATACAAAATTCATAATACATATTCATATTCCTAGGATTGAAACTAGAGTTGAATAGTAGGATACAAAGTTAGGATAAGCCCATGAAAAATGAAAAAATACCACTTGCTTTTTCTCAAGATACACTGAAAGTTACCTGTACAACTTCTTCATTTTGAGAAATGTATTTAATCTGTTCCTTTGAAAAAATGCGAATACTAGCACCTGTGGCCCTTCGCATTTCAGATATAACAAGACCTCCCTTGCCCAAGAGGCAGCCCACCTGTGGTGAACGCACAAGAAGCTTAGCAACAACTGCAGCACTTGGTTCAAATCCAATCTCTGTAAGTCGACAATGAACACGGATGACAGCTTCTTGTGCAGGAGAATGCTTTTGCTCTGATGTCTGCAGAAGATTATATCAAATTTAGTTTGTTTCCTTGACAAATATCATGAAAATTGTATATCAGATATTATAATTTTCTGCTACAACGCTCCCATAAGCTGCAAGCATGTTTTGCAAATAAAACTACCAATACAGAGAAGTTACCATGATTGGAACAACTCAACAGCAATTCACAGAGTAAACAATCTGAAGATGAACCCCAGCCACAAAAATCACACAAAGGTTACCTGTTTGATTATAACAAAAGAACAATCATATTTTAGATTTCTAACAAAGATCCCCAGAATAACTTGACACCAGAGAGCCAGCTCACAATAATCTCAACAAACACCCAAAGTTACCAACAGGAATCTTTCCTAGGCATAACAGTGAAGAGTCAGCACAACCAAAGCAAAGTTGTAGAATTTTACACACAACACAATTCAAGTAAAAAGCTATGCGACGCAGGTAGAGGTAGAGCATTATGTATCAAAGACAAAAAAGAAGTTGTTGCCATGCCTCTCGCGCAGATATGACAACGACACGCTCGTCTGAATCAGGACCAGCCTCCACAATTTGGATAGAAGCACCAGTTTCGTTCTGGAGAGCCCGCACTACAGAACCACCTTTGCCAATAAGACTACCAACTTTATCATGGTGACACAAAAGCTTGAAGACAACGTCCTCTTCCATAAACATCCTGTGAGAAGAATGTCCAGCACTTTCAGAATAACAACCTCTGGAATGATGATCAGGAGGCTTAAAGGCACCAGAATTGTTATCATGAAAACAAGCTGAAACGGATAGAACCGCTTTCTTCACTGCGCCAAAGTTTCCTGTTATCTGCATAATGCATCATAATCATATCATATATAAGCCATAGCCAGCCTCAACAATTTATTTATGAAAAGAGTAGTGTAGAGTGTTATTAGATTAGAATAGACGACCTGAATGAATTCGTCACCGGGAGGAGGAGGAAGAGGAGGTTGGTCTTTGGGCAAAACCCTAATGTGGGCCCCAGTGTCTTGCCGGATCTTTTCGACGATCTTGCCTCCTCGGCCGAGCACACAGCCAACCTGATAGCTGGGGGCCACCAATTTACACGACACTGTCGAATTCTTAGCTTCTTCGTCCACCGTTCTCTCCAAAACCCTAACCAACGCAACCTGCGCAGCGGACTCCTCGCCGACGATAACAATCACGCGCTCCTCCGCGCCGACCAAGTCCTCCACCAGAATCTTAGTTCCGTCGCCGCCGAAAGTCGCTACGTCCGCCGTCTTTGTGGCCGGACACACGATGCGGAAAACGGCGTCGGGTGCCGCGGGCGGAGCATGGCGGCGCTTCTTGCTATTGTTGTTGGACATGATGACATCACATCAGACACGCACTTCACTTCATCTTTTGTTGTGTTCCACATCCCAAATTCTATGCAATTTACTTACACGTGTACACAATGCGAAATTGGATTCGCTGCGTCAGTTTTTTCACGCAGTTATGGAGTCAACGAATCATATCCGTTGGATAAAATAACATCAATATGATGCAAACACGTATCATCGAGATTAGAGTAGTGTTTGTTACCTGTGGATGTCAAGCTATAAAAAGTCATTTATGCTCTTTATTTTTTATTGTTTTGGACGTGGAAATGGGAAAATATGTGCGTTTCTAATTCAGATGCAAACACTTACTAAGATTCTAATTTCTTAATTGAAATTAAATGTCATTTTAATCTTTTTAAAAGAATAGGTAATGTTTGTATCAAAATGTTTTTAGTTCTTTTATTGATGAAAATATATTATTTGTGATTTTTGTTTTCATAAACGAATGATAATTTTTTATTTACTTTTTGTGAAGAATAATCACCACATCTAATATATTTTCACAGATAAGAGATTTAAAAGAAATATTTTATTCTTTAGAAATTAAAAACAAACATTACACAATTTATATAGCCTAAAAATATATTAAGAAATATATATATATATATACATATATTATATGTGTAAAATATCTATTGATTTTCTTAATAATTATTTTTTATTAAAAAATCTAACTGATATGTTATTTTTAGTAAAATTTTACTCTTTTAATTACGCTTTTTTTATCATATGACTTGAACCAATAGTATATTATTTAAGATATTTAAGTCTAATTTCACTTACATTAATTTAACTTTGGTTTTTAAGTTGGTTAAACAATTCAATTAGGGAGAGGACCAGATAGTATAAGGAAGAAATTGGTATCGACATTGTCGATAAGATAGTTGTTTTTATATTTAGAAACAACAAAAATATTTTAATCTTTTAAAAATTTGTTGATATATAATAATATAAATACTTAAAGGTTGACTAAATCAAGCAATATATGACATGAAACTTTTGAAATACTCTAAAAACACAACCAAGTATATGTTAGGTTAAGCATAAGAAAATAAGTAAAACATTTTATGTTATTCAAAATAAAAATATAAAGTTGAGATATGTTAATTCCTTGAATAGATCAAATCTTGAGAGATAAATCTTTAACTTTTGATCAAAATATATTTGGAATTTGAAAAAAAAGAGAGTAAAGAATGGAACAAATATAATGTTTTATTCCATGTCGTATTTTAAACAATATAAAAAACATAAACTAATAGATGTCCTGAGTTTTACTTTTGTTTCAATTAATCTTTAAATTTTGTTATCTTATAGATGTCCTGAACTTTTATTGATTCTAATTGATTCTTAAAATTTATTCTTTTTACATATGATTATTTTTATCAAGTTAGAATTAAATTATTTATCTTAAATATCAATCATTCAATAACATTTTTTCATTTTTTTGTTACAATTCCTTCCTTCATATATTAAATATAATGAAAATATGAATTCAGAAAAACAAAATGATAAAAAAATAACCAAAAAATATTTATTTAATATTTTAAATTCTAAAATTTATTATGTTTTAATATTTGGAAAATGTGATTTATAAAAGTGAAACTAATAAACGACTAAGATTTATAATAAAACACCATTTTTTTTGGAGATTTCTTCTTTTTTAGTAGTTTAACCCTAATTTATAAAACTATATACAGAAGGGAACATTTTGAAGATAGTTAAATGGAATTGAACTTAAAGGTGTTTATTTACAAAAGTGATAAAGTTTAATGATCAATTGAAACAAAATGAAAGTTTGTCTTTCGGAAAATGAGATAGAGTTTAAGGATTAATTAGGATAAAATTAAAGTTTAAGGTGTTTATTTGTAAAAGGGATAACTTTTAAGGAAATTAAATATCTTTTTCCTTGCAAATTAATCACAAACAATTAAGTTTGAATCATCAACTATATGAATTAACTGAAATGAGATTATTTTATCTTAATCAAATCAAATATTTTAATTAACTGAAATGCGTGTCATAAATATGTAACTATATTAAATATTTTAAAAAAACTTACTCTTCATAATATTTTTACCTTATTCGAATATGATTATCAAATGAATGTTTGTGTTCTATAAAAAAATCAAATAATATTGAACGTCACAACATTTATTCTAAGAAGCTAATGTATGCAATGCATGTGGACTTGAGAATTCAAAATTACTCATCACGGGTTTCAACAAATCATTTTTATTGATGAATTAGGACCACAAATGAATGTAGCCCCATACCAAAATATCATAATGATCAATATAATGTACAGTACTTCCCTGTTGGAATAACCTCAGAAATGTATAAAGTGACAATCCACGTGACACATGGTAATTAACCATGGTTTTCAAACTTAATAATTACTATCTCAATTTTCGCCACACCGCTACACCAGGACATGATCGTTTAAAAAACATATCATATCATTCAATGTACCGAAAAATAGTATATCATATTCATTCATTTCTTCCCCAAGGTAATTTCTTATCTGTCCCGTTCAAAAATAAAGATAAATTCATTCTCTATCACAATAATTAATTTATTTTTCATTTTTTTAACGCCAAGGTGATTGCGAAAGAACAAGAAAAACATGATTGGTGTTTGTGGCCGTTGTTTGCTGCAAGTGCAACGAAATATGAGGTTATTGCCTATACATAGTAATAGCGCCATATGTTGATATTATATTAATCAGCGTCCCCACTGGTACCCCTTGTGCCTACGCAGGGCCACTAAAATCTTATATGATATTTTCATTTTAATGTTCCACCTTACTTATAATTTTTAAAACAATTATTATAAAAATAAATAATTTTTTGTAACGTAATTTATAATTAAATTTTATTAAGTCAAATTTTAAAGACTTATATTTTTGTCTACGAGTCGTTGCCTCATTCTTCAACATAATGTGGTGATATTTTTTTTTATATTTGAGTTCAATTGGTTAGTATTAATAAAATGCTTAAATTTGCCAGTTGAGAAGTTTTAAAACCTAAAAATAAAACAGTTGATAAAATTGATTCCTTTCAATCTTTTGAAAATCTAAATTTATATATAACTCATTTATAATTTTCCTAATTATATTAAAAATTACTCATGCAATGCAACATTTGTTAACAATATTTGAAAAGTTATAACTAAAATCTAACAGCACAATGCATGTTGACATAAATAATTAGATATAAAGTATAAAGTCGCACTTTCTTTATGAAAATAAACTTGAATATCGTAATGTCACTTTTCTTACTTGATAGAAAATTCTTCCTATCTAAAACAATATTCTTACAGTACTTAAAGACTGAAAGAGTAACTATAACTAGATGGATTTGTTTGCGGTTCGAACATATGTACTAATCCTCTAGACGATGATAATTCCAATATATCATTGATGTCTTACCTCGTAATATTGAAGTTGTCTTTTCATTTTACTACTTTATGAAGAAAAAAAAAGAAAAAATAATAATAGTAACAACAAACAATATATTCTGCCACCCCACACTTTAAAACACACAATCAAGGATAGAGTCAGATTTAAAACACGAGTAGCGCTAACCAACCACCAATTTAAAATAACTTCCATTCACAAAATATATAAACATCATTTTTCATACAAAATATTTATAATTGTTTTTTTTTTCAAAACAAGTCAATAACGTATTTAGAAAATAATTTATATAGAAAACAAACTAAATATATTTTTAAAGACTCAATATTACAATTGTTAGTCATCAATTACACATGCCAAAACCTTCACAGAATTTTAATTAAATTTGGTATATGCCTTATCGTGACAAAAATGGCAAGCACATCAACCATAAAATTTTACGAAAATGTTATATATATAATGACTTATCATTAAAATTATTTTAAAATTGATAAACGACAAGAGAAAAGGTTGTATCATTAGCTAAGATTAGGGGGAAAACAAAAAAAAAATGTACGAACACCAATGATAGAATGAGAGAATATGTGTTGATGTGGTTTAAAGTTCAAAATGCTAATCACTTATAAGTGTTCATAAAATTACCTCATTGGCAATGGATAATAAATAACTTTTAATTTTTAAACCAACTTATAATCAAATCAATATAAAGAAAAAACTAATAAAACCATTTGATTTCAAATGCAATTATTTATAGACTTTAAAATCACAATAATGAATTTTAAAAACTACTAAAAAGAAGAATCAAACATAATTAAATATTTTATCTAAAAATAAAAAATAAAATTATCTTCACAATAAAAACTATAAAAAAAAGTAATGCAATGTTTGTTTGAAAAAATAATGTTAAAATGTTATTATTTTTTATAATCAAATTCTTACTATATATATATATATATGTATATATATAGATTGATTGATAAAAAATAAATTTCATGGCCCCCAATTGTATGAGTAGATCCATGATCTATCAATATACTAGGTACAATACAATCACGAGAATGGGAAGAGGAACATTACTTTTGTTTGGTGCGTGGTAATTGGCACTCCATTCCAAATTTGTGGTTGACATACCTCGCTTATTTATTACGGTCCTTCCTGATCTTGCCACTTCATCTATGATTTTTTAATATTGAACGGTGATGCACTCTTGCTTCTTTTTACTTTTCCTATTCCTACGCAACCACTCTTTTGAATTGCATCTTCCATTCAACCTTCAAGTGCAATTTATGGAAAGGAAGACGTACTCTTGGATAATATCATAATAGTAGTACCTTTATACTTTGACATATAATGATATATATGCACGACTTTAGAAAAACAACTGTAATTATTTCAGAAATAAGTCTTGCTTCATTTACATTATTTAATATTTTTTCTAAAAGGAATTCGTATAATTTAATTGCTGATTTAGGTGATATTGATTGTATTATGCTGTGCATACATTTTCAAATAAATTAACATTTATACACACATATATATTATATTTAAAATTTTTATATCTTAAAAATATATAATACATTAAAATAAATTTCAACCGAAGTTTTGGATTGATAAAATTTAACATCTTTAAAATTTTTAAGGAGTACCTATTTAACACTAATGTATTATATATTTTTATATCTCAAAATTATATATTCACAAAAAAAATTCTAAAATACATAATACATTAAAATATAAAATATATTAAAAGTTTTTCTAAACTTTGTTTAAGCGTATTGATTACTCCATTCGTTAGTACCTATTCATTATATAATTTTTTAATTAAGCTTACTATTTTGACAAAGGTTAATAAATAATATTTAAAATTTTAAATTGTTTATATTAAAATTATAAAATGTTAATGGAGGACTAATAAAGTCTTGTAAATATGATTATTTATAGTCTTTAAATAAAAATATGATATAAAGCAAATATAATTGAAAAGTAATATTTGAATATTTGATCTAAAAGATAAAAGAATATAATTATCTCTCTAAAACTATAAAAGGAATATATAATATTTATTTAAAATGGTGAAAGAATGAGTTGTCTTCGCAACAATACCTATACAAAAAGAATAAAATATTTTATAGAAAAATAAGTGACATTAAATATTATTGTTTATTTTCAAAATACAAATAAATATTCTAATATTAATACATTATATATTATTATTTATATTGAAAATTATAAAAATTTAGGCGGGCCATTGCTCCCCAGCTAATAATGTAAATCCGTCCTGCTTGGTACTTATCTCAGCTTAGTTTTATTTTAAAATTTCCAGATCACGGGACGAAATTTTTTTCTACATAAAACTTAATGTAATCCTTGATTTAAATGTTTATTTCACTTTTTTTATTTTCTGAAAATAAATTTATTTTAAAATTTTTTAAGATTTAAAAAATATGTATTGAAAAGAAAGTATTATAAAATGTTATTGTGTTTTTATTTTTTTAAAAAAATGAAAATCTATTTAAAAAATCTATTTTCTAAATATTAAATAAAGTTATTTTTACCCTTATTTTTTTTCTATAAAAATGAAAAAAAGCCCTCAAAATCAAATAAAGCACTCCAAGCACCTAATGTTGCCAATAAAATATCTATAATTAATACGACTTTAATAATGGTCTATTCTAAAAATCTAAAATAGAGTGACGTAAGCATTGTTGAACGTGGCTGAAACGACGAGGGGAAAGTGAATAGTGGCACGTGGAGCACAATCCTTGATGTATTAGACTCGTGGTAGAGATGGGCTCTGACTCCTCCTCCCGCAGTTGGCTGTTGCGACCTAGACCAGATATTTTCCACCTCCGTCTCTATCTTTATTTACATCACAACCACTTCTATTTTCTTTTCTTAAACATCACTCTATACCTTTACTACTTCTACTCTCTCTCTCTATCTAGGCCACTAAAATGAAATAGATAATTATTTTGGGCTAAGTGGTAACTTTCAATTTATTCATTCATTTATTAAGAATTATGGCTGTCATTAATTATTTAACAAAAAATATGAAAATGGTGATTTGGCAAACTTGAAATTATGAAAATATTTAATGTTACCAGAATAAAAGAAAAACAAAAGGGCATTAAAAACAAATGGCTGATGCTTTCTAGCTATAACAAAATAGTTCGAGAGAGACGAGGTTTTGAATGCCAAGGGAAAAAGACACGAGAAACAGAAGTATCAAACGAGAACCAGATAAGTCTTTGTTTAGTCGCTCAATATCACATCTTTGATAATTCCAATCAATTTATGACTTTATGTTGTTGTAAACGAAGAGTTGTACTTCTGTGAAAAAAACACTAAAGAGCACCGCATTATTTTTAAAAACTAGTCATGAAAATTTTGTTTTCATTAATATCTAAGTTTTGTTACTCAATTTGTCCTTTTTACACGTTTTAATTAATATCTAATTTACAATTTTTACTATATAACCATTTAACATAAAACAACATTTTTAAGATAAATATTTGTTTGAAGAAATATCAGTGATTCCTATAGAGAAAATGCTCTACTTAATGCAACTATATTATTGTTGAGCAATATTTTAATATATCATTACATGTCTGATTATCTATAAGACTCAAACAGGAAAAAAAAAAGTGTTATTGAATTGTACCAAAATTGTTAATGTTAACAAATATTTTAGTTACTGTATAAAATAAGATGCTAAGAATGTGTTTTGTTGGTTTGGGGGTCTTTTGCCCCCATCCATTCAGCAAGAATAAAGACTATTAGTGCAGGAAACGAAGATATATTGCTCATAGCCGCATACAATGGCTTTGTTATATTTGGCATATAAAAGTATTTTCCTCGTGTTTTTTCTTGTTTTAGGTACGGGTGTTAATTAGGCATATAATGCTTTTCTTGTTGCAGAAACTCATAACAGCATGACTGATTGTTTAATAGATATATTAATTAAGAATGGTATTATTATAGTCAGTTTTCATTAAGACTAAAGTGCATACTAAAGAAATAGAAAATGTAGAAATCAAGAAAAACAAAGTAAAAAAAATGTATCGATTTAATGAATAGAATAAGAAAAAAAGAAGTAAAGATTTTTTTGTTTGTTTATTCTGACAAGTAAAAAAAGAGTACAAATAAATAAATAAATAATTTGTACAAATATATTTTATTAAAATTAAAAATACTTAATTATTTATCTTAATATAAAGTTATAAAAAGTATAATAATTATTGTTTCAATTATTTCTTTGTCATAAAAAATTAATTTTAAAAAATTAAAAAAGGAAAAAGGAAGATATCATTTTCTTCCATTTCATGTCAATTTCAAAGAGAAGTTTTTCTTATCAAAATGTTTTAAAATTGAGAAATTTGTCCTATCAATCCCAACTTGATAAATAATGAGTTAATTTGAGTTGGATTTATTATTTTTAAAAAGTAAAAAATACTTCAATTTTTTTTTAAAATTAAGTAATAATAAAAAATCAAATATATAAATATGATTAAAAATTAAAGGCGTTGCATAAAATAAGTTAGAGTATTGAGTTCATTAGCTCAAAATTAAGGGTGTGTTTGGTTGAGAGACAAGAGATAAATATAGAAGAAATTTTATTTATTATTTTCTAATTGGTTTGTTTAAATCATCCGTACCTTTTGTTTTTACTAAAACATTGTTATTCATATAAGAAATATTAACAATTTAATGAAATTATCTTTCTCGATGAGTTCTTTTCTATATAACAATCAAATATTAAAGAAATTATATATATTATCTGAATTAACTAAATACCTATGGATGACGATTTTCGTTTAAACAATACATGCTCAATATTAAAATAACATGGATAAGCTTCAGAATGACAATAAGAATTATTTTGATAAACCGAAAAGTAGTTAAGCATTTTAAAAAATACTAATTTCATAATAATACATTTAAATTAAAATTAAAAATAGTCTATATCCAATAAAACTTAATAGATATTAAAATAACGGGCCTAATGATAAGAAGTAAATGAATATTATATTACTACTAGTTTTAGATTTAAGGACAAACTATTATAATAAAGATGTGTCTTATCATCATGAATTTCTTTTACATATGTAAAGATAAGGTAATATATTTTTCTCATACTTTTGCATAATAAGATATATATGGATGATGAGATAATAGTTTTTTACTAGTGTTAGATTTGTAAAGATATTTTTAGTAAACGTCACAAGAAATTATATAAAAGTAAGGCCACACATAAACATTAGTATGTGGGTATAAAGCAAGATGATATCTGGTGTTTAATTTTGCATCGCGGTTACGAGATGAGCAGTTGAGGACCTCACATTGGTAGCCACAAATAAAGAAAAGGACACAAATAAGAATTGAAAAGCAAAAGGCATAGGATTTAAAATATGATGTGATCGGGTTGAGTGGTAGTATTAATATGAGAGTGGATGAGTTACATTACATTATATAGTAGAATATAAAACTTATGTACTACTCCTCATCATCTCAATTCTCAAAACACTCAAAACTCAATTAACGTTGACACCAAGATGAACGCCAAGACTTGCGAGCTTTGTGATCAACAAGCTTCTCTCTATTGTCCATCCGATTCCGCATTTCTCTGCTTCGACTGCGACGCCACCGTCCACGCAGCCAACTTCCTCGTAGCTCGCCACCTCCGCCGCCTCCTCTGCTCCAAATGCAACCGTTTCGCCGCAATTCACATCTCCGGCGCTATATCCCGCCACCTCTCATCCACCTGCACCTCTTGCTCCCTGGAGAATCCTTCCGCCGACTCCGATTCTCTCCCTTCCTCTTCTACCTGCGTCTCCAGTTCCGAGTCTTGCTCTACCAAGCAGATTAAGGCGGAGAAGAAGAGGAAGAGGAGGAGTTTCTCGAGTTCCTCCGTGACCGACGACGCATCTACGGCGGCGAAGAAGCGGCAGAGAAATGGCGGATCGGTGGCGGAGGTGTTTGAGAAATGGAGCAGAGAGATAGGGTTAGGGGTGAATGGAAATCGCGTGGCGTCGAACGCTCTGAGTGTGTGCCTCGGAAAGTGGAGGTCGCTTCCGTTCAGGGTGGCTGCTGCGACGTCGTTTTGGTTGGGGCTGAGATTTTGTGGGGACAGAGGCCTCGCCACGTGTCAGAATCTGGCGAGGTTGGAGGCAATATCTGGAGTGCCAGCAAAGCTGATTCTGGCCGCACATGCCAACCTCGCACGTGTTTTCACGCAGCGCCGCGAATTGGAGGAAGGATGGGACGAGTCCTAGCTGATAGCTATACCAATGCATTGTAATGTATGTGTAATCGTGTCATTAGCCAATCCAAATGTGGATTTCAAATTTTTGTTTAGTTTCCTTTGCTTTTCTTTTCGCATCTACGATATGAAAAGCGAGCCAGCCAAGCAACTCATTCTAAATGTGCTTAATAGCATTTGGGGTACAAGGTTATAGTAGTAATTCGTGATGTATCTAATGACCCAACCGAAGGCATTGCGTTTTTTTTACTCATAAAACATTACGTAGCTTCATATTAGGGTTTTAAATTTGCAGTTGTGGCTTCAGTATAATCTTTCTTATTATGAAAAATTACGAACCGATATTATTGCAAGTGGCAACTGCGGTCAGCCGGTAATGTTAAGTATTTTTTTATTTTTTTTATGTTACGCCTGAAATTGCGGTCCCAAATAGTTTTTCAAAATTGATTAACATTTTTATTTATTCTTAAGAAATTACAAAGTACACGCCTATAAATTTTCTTTTTCATATTTGTTGATTAATAAAAGAAGCAAATGAAAACATTTCGACGGTTTGACATGAAGGCCAAAGTGGAAGAGTTCAAATTGTTACCAACTACCCATGATGGATAAATGTCTACCAGTAGTTTTTTTGGGGGGATTGTGGAGCTGGGATCACTGGCAACCAATTTAACGTTTCCCTATTATCGTTTTATAATTTTAATTTTAGCTGTAATTGTTTTTCTTTTTTTACAGAATAAAGCTTACTATGTTTTATTAATTGTGGAAATTTCATTTGTGGATTTCAATGATAATTCCAAAAAACGAAATAAAGAATTTTTTTTTGTTAATTTGAGAGTAAGTATTTTTTGGCTCTTCAAATTTTTAATTCAAACATGCACAAACTCACCAAAATATGTTGCCTAAGAAAAATGAACCACAAATGCGCGACACGAGGTCATGATGTTGCATCTAATCTAAATGTGCTATTCATCAATCATCACTGTGTTGTCTGTCTGATTTTTGTTTCATCAGACAACAAAATTAATCCATACAAGTCATTCATGTTGCTGATGCCTGCACGTCTTCTCTAGCTAGTAATTAAAAAGGGGCATTGGTAGGTGCCACTTATTATCGAAAAACCAATATCTGAATTCTGCGAACAAATTTGATCTTTGGTTTTGTAGAGGTTATTCATTTGGTTTTGAACAGGCACCAACCATAATTGAATTGATGTTCTATCACATAGATAGTTAGATACTAACTGGGAGCACCAAATTTAAAACCACACGTCCGGTACGTTACTGCTTTTGGTCCCAACTTGGAACCCACAATTTCTGCCAAGTAATAATGCACGTCAACAACCTGTGTGAAAAAACAAGCGGTTAAATAAAGAGGTTGAGCTACCACAAAAAGGATGGTGTTCTGTTCAGTCGCTCAAAATCAAGTATAGATATAATAGAGATAGATGTGAGGTCTAAATGTGCTTCTCAAAAGTAACACATGGATGGGTCAGGGTCTATGAATAGCAAGGCACTTCATTGTGGTTGCTGTTTAAAGTTATTGCTATAATCCTACGAAGAGAAAGACAGAGAGCGGGATAGTTGGGTTTTTGCGTTTTTAGATTCTTTCTGTCCCCAATGGGATTTCATTATGTTTAAACCACATGTTTCATTTACTTTTAATTTAAAATTCATAACATTATTTTTGTTGTCATGGCTCATTCTTAACCGTAATTTGATTTCCTTAAAGTATTCATTAACTAATGGCTATGAACTTTCCGTGTTATTTAAAGTTATTTGTAGTGGCTTAAATCATAATCGAAGAGAGGTCTTTAAGAAACTTAAAATATCCTACTATTCTGTAAGTAGTAACCATGTCCCTTAGTTGTCCAAAATCACTACAAGAGTCAAGAGATAAAATGTTAAATTATACAAGACTAACTTTTAACTTCAACGCATCCATAATTATTTTATTGTGATTTCCATCAAACCAATCAATCTTTGAAATGGTGTACATCAAACATGCCTTTACTCTTTTTTTTTTTGGCTTGAAAGATCAAAGTGTCAGGCATAATATCTTTATGAAAAATATAAAAATATTGCGCGTGATATCATATTAACGGGACACTTAATCACTTTTCATGCAAGTGAATACATTCATAAACTTATTAACAATAAAATTCACGGTCATTTGTAAGAAAAAAATTACTACAAGTAATGTCATTAAGTACTTAAACTATTTAATTTTACAAATATTTTAGAATAAAATTTAAATTTATGATATTAATAATTAATTAATTAATTTGATTATTTTTTTATTGATAAATTACTTTTTTTTATATAAAAATGTTAGTATTTTATAGAGATAATTAATTTATGGGAAATTAAACGGACAATAAATGGGTTTGGGATGGGGGGTTGAAGAGGAGGCAGATTAGATTCCCTAAAGTAGGCAACTAGGCATAACTGAAAAAGAAGAAAAATTCTAAATCGTACAAGTTTTAAGTTTCAATTTCTGCTTTATTTTGAGCATGACGTGGAATGATTGAGATTATATGTTGATTTTTGTTAGTTATTTAAACAATTAATGATAGATGGACATTTTAACATATTATTTATTCTATTACTATTTTTTAATATATTTCCAATCACAATTATATCACGTATTATACTTATATTTATCTTTCTTTTGTCTCTTTCCCTCTTTTAAGTATTAAGTTTTAAGTAGAGTTCGGTGTCCATGGATTTTTTCCTATTTAAATAGAATAGAAAGATATAGTATGTGATTTATACAATTCATATGCAACTCTAGGAGCTTGATTGCTTCAACTGTAAGTATGAACAGATAAACTACAAATGTCCCAGCTTAAATGTTATCTTTAGTAGTAAGTTTTTAGCCAAACCAATCCTAAAATTTTTCATGGAAAAAAGTACCAAAAGGAACAAAAAGAATTGTGCTGTCAGTGTAGAGAAATGGAAACAAACTCAGCTTTAAGCAAACACAATCTTGAATCTTCTGTTCCAAACTCCCAGGCCTAAATAACAGCAATGGAAGAATCATAAAGGCAGTCTCATCCAGTTAGCATGTATAGAAAAGGATCCATTTTCAAAGTGGTTTTGGCAAATTCCTATTTTGTCACCACCTTTCAAAGGATTTGCACTGGCTAGTTCTGAATTTCCTTCTGTTCTCAATTTCAGCTAGTAGAGTTTTAAGCTTGATGCCAAATGGCCCTGGTTTTACAGCATCAATATTGCCAGATTGTGAGCAGAACTCTTCCTCAGCTTCTGAAACCTTTGTAGTCTTATTTATTTGTGAGTTTGAACACCACTCTCCTTGAACCAACCCACTAGATGATCGGTTAAGAATCAAATCATCAATTTTCTCCAGAACCAAATCATCTTCGCCAAATGGGTGTGCAAATGCAGCCCCAGTTTCCAGCATTGTATCATAGTGTGACATATCAAGTAATTGGGATTCAGATGGATCAGTGTCCCAAAGACTGTACATTAGATTATTGTCCACAGTGGTATTCTGGAACTCGTGGGAGTTACACAGCACTGTGTGGAAATATGATTCCAGAGGATAAGCCACATTGCTGAAGAACATTAGAAGTTTTCTTGGTATATTGTCCCATCCTCTAACACAGTACTCCATAAAGGATCTTGTAAGAATCATCCAGGGTGAACCTAGTAATTAAAAAGAAAAGCGAAACTAATAACTAAAAATGGTGAATTTTATTCTTAAAATTCAATGATCAATTTTGTTTTATGTTTTCATGTATTAGGAAACCAAGGCCTGAAGTTTGAAAGTAAACTGACCTCGAAATAGCTTAAAAGCATCTGGGGTATCTCGGGACTCCACAGCAAAGAAAAGTGGACTATTCTTTTCATAGTGTAAACTTTGGTCTACCACAATTTGATTAATGTCTTGTTGCCTGCATCAGGTCATCCACCATTTTATAACCCTGTTTAGATGATTTCTCTGTTGCAGATAGGTAACATAGGGCTCTCTACTCAAACATGACAAATAAAGGTAACTAATTAATTATTTTAGCAGCTATAGTTATCACTTACCACTATGATTATTTAATTAAAACTTTATAATATGCATGTAGATAAGGAAATCAGCCAGACCTTAATTTGCGGATTACTTACTCGTTCCGAACTGTCTTGTTAGTGTAATGAATGAAGTTGACATATCTTGGCAAAAATGTGAAAGCATGAAGGATATCTGCACAGAAATAAATAAAACACGGTTGAATTGTTATCCCATTGAAGGCACATTGATAGAGAACCTAGGCTCTAAAATTAGTGTTTTAGGCGTTGGTTATCACAATTTATGAAACACTAAGTAGTAAGTACTATGTAGGTTTTAAGAAGAAGATCATGAGCAATTGCATATGTTAAGCCATTGTAGCATCGTTGATATAGTTCAAATTTTCTAGATCTCAACATAACTACACGAACTTGGAAGAGGGCAATTCTAATATTTCTAGCAATCAGCTATTTTTTACTTGGTTGGAGTTATTGAATTCAGAGTCATCTAACATTTCAAATTGACCTCAATTTGGAACTCAACTAATGATGCGTACCATTAATAGAAATAAAATTTCAGAACGCAAGTTTATAGCACATAAAACATTTTCATCAAAGACACTTACCATCCTGAGTCATGAGAGGATAATCTGAAGCACTTAAGGTGATGAACCAGTCCCAATCTGGGTTTAGTTTAAGAAGCAAAGCAGCAGCATGCAGAGGAGCAGAAAGAGCAGAAGATCCCATCCTATTGATGGCATAACTTTTCCCAATGACATTCACGTTTCCACATTCCTCAAACACCTTAATGGATTTAACTGAAATAGCTAAATCCATTCTTTCAGACTCAGAGGAACGATCATCGAGCTGAAGTAGGTACTGATTTCTTGGATGGTATAAAGCCTTCAGCAGCCTCAACATCTTCTTACTCTCTCCTTTGCTACCAAGTATCCAATATGCAAGCACAGGAGGGTACCCTTTTCCTTTTGATATAACATGCTTAGGATTGAAGTGCCGTAACTTAGATACTGTGGTATAAGAAACATTTGGAGTATTCAATCTTGAAACTGTTCCATACAACACCAGACATACAGCAAAAATCAGAAGGAATAGACGATAATCCAATCCCCTGCATGGAAATTTGGATGTTCTCATTGAAGTGGTTGTATGTGGATGTAAAGAAAGGTTCTTGAAAGATTAAAATTCAGATAAACTTGGTTGCCATGAAGAAGTTCATCTCTTATGAAAGCAGTTTCAGTAACAAAATTTGCCTTTGATCTGACTTCGATCTGGGGATCTAATGGATAGATGAAGTCTTCAAATGCTAACGAATCCCAACAAATATAAGGGTGGGAGATACTAAGATACATTAGAGAAAAATATTTATAATGATAATATATATATGGATTAATAATTCAACTTAAAGCGAGAGGAGTAAGGTAAAATATCAGTGTAGAAGGTGTGAATGTGATTGAGAAGGGAAAAAAGGTGAAGGATGTTGAAACTTGTACCTAACGTTTGAAAACTTGAAATGGAAGGCAACAAAAAGCAGGGTTGCAAGTTTGAAAGCTTATTATGACCCTTTCTGTAAACAAGAAACATTTGTTCGTTGAAGATTAAAAAATTAGTGAAAATGATATGTGATGAGAGGGAGTTTACATGTACTATTTTTCCTCTAATAAAATGTTAGTCGATCACTCCATCTCATTCAAAGGTAAATGGCTATTTTTTTGGCTGTTACCAATTTATCTATACCGTTCTTTCGTTATTGTTCTTTGGTTTCACTAAATTGCTACTTGTTCGAACATCATGTTAACCTTGATATGCATTCATAACCCCTATTTGACCTAAGAATTAGTCGCACCATAATCAAATAAATGGGTCACAAATTTGATTAAATTACACCACCCAACATTCTTAATGAAAAGATGATTACCATTAAATGTTTTCAGCCTAAACAGATGTAAAATAACTAACATAGTGTCATGTTTTTTTTTTGGGTAAGATATTAATGCATTTCCTTGTCAAATTATCCCCTATCAAGTGTAAATTACCATTTTATGGTAATAGCGTAAACAAATTAATTTAATCTTTTCAAAATTGTGATATTGAATTGACTATAGTTTTTGACATTATAAGATATAGGATAGGATGTCTGCATCAAAGTATAGTTTTTTTATTACCACTATAATTAAGTTTTTTTTTCATATACACATGTCCTTTAGACAAAGCCTTATTAATATCATTCCTCTATACGCCATGTCCTTTAGAGCATAGACCCGTGCGATGCAGAGAGTGAATTTTTGAGCTTCTTTTTTGGTTTGTATAAAATGTATATTGACAAATTTTATTGATTTTTTTATTATTGAAAAGAAATTCTTAATCAAGTTTCCAATTCTTAGTATTAAATAATATAGGACAAATATTCTTAAATACTTTTACAAATTAAAATATTAAAATTTTTAAAGCATCCCTCAATATAAACCAATGAAGCGTTTTTTTTTTCCAATTAAAAAGTGTATACAAAACGAAATAATAAACCGCCCAGGCATGCATTCAAATTCATTTTGTGCCAATATTTGTTAAAAACACATAAAACGTCAGAAGCAAAAAAACGTGTGTCCAAAAATTCTTGGAAGTATAAAATATCAAGAAACAATATCCTTAAACTTTTTTTTAACATATATCTTGGTTGGTTTCATTCCTTGCGACTCCCAAATAAACACGACAATTCCTTATTGTTCTATAAAATGTCCTCCCTTTTTCTGGTCTTTTCCAAATCCGGTTAGCACACACAAATTGTTATGACCTGGCAATTAATAAATCCAACATTTATATGAACATACACTAGTAATAACAAAAGAAACATGACACACAAATACCGTTGATGCACTATTATTTTCTACTCTTTAGTGCTCGTTGAAGATAACACAATTAATTATCTTCATCATCATCTAGTACACGAATTGGAGGAGAAACAATAGTGAGTTTAGAATGCAAGGGATGAACATTCTACCTCTATCATAGTCTTGAATGTATTTAAATAATACATCCTTATCCAACCACCATGACGCAAAATATACTATCTCTTAATTAGCATCCAGCCATTAGTAGAGTATAATAATCCATAATTTTTCTCAACACAAACATCTATTATATTGTCACATGTTTTTCAATATAACATCTTAATAATTCGTAGTAAACAACCGTGATATTCTACCATAAGCAGTATCAATACATAGAAAAGACACAAATCAAACTCACAAATACACAAATCATCCTTCTTAGTTTTTGATGATGATACTCTCTTGTCATCAATACATAGTCGTTATCAAAGACCAAGAGAACACATTAGAAAAGACACCCAAAGTGATGCCCTATATCTTTTATATGAAATTAATTGAGTTGAAAGAAGGATTATAGAAAACAAAGCCTTTAAGAGGAATATGAAACGTAAAATTTAAGCACACACTTAGAATAAAAATAAAATGCACACGTATCTTATAAAAATAGTATTCTTATAAATAAGTCATAATGGTTTAATTGGTAACGAAACAATGCATATTATTGGTTTATTTATTATATTATTAGTTCTATCGTACAAATTTCAGTGAAAATAATATTTAAGCAATATCAACTTAATTATACATACTTAATTAATAATATATTTCAAGAAATACTGTATATAGTATTCTATACTTTTGACTTTGTCTTTTATTTTTTGTAATTATGTAAAAATTATAAAATAACGAGAGATTTGTTACAAAAGATAGAAAACCTACACTCTGAATCTGGGGACTGAGAGTTGGCAAAGCAAAAGCCATCGCAATCTGAATCAGAAGTAATCTGATTGTCTCCTTCTATGGAAGCACTCTCCTTCATCCCCAAAGACTCTTGCTCACTTCTCCTTCGCACTCCTTCTTCTTCGTCTTCCTCTGTCAGAACAGCCCCGCCACTTGCTTTCTTCATAACCACCCAACACTCTCCCTCTCACCTTCTCCGTCTTCGCGTTTCTGCTCTCCCAAATACCCACGCCGCCGATGAACCCACCAACGACTTCACCTTGGCGTCTCAACCTCTGGTTCTCAATTCCTCCCTTCCTTTTTTACCATACATACTTATTTCTCTCACACCCTAAAATCAATTTCAAACCTTTAGACTTTGGAATTGGAGGTGGTGCCCTTTCTCTCTATTTTTATTTTTTATTAAACCACTCTCCTCCTAAAACCCTATTCACTATTTTATTCTGCTTATTATTATTGCGCATTTTAATCAACTTGTTCCTATACGAGATCATGATACTCATGGCTTATCTATCTGTCTTTCATTAGGAATTAAATTTTCATCACCTAACCGAATTCCCTCTCTTTAAGTTTCATGTTGTTTTTACTTCACAGTTCATGGAAGTTTCACAACAATAGTCAATAGGGTCGTTGATTGGACATTTCTTTTTTGCTCTTATCTTATGCATCCTAATCAACATATCTGTTATCTTTGACTTTTGACTTAGTTTGGTGCCCTTTCCATTCTGAAGGAAAATTTAAGCCATTCTGAGACCGAGAGTTCCGAAGATGATCAAGATGCGCCGCCACAAATGGACATGTCGTGGTCAACGATCACAGCCCCAGCTGGAAGTGGATCGGGTGGTGGCACCAGGGCTGGACTTTTCAGAACACCCATTTCAGGTGGCGTGCAGAGTGCCACCTCAGCTCACGGTTTACCTAGACCGGCTTTAGCAGTACGCAATTTGATGGAGCAGGTAGTTTCCTGCTGTTTGTTTTGGCAAAACTTTTAATGGGTTTTTGTATATTCAACTGTATAACTGAATCTAGCACAATTAACTTCTCGGATTCCCGTTATTAATTTTTCGTTGCCTTTTCCTTCTATAATTCAAGGCAAGATTTGCTCATTTGTGCACTGTAATGTCTCGTATGCACCACCGACGAGAAGGATATCCATTTGGTTCTCTGGTTGATTTTGCACCAGACTCAACGGGTCGTAAGTCAACAATTCTTCATTTGTTTGATTAGTTACTTCCATTCAGTCATGAATATTTGATTCACTTGTGGACTTTAGTGCCTAGTTGTTTATCCATTGTTCAAATAGGAGATTAAGTTAGGAGTTCTGCCCCAAGGTCCATATATGTAACAATCATGATAATAAACATTTGATGGACTCAGCTATGTTGATGGGGTAGAGGTAATTAAATTGTTGTAAATTGGGCATGCATTAAAGATGATTGCGATCTAGTTTTGATCTTTGCTGAGAAAAGAGTGAGAATATGATCAACATCAACATACAACTTCAACATCACCTTTAACCCAAATTAATTGGGGTCGGTGGTAGATGAACCTTACAAACAAAAGTAGCCCTCTGTTAGTACTAAAATATAGAAGAAAACAGGAAGATAACTATGGAGATTGTGCAGCAGAACAGAATACTTCATCAGTTCAGCCCACCCGAGCCTTTCCACTTACTTATCTGTTACACTTTTCCTTCCCCCTCTTTACCCCCTGACCCACAGTTCAGGTACCACCACTCAACATGTGACAACTATCTGTGTTGTTACAGCCTTCCCACCCTTTAATCAATGTTTTAAAAACCAGACCAGTCATGGAAGGCTGAAGACATTTGTTGTTCTGATTGTGGTTGAAAAATATATAACATAATAAGTAATAAACTAATATAAACTCATAAGAAATATAGTTAGGTAAAATTTTAAATTAGCTTAAAATGACTATTATTTATCTTGCAAGGTTATGAAAAGCTTACATTCATACATGACCTTTATATGTTGGCAGTGGACCTTATTTGGCTAAACAAATATTTTAGTTGGATTAAAAATTTAAAAAATCAAAACAACCAGTTCATACCACCAGTTTTCTGAACCAGCTGGTCTAGTGTTTTTAATCTGTGCTTCTATTAGACTCTTCCCTTGGCATCTTCTCTGCAGTGGGCATTCTTCCATTTTCTCCAATTCCCCTCCTGCTTCTCCTTTCTTACATATGCAGCCCATCACTTCCATTTAGCCCATCTTTCTTTTTGTAGCATAGCATGTGCTATGAGTAAGAGCATGTGGGGACTGAGGAATGGGAATGAGATTCATGTTTCTGCTTTAGTTGGAATATGGGCATGAATTACAGAATATTCCAATCTAATTGATAATTGTAGATACTACATAAACATAAAGAAAATAAAGAGTACATAAAAGATGCACAGTCCATCTCAAGATTCTTGTGTTATAAAGTGCTCCTTGATTCATATCTGCTGTCTGTCTCATAATGACCAGCGTTAATTGTGGTATACTTTTGGTTTGCTTGTCTGTTTGTAGTGTTTATCTATAAATCATGCCTTATATTCTTCATTTGTAGATCCAATATTTTCATTTTCTCCTCTTGCAATTCATGCAAGGAATTTGTTGGCTGACCCAAGATGCACACTGGTTGTCCAGGTTTGCAATTTGACATTTCTCATCTAAGCTTTTAGACTTCTGGTTCTTGTTTTTCTCCATTTTGGGTTTTATTGACAGTTATATTTATTAGATACCTGGATGGAGTGGCTTGTCCAATGCAAGGGTAACTATTTTTGGGGATGTCTATCCACTTCCAGAAGATCAACAGGTTGTTTTCTGATTAATTTGTTTTTGTGGATCAGCACTTGTTTATACCTTTAGTTATTCATGTAGAGATACTTTTTAGTTAGAGGTTTATTTGTACATGTCATGATATCTATTTGACTATTTGTACACTAACAGGAATGGGCTCATAAGCAGTATATTGCAAAACATCAACAGGGTCCTTCTCAACAGTGGGGCAACTTCTACTATTTTAGGATGCAGAATATAAGGTTGGCTCCTTTCCAGCTATACATATATGGGATGTATCTAGTAATTTTTTTTAAAAAAATTATTTTATATAGTGAGAGGAGTAAATCTTGATCATACAATCATACATAGATGAACAAGATTATGTGGTCAATATTAAATACTACTTAAAATCACATGATCACATAAAGTCATGTGACTTGTTATAAAATCACATGACTTTTGAGTTTTAATATTGATCATGCGTTATAAGACTTAATAGTCAATATTTGTTCCTTTCACTTTCACATAAAAATGATCCT
This sequence comes from Glycine latifolia, assembly GCA_013407115.1. Lineage (NCBI taxonomy): Eukaryota > Viridiplantae > Streptophyta > Magnoliopsida > Fabales > Fabaceae > Glycine > Glycine latifolia. Next base: position 1,643,402 of record CM023956.1, read on the forward strand.
CTAATTTGATATATTGCCTACACTCCTTCACACACACTAGCAGCTACTTCCAAGTTGATTGTATTGAACGAATAATCTTATGAGCAAATTCTCTTGCATATTTTTGGGGCATTTTACCTGGGCCTGGTTTATAAGTGTCAATATTAGTCGAAGAACCCAATATCCTAGATTTTGACAAGACAAATAGTTTTTTTTATTTATTTACGAAACAATCATATTTTGGGTATTTGGTGAAGCATCAATAACATGCGCAGGTCTTTTGTATCCTTTTGAATTTTTCATAATTTTTTTTGTTCAACATCAACATCAACAACACCTTTAACCCAAACTATTTGGGGTTGGTGGTAGATGAACCTAATGATAGATACGAGGAAGTTGGAGAAAAAAGGTGGGGGGGCAGGGGAAGGAAAAGGGGAAATAAGAAAAAAGAAAAGAAAAGAAGGGGGAAAGAAGGAGGGGGGAGATGAAAAGGATAAAAAATATTGTTCCTTAACAAAAAATATAGTGCTTGCGAACAACAGAATCCATGAAGAATTGGGAAATTAAAATTCATCATGTTGTTTGGTACTATCATTATCAACCTGCATAGCTAATTTAATCAGTTCATTATTGCCAGGGACATATATTTCATTGGAGGCTTTGGTACTGTTGCTTGGGTGGATGTAAAGGAATATGAAACCCTTCAACCTGATAAGATTGCAGTCGATGGTGGTGAACAGTATTTAAAGGTGAAATTTCTGATTTCTTACTCTACTCGGGGAGTTTAAGGAAATAATATCTTGTGTAGGCATAAGTAAATAATCTTATTTTAAAAACAATTTTATATGCTCAAATTGTTTCTCTCTTCTCCCACATTTTAGAAGAAACTTATGGGATTGGTTTGGATGGGGCATCCTAATTTTTGTTGGCCTAGTAGTTGGAGATGGATGTATAACATGTTGGCACATTCGAGGTCTTAATTGGGGTTGGTTTTGTGGGGGTTCCTAGTTGACCCCAGTACTTTCTTACTTATTGATACGAATGTGTAAACCTGCCCTAGAGTTATATCACGTCATTGCTTGGCTTTATGCTTGAAATAATAGGAACTCAATGCTATCTTCTCAAAGCCCCTAAAGAAACTTCTATCTAATGAGACCGAGGTAGATGACGCTGCACTCATATCTATAGACAGCAAAGGAACTGATATTAGGGTCCGTCAAGGTGCCCAGGTATGTTTTTTTGACATTAGTTAGATTGGCTTTCTAATTCTAATATTTCTAGCTGCTGTCTGTATCATTTATTTAATGTCTTGTATGCAGTTCAACATTCAGAGGATATCATTTGATGAAGGGCAGAGTGTAGAAACATTGGAAGAAGCTAAAGCTGCTCTTCGGAAATTAATACACAAAGGAAAAGTGTACAATTTGCAGAAATAAGATGTTGGTCTTCGGAAATTAATACACAAAGGAAACGTGTACAATTTGCAGAAATAAGATGTTGGATGTCCCTTCCCCTTTGACTAGGGTAGACTACTAGATATGGAACCATGCGAGTTTCTAATCGGACCTTTTTAGAATGGTTAATTTTATACATTTTGCCTGGTTGACATGCACCAGACTGTATTATATCCATGCATCTGCAAGCATATTTGCTAAAGTCTGATCGTGAGAGGGCTTTTTGTGGGCTATACCACCATAGTCAAACTAGAAATAATATATCAGAACTCCAGAAATAATAGTATGCTTTGCCCCCGCCCCCCAAATTCTTCACTTGAATTCCCCTTCCATGCGTGGACTGTAAAATCCTAGCCAAGTTTGATTTAAGTTTGCGTGCTGTATTAGCTGATAGTAAACAATAATCTTAGATTTATAAATGAAACACACAGCTAATTTCTTAATCAAATGAACATTCATTATCTTTCTATCGGATAAAGATATATTTGTAACCTTTTAACAAATAATAAAAAAGTACAAGCATTTTTTTTAAAGATTAGAGTTAGAAACAGGTAGGTCACGTTTGGATATTTTATATTATTATTTTTCAAAAAATCTTTTGAAAAATATTCATTTTTGGTCTTTAAAAAAATAATTCAAACATGATACATGCACATTCTTTATTTCAGATTAAATTATGTGTTTATTATTTTTTGTGTCTCAATTAAAAGGTGATAAATAGTTTAAAAAGTAAAATTAACGTTGGTTTTCATAAAGTAAAATTTCTCATGGTTGAATAAATGAGAAAACAGGAAGGGTTGGTTTTAACGCAATAAAAATTAACTTTTTTTTACATCTTTCTTAAAATACTTATCCAAAATTCAATTGTTAATAAAAAAATATAATTTAGTATTCAAGAAAAGAATATATATATTTTTTCTTTTCATTTATACTCCTTTTTAGTCACTTTCTTTTTGTTCATATCCTTTTCAATCTACACTTTCCATTTTCTTTTGCAAACCACATAGAGTACTTATTTAAAAGGAATATACAGTATGTATGTCATAGATTTTGGTTTTTGGACAGCATATGTATGTATGTCCTAGATGGGAACCACAGTTTCCGTTAATTGAACAATGTGGAAGTTAGTTATGCATTCGGATGCAGAGTGAAGACAAAGAAAGTGGACACGTAATGTAGTTGACTGAACGAACCACACTATGTAGAATTGTGGTGAAGCAAAAGCCTCCTAATCCTATGTAATAGTAATAATAAGCACAAAGGTCTTTTGCCAGTGTGCTGGGTCATTACCCTTATTTTATTTTAATATAATATGCACGATGATGTTGTGCGAGTGTCCTGGATTATTATTATTATTTTTATTTATATACTTGTGATTCATTCTTTCTTTTTGGTTGTCTTGTCCAGATAGATAACAAACATGACATGGCATGGTAGCCAAGCCAAGACATGTTGAAACAAAAGGCAAGGCTCATAATTTCTCATACACGACAAACCAAATGGGCACCCCACTCACCATCAATCTCTTTCTACATCACTATTTTTACCATTTCCTTCAACTTCAACCCATCCATCACACAGTCACAAACAACACATTCATTCATTTTAACAATTACCAATTACCAATTATCTCTCTCTCACCAGCATGCCATTTGCCTCAAACAAACCCTTTCCATCTCTTGCTCTCCCTGCATCCATATAAAAATAACACCAAGGTTTTTTTTTTTTTTGTTCCAATCCAAGAAGCATGGAAGAGTCTGAGGGGAGTGCAAGTGGGAATCACAGTTACAGCAGCTGTGGATCACCAATCAGCAACATGGCTCAAGACTACCTCTTTACTATTCTCCTCCTCCTCCCCATAGATGCAATCCTCTCCCTATCCATCACTTGCAAGAGATTCAGGGCTCTCACTTCCTCACACACTCTATGGAAATCTTTGTGCAAAAGGGACTTGGGTTCCACTTTTGTTGACTCACTTTCCAATAACAACCAGCATCATCACTTCCCTTGGATGAGGCTCTACAAGCAAGTCTCTCAGATGGATTCTGTTTGCTGTCATAAACTACTTGTGTCAGATTTGGATTTCCCTGCAGCCAGAGCTTCTCACTCTCTCAACTTTGTCTCCGACTGTCTTGTCTTGTTTGGTGGCGGCTGTGAGGGAGGTTCGTTCGTTTCTTTCTCTTTCTTTCCATCTTTCTTCTTTTATTCCTCATCTCATCAACAAAATTGGATTCGGTGGTTACTATTATCTCATCATTTGTGTCCCCTAATATGGAGAAAAGGGAGACAAGTTCTGTCCTTACCCCCACTACAAAAGGAATCCAATTCAACACTAAATTATTAAACTAACCCAGTTTTGTACGGCATTATTATGCCATATGTAACATTCAATTGAGCCATCTAATTATTACATCTTCCAATATTTTAGTTGGTTGGTACTTGTTTAGGTGATCGGCCTTATATTTAAGGATGACGTGAGTTCGTTATTTTTTTTTTTATTGTCAAGTTTGATTATCATGTACCATATTTTATCAATTGAAAGAGTTAATTGTATATTGAGCTTTCTTCTTTACAACAACTAATATCATAAAGCATGTCAACTTACCCTGGACACTTAAGGTCAGCGTGCCCATGAAACTAGAACCATCTCCCTCCTTTGCTCTCTCTTCTCCATTCGCTAGTTATTTATGACTGCTTTTACTGCATTTTTCGGTCTTGCATTTTATGTGCAAATTGAAAAGAAAGAGACTCCAAAAAGTTTACCTTCATGACATCTACTAGTGTTTACATTCCTTACTAGTGACCGCCTGATGAAGAAATCAATGAAATAGTGAAGGGGAAGAACTATTGACTAAGCAAACACTATATATGATAGGCCACATTCTATTTGTTGCAAGTCGGTAGAGCCTCCCCTTGTTATGAACTGTAATGTTTTACTTTTTGAGTATCTTTGGATAAACTTTTTCAGAATTACTCATAGGAGAAGAAAATAAAAAGAAAAATGAAACAAGTTTTTCTATAAACTAAAATTAACTTATGTATAAGCTAATTAATTTGTAAAAGTCTTTTCATATTAGTTTCTCCCAAAATTGATTTTTAACTTAAACATAGGATTTTAACTTATGAAAAAGCTTATTTTATTCTTGTTCACTTTTAAAACCCAAGTTCTGGTCTGCCAGATAATGTTTATTTTATGAAGCATTCTACCTGAATACTGTTTATTTTCCATTTAGAGAAGGTTTTCTATTTCTCTTGACTAAAGTGTAACTGTTACCATGTAATATCTTTGTTCCTTGCTTTTTGTAATTATTGTTATTTAGGACGACATCTTGATGACACGTGGGTGGCATACATTGGCAATGATTTCCGGAGAATGTTGAAATGGCAGACAGTCCATTCAGGCATTCCAAGTGGGAGATTTGGGCATACATGTGTGGAGATGGGTGATTATCTTGTTCTCTTTGGAGGAATCAATGACCGTGGCAACCGTCAAAACGATACATGGTTGGGGCATGTCATGTTCAATGAAAACAACGGTGTAACATTTTCATGGAAAATGCTTGATGTGGGGAATGTTGCACCACCCCCTAGAGGGGCTCATGCTGCATGTTGCATTGATGAAAAGAGAATGATAATCCATGGAGGTATAGGGCTTAATGGCCTCCGTTTGGGGGACACATGGGTCTTGGAGATGTCAGATAGTCCTTGCTTTGGTACGTGGCATGAGATTGTGGCACACCCTTCACCTCCACCACGTTCAGGACACACATTGACATGCATTGGGAGAAGCAGGACAATATTATTTGGAGGAAGAGGCTTGGGTTATGAGGTGCTTGATGATGTTTGGTTATTGGATGCATACCAAGGTTATCAGAGATGGGTCCAAATAGTTTATGATTTACAAAGCATACCAGATGGTGTTTCCCTTCCGAGAGTTGGTCACACAGCTACATTGGTTTTGGGAGGCAGGTTGCTGATTTATGGAGGAGAAGACTCATATAGACACAGGAAAGATGATTTTTGGGTGTTAGATATCAGTGCCATCCCTTACCCTTGCATCACTCAGCAAATCACAGTGAGCTCAAATAAAGTGTTGACAAGAATGTGGAAACGGTGGAAATCAAGTGGACATGCGGCAAATTCTCGATCATTTCACCGTGCCTGTGCAGATCGATCAGGGCGTTATCTGTATGTATTTGGTGGAATGGTGGATGGTTTTCTTCAGCCTTCGGAACCTTCTGGACTCAGGTTTGATAGGGAGCTCTTTCTTGTGGAGCTTGTGCTTCAGCTCTAGCCAGTTAATGGCTCTTTCTTGAGACCGTTCGTTCCGTGGTGTGTACAGTATCTTCCAACTACATACCATTATCTTGTCATAGTTGCTGCTGTAAAATAGCAGCTATATTGGTCAGTCAGTGTCAATATCTTGTATGAACTGCGACTACATAATTAGAAAGCAATGGTATGACTGTGAAGATTACCAAATTTTTTGCACTGCTTTATTGATGTTTTATTTAATGAGGTAGATTATGTTAATAATTACTTAAATGTTAAACTTGTAAAATAAAGTTGCAGCAGGCCATTAAATACAATTTTTTTTATAGCTACAATCTAATACTTTAACTGTTAATATTCATAACATGATGCCGTAGTTCACAACACAAATGCACAAAATCATGATCACATAAAACTACTAAAGTTCCCTTTAAAGGGAATTTATTATGCATGTAACACTGAGAAATTTTGTTTAGGACATTAAGATTGGAAAATGAAGATGCTATTTTTATAATAACAGTACTTTATTTTCATAAACAAAGTTTTAAAATAAAAACTCATTTGGGTTAAATGTCACAGCATTTAAGTTTTTTTAATCTAAACCACCGCATATGTACTAGTCACTTTAAACTCAATCTTAATTTAGCCAAGTAGACCTACTTCAAAGAGAAAGAAATCTTCCAGCCCATTTTGATGATTCAAACACAAATCTTACTTAAAAAAACTAGATTTTATTATTACTTGAACGAACGAACATTGGTCATATTCTTTTCTTTAATAATAAGCCTATAAGAATTACAATTAACATAAACGAAGTTCATCTGTCAATATTTACTTGAATACATGGCTACCTAAAAGCTAAAAATATGTGGGGAAAGAAATACAAAAGCCGATTGGTAAAAAATTTGAAAAAAGTCGGTGACAACTGTTAAATGTCAAATTAAATTACAGTCATTCTCGGTGAATTACAACAATGAATATTGTAGTGACAAAGAATGTGCAATATTTTGGCCTCTTCACCTCTGCTTCCGGAGAAAGACGCTTAATTTCTCACTCATTCAATTTTAATTTTGTTCTCCACATCTCCCCAATGACCTTTTTTGGTGAAGGATCATCAGGTCCCTTGTCTCGCTGTCCTGAAGTGAAGTACAACCATCCATTCCAAAATCCAACTAGAGTGGTTTTCACCCGGAATGGTAATTTTCCAATCGCTGACCACTTCTGAGAATTGATAACAAGAAAATTAAACAATCAGTGACAACATAGCATAACGCTCCTACTTGCAATTAGATCTATATTGTTGCCCTCATAAGAAGAGTATACAGACTGGATTTTAGTACAGTATGTCAGCATGAATTAAAGCAATCAGATTATTCCTCGTTTCCGTTACATAATGCACTAAATATGGTGCAGAAAAATGTTCGATTTGACAAATCATAATTTATGACATGAGTTAAATAAACGGAATTAAACAAAAAAAGAGTTTTTTTGACAACATTAAGGAATTAAAGCAGCAGAAGAAGAATCATTCGCACCAAATGTGCAAAATGGAGCGAAGACAGCCTGACCTTCCAATGTGAATATAACAGAATAAAAAGCCATCCGAGAACACAACAGCAATATGCATTCAGTGGAATCATACACTTCAAAGCCCATTTTTTATTCGATTATAAGACCAGGTTTTTTTTTTGGCGGGGTGGAATAATACTCAATCGTCTTATCACATACTTTACAATCTCAGCTCAACAACTCAATCTTAAATCTAGGGAAAATCAACAGGTGGAAAAGGGTATGACCTTTGAGTTAAGAAACGGTAAATCGAGTTTACTTTAATACCAAATTGCAAAAACATAATGGCAATGGAAAAGAACCCAATAATTCTGTTGTCCAATCCCAATTCCATGTTCAAGTGAGTGGAGGGTAACACAATGAAATTATTAAAATGATGCATTTATTTGCATTGACGCATATAGAGTAATATGTGTATGAGAAAGTAAATGTATATAATGATTGAATATAAGCAAATATACAGAAATGTAGACCCATTTCCTCATTGTGCTTTGCGAAAGAGAAATCATTACCAAATTATTCAAGTTAAACTGGACTACTTCTCCGTTTAAAACCATCTTCTTGGTTATAGGGTGCTTCTCTGTTGTGCCTCCAACAATGACAATAGAGTTATTTACAAGAGCCCAAGCAAATTCAATATGTGAGTTTGCTTTTGGCATTGGAGGCAGCCTTTTCCACTTCATATTGTCATCCAACATGTAAACATCATTATAAACCACCTGACATGGCAATGAAGAATGAGTCACAGAGTGTGTCAAACCAAGGGACAGCATCGTGGAAGAACACAATTTATCATCAATAAAAATTACAAGGAGGTTAATCATATGTAATATCAATTCAATTAAGAGAAAAGGAAATAAAACACACACACACACAAAAATAAATAAAATTTTGGGCTCATAGAATTGATATCAAGTAAAAGGATACCTAAGCTGTCCATAATTTGAGCAAGTAAGACAAGAATAATAACTATTTTATCCATGGCTTACCTCTTGTCTGCGTGAGCACTTGAAAATAGGCGAGCCAGGTTTGGCCATAAAATCACCTTCTTGACCACCAAGAACATAAAGATGATCATCAACCACCACACAAGCCCTAAAAGAAGACATTAATAAGTAATAAATTGAAGATAACATATACACTTAATATAATGCATTTCAATAAACCTAGATTATAATGTGTTGGAACCCCAAACCATCGAAAAACTGTATCACAATTCATTCATTTAACAGTACTTTGCAGCATACAGGTTAAAACTTAAATGAACCATAACAGATATTGACAAAGGATACTAACAGAAAAGACAAGAAAGCAAAATAAGCTTCCATGTTGCCACACTCCAAACATAAAGGACACAGAATTTGGAGTATAAAATCCACGTGACAAGTTAAAATGAATGGATGGTAAATAAGAAAGCAATGAAGTTTCTCTAATCTCAAAGACTAAGCAAGAGAACAAAATGGTTCAAAATTATCAAGATGTGGCTTTCCTAGAAATGCAAAATAAATAAACAATTAATTAAAGAACATATGGATAACAATAGTGGTAAAACACACTGGTTAGAGAAAAAATACAATTATTTACAAATTCCAATTAATATTTTATGGCTTGAACAACACTCAATAGTCAGTAGCAATACAAACATGTCATATCTATAATGTAGTAGTACACCACCACTCTTTAGCTCAATCAACCAAATAGGGTATGAGTCAGTTCACAAACCTGTGAGGTCCTCCACGGGGAATGGGTATCTCACTCCTCCACTCATTTTCTAAAGCTTTTCCATCTTTCACAGAAAGACTCCAGTGTTCTAATCCAGGCGTATGTCGATTCTCCTTACTGCCACCCATCACATGAAGCCTACCCCTCCAAAGTTGAGTTGCTGGTGCATACCTGAATATAATTAATATTGTCACTTGTCAGAACCTTCCACCCAAAACCATGATACAAGGAAGAAAAATTACTTAACACGATTTTCTTAGAGTCAGCATCCAAAAGCATCACGGGCAGAGAGTGAAGCCAGCATCGAAGAAAGAAGGTGGGAATAAGCGAGTTTGACCAGATCCTTCCCCTTCCCTTTGAATCTGTTGTTTATATTTAATGTTACATCATTTTCTTCCGTTAATTGCAATTTCTTTTAACAGAATTGAATTCAAAGCAAGTCGCTCACAGAAATTGTCAATAATTTGAGGGGTAAAATTCCTAGAAACCAACTAATGACAGCAAACCCGAACTATAAAGCTCCTACTATGTGCAGGATCCAGAAAAGTTGTTAATGATTGCCAATAATATAAAAGGGAGATCAAGATGTAGTAGCATTGGTATTTTGTATCACATAATAAGCACTCCATGAAGCAACGGCATAAAGAAGAAGAAGGAAACAAACCTAGGGAGCGGCAAAGGAGGTAGATCGCGCCATTTCCTTGTTTGAGTGTCGAGCACAAAGTTATGAGCAGTAGGACCTCTGCACTGCGGGCCATACTGTCCAGTCACCACATAGATGTATCTTCCATCGGTCACCATTCCCAAATGTGAGTGCGCCATCTCTTTCGGCATGTCGAATCTTCCTCCCCAAGTATTGTCAGTAAAATTATATACATCAACATGAGAATGAACCTGCAATGCAACCAAACATAGACTACATATATTCCGAATTGCAAATTGAGATTGAAAGCGAGAGAAAGACGTAGTAGTAGATAGGTACGTAATCGATGGTGCCGTAGCCGGCGAAAACAAAGAGGAGATCCCGAATCTGAATGGCGGCCCCGTCGAGGCGAGGGACGGGAGCAGGAGCCATCTTTTGCCAGATAAGGAGCGGCGCATCCAAATCGGCGTAAGCCGCGGCAAGGAACCTTCCAGAAACAGTTGCATTCTTCTTATCGTTGGAGGGAACAACTAATGTGGAGGGTTTGGAGGTGGGAAGAGTGGAAGAGGAAGAGGCCCATAGAAAGTCGGTGACGAGAGCGAAGCCCAAAAGCCCGACGCAGATTACTATAAACTTGGCGGAACCGACCTTCACCGAGGCCCGAACCATTATCGATCGATCAACTAAACTTGTTCTCTGCACACACTACTTCGCTCTGCTATCACAATTACCCACGCTGCCACGCACGCGTCTTCCTTCACCGTAAGTTTTCTTCTGATCAATAAATAAAGCAAGCAAACAATTTGATGCGTCGTCGTTCAGATGTTTTTTTTTTCTCCAGAAATATTCATTTTGTTAATTACTACAATCAACCAACGGCTAAAGATTGTTTGGCGTCTACTTCAAATATCAGTAGTACTTTTTAAAATTATAAACGAGTAATCAACTCTCCATATTTGCAAAGATACTTTAATATAATATATACTGTGCAAAGTAATCACAAATTTTGATAATAATAAATCAATTTTAATCTTTTATTTTAAAATAGAAAAAAATTAATCTTTTATTTTTATAAAATTTATAATTTTGATCATTTTTCAAATTCAAAACATTGCCGATTAAGATTTATCATTAATTATGAGGTAGATTAAGTCATTATGTTATGTCACATTATTAAATTTAGAACATATTAAATTATTTTTTGAATTTGATAAAAATATCAAAATTATAATTTTTATAAGATTAAAGGATTAAATACTTTTATTTTAAAATATGAGAATTAAAATTGTGATATTAAATCATAGGTATTAAAATCATGATAGTTTGTTTTGGAGATATTAAAATCCTGGTATAAATCTTGATATAAGTCTATATTTAGAGGAAAATCATGATATTAAAATTGTGTTATGGTAGATTGATTGAATCTCTCCATCTTTTTTATCATCATGATAGTAAATTGCTCATGATAATAAGTTGCATTTCCTACAAATAAAAATTGCTTTGCCATTTGAACTTCAATAATTGAAAATTTAAATATAAATTAAAAGTTAAATTTTGATATCATTTATATTTAATATATAAAATTTATAAATCAGTGTCTTAAACGAAATACACAATAAACTTCTAGAACGTCAACACTTCAAGAAGTTTCGAATTATAATTCGTGTTTGATACACCTATTTTGCCTAAAATTTCAAAACATTATAAAAATTTATCCTTGAATAATTTCAATAATGTATAATAACAACGGGTTGCATAATCTTCCCACTACTAAGCGCACTTCATATTTTCTCCTTTCTGTGCAGGTGCAGATGAATGAAACACTATTTGTTAAGTGGTGAATTATAATAACGAAAAAGGGGAAAACAATACACATTAAATATCATATATCTCCAAAATGAGGCCTAGTTTTTTCTAATCCTTTTTTTAAATGCAAAATGAGTATTATTAAAATAAAAAAAAAGTTCAGAATAGCTGCAAAGGGTGCAAGCAATAAGACCACGCATAAAGGCCACATGTGCCCACATTCACATCAAATTCACTTGTTTACAGTATGTCCCTTACCAGTGTAAATGTAATTGCCAAATCGACAAGGTAGAGAGAAATTCAGTGCATGAAGAAAAGATTTGCAAACACAAACAAAAATTGTATTCTATTTAGCATGTTAGCATAATCACAATATGCTCGTACAAGTAAGAATTTTTACCGCACCAAACATTAACAAACCCTAGAAGAACATCAAAACAACCAGAACTATACAACAATTTAAAGGAGAAAAAGAAGGCGGGCTCACACACAACTTTGCCATCTTAATCTATAATAATTTGTCACTATGATATTCCACCACCACTAATAATAGAGGGGAAAAGAATACTATCTAAGAACACCAATTAGAAGATGCTACAAGCACTCTCATAGCACATACTGTTAAACTGGTATCACATCATTCTTGGATGCATCTTCACATCTTAAAACTATACCCTCAAGACTAGATGGAAAAACACATTTTGTCCATTGGCAACCAGTAGTGATTGGATCTGGCGGAGGAACAATCATAAGCACATTCTCATTCCTCTGAACAACTCCCATTACACTTACTGTGCTTCCCTCTTTGATGTATCTGAATACAAATACCAAGTTAGATTATCTGTCTCAAATCAAGACAACACTAAACCTGAAAACTACGATGCTAAATAAAATCAACAGGTTAAAACATTTTAACCACTCAGTATACAAAATTTAATTCACAATTGTCTAGCTGGGAAACCCCCAAATCAAAGCTGACACTCAATAGACCCATCCAAAGACAAATCAGGTTAGTATATTCAAAAGGATCAAAATGCAGGAAAACAAGAGATAAATTTTACCCTTCTTCCAGCCGCATGATGCGGTCATCACTTGAAAGATTCCTCTCTCCCAACCACCGGAGAAACTCTGGTGAAAGCTCTTCTTTGGTAGGATTTACATTGATGAGAACTGAGTCATCAACATAAGGGGTCACTCTTGCTCCATGCCCAGTCTTAACCAGTGCCCTTAAACCAGACTGGAAATCTGAGATGTAGAAATCAACCACGCGCCTCTGTCACATTACATACATTCTAGTCAATCAAGTGAAAAACAAGTTTCCCAATAGCAATACCAGTCCCTAATCACAGACTCCCCATGGGACTTTCTTGAACCAAAAAAAAATACCGGTCCTAAATGTAGATTCACGAAGACAATTAAGTTTAGTAAACATTATATAATAATAGAAAAAATGGTACAACAACCAATCAAGGGGATACAAGTGTTAGGCAACCATATATAACAACATAAATAGGTCAATTTAACCTAGAGTGCATCAAAGGATTTGAAAATAAATGTCAAAAGGCTGGATCCATTATTCAATCCATCCATGCATAAATTCAACCAATCAACAACCATTAACGCAGGGGGGGATTCATCATATTTTTTAAACCAATGGGTCCAGATATTGGATCAATGATGGTCATTGCAGCCGAGGCTCGTTAAAGGGTCTTCTGGAAAAATTACTTATGGATAGGTTGGATGGTCTCTTTTACACAAGTTATGGATTATGGATGGATCAATTTGTTTTAATACATTTCTAATGGATCATAAATGGACTAGGTTTAAATTCTAACCCATCAATTTTAATCCAACACAATTTATCTATAACATCCATTTTACACTCCTACTCAATACATCGTAACTGGCTTGGGGGTAGAGCACCCATCTGAATACATCCTTTGCTTAGTAAACAAAATCTTGTCCAAGGTAAATAGGAATCATTTACTAAGAAGGAAAATAGCATCATATTAAAAAAAAAACTTCCCTTCCTTCTCCTGAACATGATAGTAAAAATGTAAAATTAATTCAAAACAATAAATTCAACTTGAAATTTAATCAGAAAAAGCATATCCTTCACTGCCACGTTCCCCGGGGCAAGAATAGAAGTAAAATTGTACACAGGATGTCAGAGTAGAGTATTTAATTCCATAATAACTAACCCAGAAAAAATACTTAGTAACTTACTTCCAGCAATCTAAGGCCCCAAGTAAGCCGACGGTGTGTAGGATTGGCAGCTTTTGAGTCCCATCCTCGATACTCATATAAACTTGTTGACGTATATACACATCTAGGAACTTTCTGGAAAGATGACTCAAGAGGCACATTACCACAGGTAACAACCTTCATATACCACAGCAAAACATATTTGATTACAGTCATTTAAGCTTGTATTGTAGTTATAAAAGGATGAATAGAATGAAAAATCAATCAAGTGCAAATTTCTCATCCGCATAATTGGATGTTTGTGGGGAAACTATTACTATGGGAAGACACTGATATTAAGGCACAAGTATAGTAGGGATACTTATACAACATATGTTTATAGCATCAAAATAAGAAAGATGAGACAAAATTCTCTCATGTAAGTATCATCCAAGGCTCATTCATTATTTCAAACAGCTATAAAGAATGACTTAAAGGTTTTACATCCATGATAAATTTTTGCTCTTATTTTCTTATTTTTCTTTGCTTACAATAATGTCATGTCTTCGGAAAAAATTAAAACAATGAAATTTCAATATTAAACAGACTCATTCATTTAAACCATACAGAAATCATGTTTGTGGAAGCACCTGATACAAATCCGAGCGGTACCAGTTACAAACCTAATGCAGGTAAGGTTATTTACTAGACATATGTCAGTTATTATAATTGACAAAAATAAGGGTTCGCATCAAATATGCTTGAAGATTTTCAATCTTTCATTTATGAAAAAAAAAATCACATCCTTGAAAAGCCCCTATAAATTAAAAGAGAAGCCCCAAATAGTTCTAAAGCGGGAGAAGAACAATTTTATAATTTATAATAAAAAGCAAAATCAGACTGATGCAAAGACAGTTGAATAAGAAAAAACATTTGAAATAAGTACAGCTTGATTTGACGTAAAGAATATAATCATAAGCCCAATAAGTGAAGATGAACTTTCCAAGAATAGCCAATAAATTCGGCAAGAGAAGCAAAACATACCCCAGAGACCTTCACGAATTGCCCATTTTTTGCAGTTCTAAGCTCAGAGTCTGGATAATGAGCAACGAAGCCCATAATAGATCTTCTTCCCCAATAAGTATTCCAAGTAAAAGATGCAGCAACTAAGCCAAAAAGAATCACAACTACAATAAGGAGAATAGCATTGTGCACTGCTCCAAGAATAAAACCACCAGCAATGAAACCCATCACAAAAAGCAGAATTAATAACCATAACACCGCCTTCGGAAAATTCCTTCTGAAGGAATCATCACCTTGACTAAGAACAGTCACAGCTTGGTTGTGAACAGCAGCAGAACCTTGAAGCTTCATTGAACCCGTCGCTTCCAAAGGACCAGACACTTTCCGAGGAGCCCCAGAAGAATTTAGTGGGCCAGATGATATGGGTCCAGATGTAATGAGACCTGTTGTAGGTAGAACGGGAGCAAGAGGTCCAGAATTTTGACGCCCAACTGGTGTAACTCCACCAGACTGAGGACCAGAAGACTTTTTAACAGGTTCCCCATGCTTATTCAGTGGCCCAGAATTTGATTTCTTCATTGAAGTCGAACCAGCCATGCCACCAGAAGTCATTGGACCTGAAGTAGTATAGGCGGCTCGAGCAGCAGCATTAGGCTGCATAGGTCCAGAATGTGAACCAGCTCCTCCAAAAGATCCTGTCCGTGATGGAGCACCTGTTATTGGTCCAGATTTCCTAGACTTAGACCCATCAACAGGAATATCAAACATTTTCCCCAATTCTCCAGACTTTTTTATGTCTCCACCTGTATATGGCACGGCTGTTGATGTCATTGTTGGAGTTCTTTCTTTGGGCTGCTCCGGCCGCCCTGATACGTAGAGGCCATTGCTAAGCTTATGAGATGGGATTCTAGAACCCATCTACCTTCTGTCAAAGAACTCTTGAGAACTCAGACAATAGTAATACCAGAAGTTGGTGCCAGACAAGTCAAACTGTCAAAGTGATCCTGAAAGTTGCAAAAAATGAAATTCCCAGAGGGATTGGAATTATCGTTCAATCAAAATTAGCAGTGTAAAATAAATTTCCATGTCGCCTAGTGAAAGGTAATGGAAAGCTAAATTACGACTAAATAAACCAAAACACACGTGCAGTGATGAGAGCAAAAGGTTTAGCACAAAGCTCAGCATCTTAGATCCTTAGTTGGCATAAATATTATGCGGATTGCCAATCATGGCCTAGGGAACATAACGTGTCATGTTTAAAATTAACACACTCAAGGGAACACAATGTCCCAAAGGTCGCATGGGCAACCAAAGTATAAAACTAGCCATTTCCCATCATGGAGCAAGCAAATCTTGTACATATCACACTTTAACCAAAAATAATTTCAAAGAACCAAAGTATATGATAGTCAACTTCCTAGTATACTTCAACGCATGCACACAACCCAAATGAAGATAAAGAGCATATCAACTCCTCATTGCCATTACCAGAAGATCAACGAACCTATAGAATGAAGAAACACCCAAAATTCTTAAATAATTACTGACCTATATAAGAGGGCATGTCTAGAAATTTTTATGCACACACATTCAATCATATAGTTTTTATCTCCTGTCCTGCCATAAACTTCATGCATCCTCGAACCAAAAAGTACACTGATTTTAAATAAACGAATGAGGGATTGCTAACACGAAAATTCTAGGATAAAATTCCCGAAGTGGAACAATTTTTAGGGCAGAAGAACTAGTCCGGAGTATGGACTCTGGAGCAATGAATTGTAGTGCCTTTTTTGTTTTCTCGAAAAACCCTACACTAGGAGGAAAGACAAATAAGTACGTCAACATCCATAAGAGTCAAGCCCCACTTTTTTCAAACTTGTGACAATCTGTAATCCAGGAAGCAAGAGACCCTGGATCCATTTTTCCAAATTAAAAACGGAGGAAGTAAACGGAAATTGCTGGAGGTCGTACATAAGAACAAGCTGGCATTTAATTTTTGGTAGATTAAAGAATGCCCCAGGATAGAAAAACCAAATATATTATCGGAAAAAAGGAAGCTTCCACGACTATTATGGCCACCAATCAACCATGGAATAAAGTAATAAAAATACAGAAAAAGAAAACTTGTAGGGGAGCCTTATGATTTAGGGGGGCAAACTCACACACAGCACCGATGTGATACACATTGCGGCAGAAAAGTCAAATGTTACTGCGGAGAGTGATGAGAAAAGGCAGACCCACATGGTCATTTGAACGAGAGATCTAGAGAACGAAGTTGTGATCTCAACGCTGGGTAGAAGCAATGCATGTAATAGTAAGAGTGCAACGTTATTCTGAAATTCTGGGGCATTTTCTCAGCAAATAAAATCAGAATCCAAAATACAAAATACAAATGGAAAGAGTTCAGAAGAGTTGACGAAAAAGAGGAACACTAGATACAAGACGCCGAAATTCGCATTTGTTTTTGGGAGAAAAGAAGGGAAATGGGAAGGATCTATACAGAGAAAGAGAGCATAGCTACCTACCTGAAGTGAAATCTGGACGCATAATCAATTCAATAATCATCATATCATATGATGGATACAAAAGCTACCAGTCTCTGTCTCAGTCTCAGTCTCAGTGATATAAAGAGAGAAAATAAAAATAGGTTTCTGTTTCTCGCTCTCTCGCTCTCGCTCGCTCGGAGAATCTAAGGTTGTATTGCGGTGAATGAAAGGTTCAGAAGAGAGCCGCAACAAATTTGTGCCTTGTCTGTTTACCAAAGTGAGCAAAATTTTTCATTAATTTAAATAAAATAAAATAAAAACAGGAAATGTATGTTATGTAACTGAACAGAGAAGCTAGATGGTTTGCATGAGTTTAATGGTTATAAAATAACAATATAAAATCAATAAATATTATAATTTCTATGATTATTATAAAAATTAACAATTCTAGTATACATATAATTTATTATTAGATAATAATATAAAATTTTATTTTATTTTATATTTTAGTAATTAAATGATTTGGTATAAATGATTAATATATTGAAATGGTTGAATTATTTAAATATTATTTGAGTTTAAATTCAATAGAAATAATTGTCAATGACACTTTGCTTTCCCAAATTATGAATTGGTGAGGATATTTTTCCCTCGAGAGGGTTAAAGGTAATTTTTATTTTATTTTTATATTTTTACTGTATAATGGATGCAAAATGCAATGCAATAAATTGCAAACTCCCTTCTGTTCTTCAACACGCACGGGCGGGGCCCTACCTTTTCTAACACCCAAACTACCGCTTTTCTTTTCTATCTAATCACGGATTTCTATCTCGTATTTTGTTCTTTTCACGATACACCAATTTCCCTTTGATTAATACTAAACCTAAAATAGTAGCTATTTGATCTTACTCCAAAATATTTTCTATTTAATTAATTCTTATTATCTATAATCCAATTATTCTCCTTTCCAGTATCTAATAATATGGTGTGATGATAATTAAAATATTTATAAAAAAATTATTCATTTCATTATAAATTTATAATTATGGTATAAGTGAAAAAAATTACTCAAAAATGATTGTTATTTTAATTTTTTAATATATAACATTAATTATTATTTTTCATTTATATATTTATAATATTAATGATGGACAAAAAAATTTATAAATCAATTGATTAATGATGATATAAGATTAATTTTATAAATTATTTATTTATTTATTTATTCTTGATATATGTAAAATAATCTAAAACATAACAAAGAAAATAATATTAAATATTTCACATTTCACCTAATATAAAAAAAAAAGGTCAGACTGGTGGTACTTGGAACATCAGTTTTCTTAATTTACATTTATATTCATGTGATTATAATCTTATATGGTTACTCTATATATTATACATTAATTTTGAATTAGTTGGGTACAAAAAGAATCCCCACATGATCATACCAAAAAAAAATATTATACCCTAAAAATTTAAAATGGAAACAAATGAAATGAAACACTTTTATCGTTTCTTTTGCAAACCAAAACTAGAAAGAATAATATGTTATTGTAAATCAATGATTTTCTTGCAATTATAAACGTTTTCATCCTATTTCTATATACTGAAATCTCCAGTTGTTCTGATTCCAAATCTCCATCCTATTTCCACACATATATATATAAGTTACTATGTATAATATTACGACTACGATCTTATCTCATCAAAATCAATTCCAGCCTGTATCCACACATTGAAATTGTTTTTAAGTTGTCATGCCAATGTCTCCTCGCGACAGCCTTTGTTTACTTGCATTTTGGCTGTCCAAACAATTTTTTGGTTATCTGTTTTTTCCCGAAATTGTTTCTGAGAATCATTCTATCCAAACGTTTTTAATTTTATTTCCTACTGTTTTTATTATTTTAAATCAAACACGCTTTATTCTAAGAAGGATCCAGTTGAGCGTATCTACTATGGGCAACTACAGTGGCTTGCTGAACTAAGTAGCCAAGTAAAAGTAACCCTTGTCTTGATTGGTGAAGGAACTCGAGGCTGATAATTTCACACATGCCCAATTTATTTTTGCACTTGCAATTTCCATTTCCCCTCTTTACTTGTACACTTCTCCTTTTCTTTTCTTTTTCTCCCAAAGTTACCCTTGTAAACATGCATTCTCCCTAATCACTTTCTCATTTTCATTGTTTAGGAAAAAACAGACTTCCCTTATCTGCTAATTTCCAATTGCATCATAACCCAATTGCAACATTTCAGAAAATTGAAAAATTAACAATTAAAGACAAATCACAGTGACACGAAACTTGTGTCTCATTGGTTATGCTGCAAGTGATAGCTTTCCTAACTCCTATGTTCATTGGGTTGGGGACGTGGGGTTTGGGTGATTGTTTTTTTAGTGCTATTAGTTGGTGTTGTGGAGTCCAGTTTTATGATGTTTCAACTTGTAGCTTTTGTTTACATGTAAAGCATTAAGTATGTGCTTTTGATTGAAGCCAAGGGTCGGTTGCGGTACGATTTTGTATTTGATTGCAAATCTAGAGGCAGCAAGAATTTGTTCTTGTATGGTTCTTATACGGTACGAATTAATATATTGGCTTTTTTGAAAGAAAAAAAACACTTTGATAATATATGCATTCACATACTAAAATTGGATCTAGTACAATTAGCCGTCGAAGCCTCCAAAACAATTGTCATGGTGATGGATCTTGTTGAAACCTTGTTTTAGGTTTCTGGCATGCAGAACTTGTCAACGCCAATGGTGCTGCGAAGGACAACGACGGTGAGGAAAAGGCGGTAGAGGAAGGTGACGGTGTTGTGTTTTCCAGACACCAACATTGTTGTATTCCGAGTTGAATAAGTTGAATTGGGTTCTCAGAGGTCGCAATGTTGTATTGGATGCAGTTAATAGCAAGAGGGAGTGAACATTTAATTAGGGTTTGGGGGAGTGTGTGCTTACAAGGATAATTTAGGGTTTAAAAAAGAAAATGGAAGTGGACAAGTAAAGAGGGGAGCAAAAATAGCAATTGCCTTTATTTTTGGTCCAACACATATGCCCGTTAAAATGTAGTCGAGTTGGTTCACTTGGGCCTAAATACCATTACAAAGCAACAAAGATACAATATTCTGTGGGGACAGTCTGATCTTGGCAGAAGACAATGTTGTCTCACAAGAATATAGAACGTAATTAAGTGCATATTTAATATACGTTGAATTCTTCATAATAGGAAGCTATCAAGGTTCAATCAATCCAAAAATAAATTACGTAATTTCAAAATTAATCTTAATCAAAATATTTTTTTTAAAATCAATTTCATTTAAAAGTAATTTTACCAATAGTCATCCAAACCCGTTTCCATCCCTTTCCCCCCGAAAAAAAAAATAATAGTATTGTACAATTGCTAAGTACTTTACTAACTTTAGCAATAGTCTGATATTCTCATTGTTCGTTTTTCCGTTTGCTTTATTAAATCAAACCTTATCGGGAGGTTTAGTACACAGGAAGTTTTTACTTTTTTCAAAACCTTAAAATAAAAAACTATAATTCTTATGCTTGGTACACAATTAATAAAAAAAATATTAATAAATTATAATTTCCAAAAATCAATTTTAATTCACTTTTTCATAAAAACATTCTTAAAGAAGAAACATGAATCCAATTTTTTCGAGTAAAGAAAAAAAATAATTATATATTTTACATTGAATCTTTAATTCTCATTAACTATATTAAAACTAACCACAAGTATTTTACATATTCTTATAATAAATTATGATTCCAGACTTTTTCAGGAATCATATTTTTTATATATGAAAAGACTTCTCCCTAATAGACGCTCTCTTCTGTTTACAAATCTCTTTATTTCCCTTTCAAAGAGACACGTAAAAATGTGTCAATACAATTGTTTTTGGATTCAAGTGTGTACGTCATGACAATTGTTTTGAAGCGATATAATGGAAGGAATTGAAATTTGAACTTTATTAACTAAATTAAACTTACACTCAGGAAACTATATCACTTGTTAGTGTCTAAGTGTGTGTCTGGAAACCCGTTTCAGCATGACTGGACGGAGGTTTTACACATTCCAAAGAAAAAAAATAAAATGAAGGGGAGAGTTGAATAGGTCAAACACACCCTAAGTCTACATAACTCTTACAAGCTGGTAACCTACTGCACACATTACACACACACATTAGAGTTCAAGCTTCATACAATTCTCAACTCTTTTAGCCATATGGAATGCAAAGGGCATGGATCTGGCTTGCCTTGGGCCGTAGCCTTCTCAGAGAGAGAATAAAACCAACCATTTCTCCATTTGAACTGCAAGTACAAGTATAACCAAGATAAGAACTTATATATCTAGTGAATCCAATATTTATTCCACTAACTGTATCATTTACCTCCTTAACTGCCGTGGGGAAGTGGGCTACAGCTCGAGAATATGCACATAAGCGCTCTTCCATGGCTTCTTCAAATGTTAACCCCTTTTCACTTGCTGCTGCTGATGCCAGTTCTGTTATAAGGCTGGACAACTGAAAGTGCAAACATCAGTCAGTTCTCATTGCAGTGTTAACTTTTTTAGTGTTGAATACATTATCAATATTAGCTCTAGATGTTTGTCAAAAAATCTCTACAAATTTTCTTCCTTCTCTTATTATGGCCCACATTTTATGCCCAGATTTGTATGACAAACATAGTTTATTTACAATTTATAGCTCGTAGATTTCATTCAAGGCCACAAATCAAGTTCAATATCAGGTCACCCATTTTGGACAGTGCTCCTTTAGTCCAGGATCAACCCTTCAAGCAAACCAAATCCTACCAAATTTGAACATATTTCATGTTAACCTGATTTCACCCAAGACTCAGCCATAGGAATCGAGAAAGGTCACTGAGTAGTGAGTAGACACCTCTTCAAGATCCAAAACAAGAAAACATATATATATATATATATATATATAAGAGAGAGAGAGAGAGGATACTAATTGCAATCACCAACCATCCTATTAACTACCCAATTTTAATCAAATCATGTACATCTAATATTGTCTTCCAATAAAAAAAAAAGTCATTGATTAAGACCATGATTGGATAAGTTTTTCCATAAGCACTTATAAGAGAAAAAAATAAAAAGAAAAAAGATGAATAAGTTTCTCCCATAAGCTAAAATTAACACAAGTTAAAATCAACTTTTTGAAAGAAAAAAGCTGATTTTTACTAATGCATAAGTTAATTTTAGTTTTTTGAAGAAACTATTTCCTTCTTATTTTATTCTTCTATATAAATATTAATGAAGAAGCTTATCCAAACAGGTTTAACAAAATTAGCATATTAACTTTGAGAATATGTCAATTGTGAAACTTACTTCAGTGCGGAATTCTTTTTCCACGACACCTACAGAAACCCCTCCATGACGTGCTCCAACAAGCATAACGGAACAAATCCATATAAGCTTCTCCAACATCTGCTTTTGAAACGCCTCCTTGTCTAGAACCTGGATTTTGAGACATACATCAGCGTGTGATATACGTATCAGATGTGTAAATATTTGCTTTTGACATTGCACAAGGACATCTACAGCTTCAACCTTGAAGCTAAGCAAACCAAAAACATAACACGA
>CM023956.1:1666254-1789281 GCA_013407115.1 Glycine latifolia
CCCCCAACACACACACACACATATATACATTCCCTTTTAGAGTAACCCATTTTAGTCCCTGATTTTGTGAGGTGTTGCCACAATAGTACTCAGAATTAGAAATGTCAACAAGAAAAAAACTCTGAAATCAAAATTACTAACATTTTAGTCACTCTTATGAACAATTTACTGTAATTGTAGTCTCTAAAGTCTAAAGTTTATGACTTGCTATCATTTTAGTCCATAACCAAGTTAACCGCACAATATCAAGATTTATGTAAATCCAAGGCAGGGAGTAGTATGACAGTAAAAAGAAGAAACCTTGCAAGAGAGGCCTCCAGCATTTAATCTAGCAGCTACAACAGAAGCCCACTTGCCATAGGCAGCAGTGAGTCCTTCAGGATTGGTATCAGTCCTACCATCAATAGGGGTTTCTCCAATTTTAGAGACAGCAAAATAAGCCAACACCTGGTTTGCATCTTCCAAACCTTTGCTCTCAAGCCACGGCTCCATCATTCCGTTCTGGAAGAACACCAAATCTGCTGCACCAACACCATCAATAACAACTCGTCAATACCCACAACACAACATTGTCCAACCAAACCCAATGGAGGAAAAAAGTAGTAGTACTCACCACCCCATCTAGAAGAAGGTGTAGATTGAAGCACGGATTCAAGATCATCGTTCCTAGTGCACACAAAAATGGGGCCCTCAAAATTGAGTGGTACGGACTCTCCTCGCCGAACGAGGAGATCTTGGCCGGTGCCCATGTCCTGCAAGGCCCTACCCACTCTTCCGCCGCCGACAATGACGGCGGGAGCCACCTTGGTAGAAGGGGCGGCGATGGTGGTAGCCATGGCGGAGACTTTGAATCGGAAAGCTGAGGTTGTGGCTGTGGTTTTGGGAGAAATGGAGAAAGAGAGCAAAGTGGCCATGAAGGAGTGAGTAATCAGTGTTCAGTGAAAAATGGCGGCGAACAAAGAGAAGAAGAACAACATCAACATGACTTTTGGGCAGACACAGTTGTTGAGCTGTGTTTGTCGATATTCCCACTCACAAATTACGCCACTCGTTACTGGGGGAACCGGGGAAGGTTCTATCCTCCACAACTTTCCCCTGCGTGCCTACACGACTTGTCGTTTCCACTGATCGTGATTTCTGTTGTAGCCATATGGTTAGTTACTGTCGTGTTTTAATTTTAATCGTCTAATTTCGATCACCAAATATTCAAACGTGAAATTAATGTTTACGATTCTTGCTTTTTTTTTTATTCGCCTCGTGGTTCTCTTTTACTTTTCTTTTTCCCATTATTTTGTTTTTGCTTCATGATCTTTCATATTCATCCCGTCTTACCTTGTGTCTCATTCCTATCAATCTTTTCATTTCAATTTACTTTCATATAATAAGCTTATATAAATATATTATTTTCTTATACAAACATTTTTTGTTTTCAATTTTTATTAATTCTTATTTTTCTTTATCTTGTTAAAAGTTTAACTTATTATTCAATTTTCATTTTTTCTAAAAGTTAGAATTTGGATGGATTTCTCTGAAAATACTAGGTTGTAACAAGGTTATCCCCCTCGTCCAAAACCTCCAGGCAGGGTGAACAGGGAGGACAAAAATAAGGTTTTGATTTAAGATAAGTTGAGATCAGGCAATCTAGAAATTGGCTAGAGGATTTGAGGTGGTCAAATGTGAAACATGATTTCTACATGGTGAAATTTGACCTCTCACAATATCAGGAACCAGTCCACGTGAAACATGATTTCTACATGATATTTGGAAGTTAATGTTACAAAATAAATGTATGTAAAAAAACAAAATTAGACAAAAATTGTAGATCTTGAAAAAAATGTGGAGATTAAAGTTGCGACAATTGTAGATTCTGAAAAACAGTTCAATTTTTTTATTATATTATTTATAATTAAAAATTATTTTATTTTTAGGATGTAGTTTTAATTTAAAGATATTATTTGTAAATTATAAATTTAAGATTAGAATGTTAGATTTATAGATATAGATGATCAAGACGAGAATAATCTTCTAATTTCTAAAGGGGACCATCATAAAAAAAATTGTAAATGTAAAAATAAAAGTCAGAAACACATTTGTGTAATACTTTTTATTTGTAAAAATTAATGATTTATTTTTCATTTAACATTAAGATATTGGTCAATAAATATAAATTATTGAGATGAGAAGTATCAATAAACAAAAAAAAATCCTATCAAAGAAAGAGAGATCATTTTAAAGGAAGATTTAATAAGTTTGATGTGTAAAAAAAGTTGTAATAAATACAAACAATTGAATCATAATAAACAAATAAATGAAGAAGTGTATGATGTTGTCTTTTCTATTATTTTTTGTTATGTCGTCTTATCTTTTAGTTGTGTGATTTCTCATATATATATAATCTTAATCTTTCATTTTATTATGAAAAATGAAAAAATAATTTTGATTAATTCGAAATTTGATTAAAAATTAAGTAAAATAGATTAATAATTATTTTTTATTAATAATAAAATTCAAATAAAATTCAAATAATTTAATTTTAATTTTAACATATTAATTACTTGTCTAATTAATCAATTGATTATTTATGGGCGATTTTTTCTCGACACATCTAACTTGAGCCTTTCTCATGAACCACTCTCCCAACTATTATATATTCTAACGACATATGCTAGAGTGATGCCACCTAATCACGAAACACGCCACCTCCTCACGCCTGATCTCTAGCTAAATTTAATTTATCATCTACTATATTGATTAACTATTTGGATTTTGGACGTTAGAGTCTCTACATTACATGGTTGAGAACCTCAATGACGTTGTTGAAGCTTCTACAATACCTCTACTGATCCCAGTCAAAGCAATACGTTGAATAATTTGAGTGAATTGAATTGAAGAAGTGTAATATTCTGGGAGAAGGTTTCAATTTATCATTTGTTTGGATTATATTTAATTTTATCAATCGCTAATAAAATTTATGCATAGAATTTATAAGATGTTATATTTGTGTGACACAATATATATAGGAAGAGGAATAAACTTATTCTTAAAATAATTCATTTAGAGTTATTCTTAAAAAACTTAATCTTTCCTCTATATATATATGACAAGATCATCTGACATTAAGTATAAGTTTCATGACTTATTTGGTTAAAAATGAAAATTAATGTTAAAGTAACATGAAAATGTGTTAGCTTTAGTGCGCTGTGTGTAAATTAATGTTAAAGTGACATAAAACTATGTTAGTTTTGTTTTGGGTTTGATTCCGTGAACACATCACTTATTCGGTTACAAATTTGCATAAATAGACAAAATGTGTTTGTAATACAATCGTGGGTGACAAAAATTTAAAATTAATCTGTGATCATATGACTAATTAAAAAATGAGAAAAAGAATTATGTATTGATATAAAATAATTTTATCCAATAAAAAAATTATTATTTATGATAAGTTATTAAAATTAATCTTAAAATTTATATCAATAATAATTTATAATTAAATCACACTAGTAACATATCAGCATTAAACATTTAAAAAATATGTGCGTGAGTAATATGATCATATAAGTATAAAAAATAATTAAAATTAAAATTTAAACAATTATCATATGATTGATTAAAAAATTATTTATATTTATCTTTAAAACTTAACAAATTAAATATAATTCAATAATTTAACATTTATCTTTAAAAAATTATTATTCTTATTTCTTATAATAACTAAATGTTGTCACATCTAGCCAGGCTCGTGGAGACATACATAACAAAACTAAATTGTTAAAATGAGGCAGTTGTACTTGTATGCCATGCATCTTGTTATATCGCAAATAAAATGATCCAATCCCTCTTCCCCCCCTTGTATGTTACTTTTAAAGAATCTTCCACTCGATCTCTAAAATGTTTACTCTTACAACCTAATTTCTTTATCATCTTTTTTGGTTGATTACCCCCTTTTGAAAAATAACGTATTGGCCAGAAGAAGTCCTCCAATTCTAAACATCAAGCTCGTAATGAAAAATTGGTGCACCAAAGGAGCCCAGGTCACCAAAAATGATATCATCATTTTCAGTGTAGATGCCTGAATCTTGATTTTCAAAAATTGTTTGAATGTCTTCAGGGAATGTGCGACGAGAAGGATTTGACTCTGAAGATCGTGCTACACCCTCTACTGTGATCTCGTCACTAGCCGAACCTAGCTCAAGTTCAGCATTAGAGTTTACATTTTCATTGCTAGGAATAGTTTGATGATTTTCTTCTGTTTTAGGACGTGGCCAATTGATATAACGGCTCAGGTCAAAGTTTGTAACCGCGTTAAGTCCTCTGTATTCTATTGCTGCCATGTCATATGCTGCGGCTGCTTCTTCTTGTGTTGCTACAATACAACATAATAACATATGGACACACATGTAAGCAAATGCAAAGGACACTTAGTTTTATTTAATTGTATTGTTTGCATATGTCGGTCTGGGATTTATATTTTTCTTCTTCCGATTTGGTTTTTATATTAAAATGACTAAAAAATAATGATATCATTATTAAATAGCTCTATTAAGCAGTTGAAGTTTGGTGATCTATATCACAACCAATGTGATCTGATTGCATATGTTGACCTTTATACTTGTCCTTCTATTTTGATCCGCGGGACCATGTTGAAACGAAGTAGGTACTTTCTTGTTAGAACTGGAAAGAATGGTCAAATAGATTTTCAAAATTTCAGGTATGGGTACATACTCTCTTAATTAATTAAACATCGGTAGACCTATATTAGCTAGTTTGATTCGTTTATATTCAACCAATACAAAAACATACAATTTAATTTGTTCATTATTTTAGAGTGCTGACATAGGCCCATATCACATGTATGTTTCATAATTCGGAGCAAATATAACAAAATATAAATGATGATAATGAAATGCTATATATGAAGCATGTAAATGCATTCAAATGCTAAGGTAAGGCCATATGCTTCTGTCTAAGGAGAATTGTACATCAAATGCATAGAAAATGACCTTTTGATTAGGATTTTAAAAAACATTTCGTCCCCTGAATTTGAATAACAATAATGTAATGCAGGAAAATTACTTTTGAAAATTGTTAATAATAAATTTTTTGTACACATTTTTTTATTATATAAATTTTAGGCTTAAATGTAATTATGGTTCATATTCGATCCGTAATTATAGTTCTTCCATTTTAAAATTAAGACATTTAGTTATTTAAAAAAATGTTATTTTAGTCTTTCCATTTTAAATTAGAAATATTTAATCCTCCAATTTTAGAAATTTGTAATTTTGATCAAATTCTTAATTTTGTAAATATTTTTTTTGTCCAATTGAATTATAAAACTAACATATTTAAGATATCATCAAAAATTGATTTAATTAATTATAAAATAAGAAAAAAGAAATACAATTTATGCAAAATTAAAGATTAAACCAAAATTATACATTTTCTAAAATATGGAATTACAATCTCAAAATTTATAAAATATGAGGACCAAAAATTTATATTTTAAAATAGGAGAATTAAAATTATAATTTTTTTTTAAAATAGGAGGATTAAATGTCTTAATTTTAAAATAAAAAAATAAAATTATGAATTGAATAAAATAGAATGACTAAGCTTAATTTTATATGAGTCACACTCAATGATCTAAATTTATTCTTTATTTAACGAAATTCACATAAAATTTCAATAAGAAGTAACATCCATCTATGCATGCGCTTCTTTACATTAGATCATAGACAATGAAATTACCGTAAGTTCCAAGGTATAGATATTTGTTGCCAAAGACCCTTCCAATTCGAGCTTCCCATCTTCCGTTATGGTGGTGTCTAAGCATTTAAAACTAAAGTTCAGAGCATTTTCCAGCAATCTACTAACTGTTTACACAGAAATATATGGAGAGGAAATGCAAAATTCTATGCGAATGAAACTGTTGAGTAACTTGCATATGTAGACAAATGCTAAGATTCGATTTAAAAATTTCATCCACTAATTAGTTTGATTATATGTGATTGTAATTTCACAGGTACTAATATTATGTTATACTACTTGATTGTTTATAGATGCCTCAAATTTCATCATAACTCTTTAGAATATGTGCAACTTCAATCAATGTGCATCATTAATGACCGAACTTATGGATTTCAATTTTCATGGGCTTGAAAGAACCTACACAGGTAAGGGCTGACTAAAGTTCTTTCCTAAAAATATTGCTGAATAATTATTAATATACATTTTTTTTATCATTCAGAAATATATAAATATATACATTTATTTTCTTTTTTTTTATCACATTGTTTATTATATTTATTATTTTTACTCTCCTCTTATTTTATTTCTATTTCTCTTCTCTCTATCCCAATCCATCCAAAATCGGATACATTTTCAGTTTTTTTCAATATTGCTTCGCAGAATATTAGATTTGCTGACAAACTGCAACCTAAAATTTCATTTATTGTAGCCAAATAAATAAATAAAATATTTTATATTATTTAAACTATTCTCTTTAGTCTATACTCCAAAAAAAAAACACTAATTCTCTATTCAACTCTCTTATTAAATTGACTTGTTACTAAATCAGCTACTACTTTAATTTCTTTTTAACTAACATAATTACCAAAATATTATGTGCTTAAAAACATTTGGTACTTATATTCGTGTATGCCCCACTTTCTGAATGTCAATGATTTATTTTGTTGACCATGATCCACCGTAAAAGAGATTGAAATGTTACAAAAGCCTATATATCAAAAATAGGAAAATTGCAAAACCATTTTGCAGTGAACAGAGCAAGGTTCAAGTACCTTGCTACGCCTCTGTATTTTGAAACTCCTCGAGAGAACCCACTGCTTTTTCTGCATAACAAAGAAGATTTATTCATGAAAATTGAATATCATAAGAAACGGCTGTAATAGCTCCATATATATGCATTATGTATGAAAATTATTGTATTTAATAACCAAAAAAAAACCTTCTCAAGGATCCAATATATTCTTCTTTTGACTGGCTCTCCATCTCCTTGAGCTTCTCCTCATAATTTGATAACTAGAACCAAAAACATATATATAATGAAGTGATGGATCAAATCTTTATGAATAAACACATTTTAACAACAAAAAAAATGATTTGAAGATGAGAGAAATTACTGGAAAATTGAGAATGGTATCTTGGCCCCAGTACTTCAATGCTGCCAAGTCATAGGCACGTGCTGCGGCTTCTTCATCATCATATGCCCCTAACAAACCCAAGTTTATTGCAATCATTAAATCGTCCCCCATCCGCCAAATTAAGGGGAACAAATAATGAAGGTTTTTGGTTATGCAAGCTAGCTAATTAATACTCTCAAATCATACCTAGATATACTGCATCCAGTTGTTTTCCATTGCCATTATTGTCAACCAACACAACATAATTAATATGACAATAAATCAAATTATCATATAATTGAAGGAAAACAGAAAATTAAACTGAAAATTATATGGAGATTATAGAGAGCAAAATAATGAAGAACCTTGTCTTCCTTTCTTGTTCTGTGATTCATTCCAGCAACTCTTATCCCACAAATGAGCCTCATATCGACCAGTCCATCGATGCCTAAAACAATCACATGCACATATTTGAGAATATAACATCAACATGGAAAGAAAAAGAAAGAAGGAATGATATATATAGTGAGATCTAGAGTTAATTAATTTATATTAACCTTGTGACACCCCTATAGATTGAACTTCGTTGTGGAGGTGAGTCTCTTGGGACGCTTTTGCGTGTCCGCTTCCCAGTGCTGTTGAGGCTTTTCTGTGATTTCTTCGCCATGAAAACTCACAACAAGAGAGAAGACCACTGCACTGCACACGCATACAGTTCAAGAGTGAAGGCCCGGGGGAGTTATATAAATATGACCAATTCATCCAATAAGAAGGGCATTAATTAATATATAGAAATAGTGGAGGAGAATGAAAAAGTAGGTCTATTCCTTTATTTCTCTATAATAACATTTTTATTTTCCTTTTTTCTGTTCATGTTGTAGCAGTTGGTAGTTGAGTAGAGACCCTAGAAGAGGGAAAAGAGTAATGATCTCTTATATATAAACACTTCATTAATATATTTAGAGAAAATGTTTTCCTAAGAACTAAAATTAATTTATACATAAGTTAATATGTATATGTGAGCTCTTTTTTTTTAGTTTCATCATATACATAACCTAAATTTAACTCATGATTTTTTTTTCTCATATTATATTTATATTTTCTCTCTTCTCTTTTTGTGTAATTGGGGTCACATAAACCCTGATCAGTAGTTAGTCTATAATTAACGGAATCAGTGGTAGACCTACAGTATAATAAAAGTGTATATGTGCATTAATATTCCCTTATTTAAAAAAAATCATAAATATAATTTTATTTTGATTGAAAATTGCAAAGTAAAATCTCATATTTTTATTTATTTTATTCCCTCTATTTTTATATATGAAGTCACTAATTTCAGTTTTTATAATTTGTGATACACCTCTGGACGGAATATAATAACACAATATAATCAAGAATGGAAATCAATAACAACAGGTGTATATAGAGTAAAGGGACCAGAAGTTGATTGAAGAAAATGATAAATTTTATAATCAGTAGTGATCACTAATCACAAGTTCACAACCACAACCTTTATCTGCCAAACAAAGACAATAGTGCATGTAGGTGTGAATTTGGCTTTGGAGTTTAGTAATTGGCAACATGAAAATGGATGTAGTTGAGAACAATGACAGCGAAAACACCCGTTAAGATGGAATAAACACCCGTCTACATAAGTTGTTAAATAGATGAGAGAACTCATTTTTGGACGAAAAAACGGCGAGAAAATATGCTATTTATTGGGGCCGTCTCCAAACGAGTCCACTATGTTTTTGTCTCGACTATTTCTACTTTCATGCTTGTAATCATTTTGTTACTTATCTAGACGATAGCTTTTGCAGCCCTGAAATTAATCCATGTTTTTATTGCTGGTATTTTCTCTATTTTGGTCGGTATACACTTACTCCTTGTCATTTTCCCCTAAAAATAAATTTGATTTTTCTCTCTTAAAAAATATTGATATGCCGTGTGAGTACATGTACTTAGGGCTATGATACATCACAACTATTGGGCTTTACTGTAACGTCCCCTCAACAGAAAGGGTCATTACCAAGCATAACCACACACAAACAGATAATCAATCAGAGTTTAAGCAGTTTGGAAGCATAACTAAAAAGTGACTTCATCAAGGGTCACCATCATAACACTGTACACGATAATATGGTGAATATACAACAAAGTTCCTCTGTACAACACAAAACTATACAAATATCCCCTCAGGGTATAACAAAATCAAACCAAAGGCTAAGTACAAAACACCAGAGCCACATGCTCATATCATCTAGCCTAAGGTGTACAAACAGCAGCTATCCCTGCATAGGCTTCTTGCCTTGGGATCTATCTGCTCCTCCTGAAGAATCACCTGCAACATAAGTCCCACAAACGGGGTGAGATATAAAATCTCAGTAAACTCAGGGCCCTTGAAGGTATTTCCTTCCCCTGGTTCACTGACAGTCACACATATTTATATATATATCAATCACAATCACAATCGTCATTAGTAAAACACTAATTCAATCATCAGGCACATCAATGCACAATACTCCTGGCCACAATCAGGCTACACACATCCATCAGCCAAAATCAAAGCATACTCATGGCATAACGCCATTCATCACATCAATCGCTGTCATGCAGAGGCTACATCTAAGTATATAGGAACATCTCCTCACAGGGAGGCTACCTCTATATACTCGGCACATCTCTTGCATGTATTCCTAGCGGAGGCTTCCTCTATATAGATATATATAGGTACATCTCCTTTTGGTGAGGCTACCTCTATGTACATAGGCACATCTCTTATCACGAGGCTACCTCTATGTATCACAGGGCCATCTCATCCTCTAACTCAATACAATTGCCTGGGAAAGGCTGCCTCTGTGTATATGGGAACATCTTCACGTAGGAGGCTACCTCCATATCACAGGCTCATCTCTCACCAGGTCTTTCTCAGTCTCAATCATCTATCCTACTACAATAGGATACTATTCAAGCACAACTTACATATACAGGTTTCACATTCAACCAGTCATGCCACAATCTACTCACATCATAGCCATGCATATCAATCCCCCATCACAGGGTTCACTTCACATTTCAAGCATAGCAGATCAAATATAAAACATCAGCTACCCTTTCATAGGGTTCAGACAACATCTACCATTCATTCACAGCATTATACACATTCCTCTACTAGCATAAATACATATCATAACCATAATCCTAGCGGATATATGGTGGAACGCAGCAGAGGATACACAAATAAGAACCAAGAGCTTACCTGCTCTAGCCAAGTCACCGGCTCTCCCGGTCTCGTGATCTACACCACCGGAGCTCTCACGCTCACATCAAATACGATCCTAAACCGTTCAAACGAAAGGAAACTATCATTCTTTCTCTAAACATATACTAATCACTGTACAAGTGATCTCAGACCCTTCACAAGGTCCTACTTAGCCTACACAAGGCTTCAGAGCCTCTATTAAGACTCTAATCAGGCTAACATCAGGCCTATCTCTGCTTACAATAGCCAACACCCAACTTCTCATCATATCATCAGTTTCAACCGGTCAATCTCATCTATATAGTCTCCTGAGCAACTTTGTTAACTGCTCTAAGGTTCATACTAGTCATAATACTAATCTTTTATCTCTGCTCATACATACTCAGAGCCAAAATCAAACTTCATCAGTAATGATGATTCAAGGCTCTAACTTCCTCAGAATACCTTTCTGAGCACAAAACTCTACAGAGTCTAAGCCTAATAACGGCTCTAACACTTCTAAAACACCTCTCTATATACCCCCATCACCAACAAAATCCAATACACAGAACCAACGGTTAGAGTTCGAGTTTCTTACCTCTGTGATGTTCAGAAACACCAGGGAATCGCTTTCCCTAAGGTAGCTTACTCGATCAAGGCCTCCTTTGCCTCTAATTCTTCGATTCCCAAAACTTACTCAAAAGGGGTTTTTCTAGAGAGTAAAGAGATGATTCAAGGCTTCCAAGATGTTTCCTTCACAATCAAAGGTCTAGGGAAGTGTTTTAATGGCTTATAATTGAGATATGAAGCTTCTAGGGTGCTCTAATGGCTGCCTGGCTCAAGGAGGAAGAAGAAGAAGCTGTTTTGAAGCCCAAAAACGCGAAAATGGCCTTTTATAGAGGTCCAGATCGCGTTCTGGCGCTGATCGCGCCATCCTGGCGCTAACCGCGCCAAAACCAGTACCTGTGGCGCTAACCGCGCCAAATCTGGCGCTATCCGCGCCATAAAATCCATCGCAAAATCCGTCGCTAATTCCGTCGCAAAATCCGTCGCTAACGCTTTTTCTGACGGAATATAGCAAATTTTAAACTTTCTTTCTTTTCTCTTATTTATTAAACCTAGGTTATTATATTTACTTTATACATTTTTTTGTCGCATCCTAGCTAAAATCTTTAAGCCTGTGAACTAGAGTTGGAAGTTAATTTTTGATTTAGGAATTCATACATAATTAGCATGACAATTAAAAGGTGGATCCCCCAGTAAGCCCCTTAGTTCTAAATGATGATGATGATTATTTGTTTTGATATTTAGATTGAATTTATTTATGAATGCACCTGAAGATACTTATGTCTCCCCTCTCTCTTATCAAAATATATATATATATATATAAATATAATATTTATGTTTTTCACTTATATAATATTAACAATAAAATAAGAATGAACAAAAATAATATTTCATTCATTGAAAATAGATTTTAAGAGAGTATAAAATCAACGAATTCGTTGTTACTATTATTAAGAAAAATACATTTACCATCCCTGTAATGTCTTCTTAAATGGCATTCACACATTGTTTAATTTTTATTGATAATTGTTTTGACAAGCATTTATAGGTGGAAAAACATAAGAAGGAAGAACACAAACAAATTTGTAAAAGCTCTTTTTTTTATGTGTTTACGAAGAAATTTATTTAAATGGGGCCTTGATAAAGTGACTCACATCCTCTTTCTTTAATGTGAGTGCCGTTTAAGAAAAAACTTCAGGGAGGCTATATGTAATTTTTCCTTATTATTATCTGATTGAATAACAACATCAAAAATATCTAATAACTGTTTAGGTAAGTCGTCTCCTTATTATTATCTGCTACGTGCACGATTATGTATTCAAATTGAAGCATAAACATTATAGCGAATATAATAAAAGCCCGTATCTCATTCTTATTTTATTAATACTGAATTTGTTTGACAAGTTCCTCATGCTTCAGTATAACGCTGGCGCAAGAGGTGTGTGTTAAAACATATAGCCAGTAAATTGGCAATTACTTGGTCATGCCTAATGATCTCTTGGCAGTATCCACATTCTTTTTCAGTTCCTTCTTTGAGCTTCCACTCGACTTCCTGAACCAGTCTAAGTCTACCAATTGCTGTGCAAGCTATCAACATTGCCTGAAGAGCCCCTGTACACACTCATTAGGGTCATATTTCTCATCAAGAAATCTCTCGGGCATCCACTGCTGAGGATTTTCCCATTGATTCTTGTCCATGTTGCATCCATAAATGTTATATTATAGCTACCTGTTAGTGTTAACATGAGCTTGTCAATTAACATTGGTACTAAGATAATTAAGCGTATGATATACAACTAGGAAGAATCTTATATATAAGATGCATGACATGGTAATTGTAGAAGACCGATTAATCAACCTGCCTTTCAGTTGGGTATGCTGCACTATGCTTCCTTTAAGTTTCATGGAAGAAAGCCCCCAAGTATGGGGGCTTAGATAAGTTGTCTTCAGTAAGCTTTTCATTTCCACACACTTTTTGGATCTCCTCATGCAGACGGTCCAAAGGAAAAGAGTGACAAAAAAAGACTAATTGAACAGACCAATAGATTGTTGATCGTTAGCCAAACACAGAAAAACAAACAACCTGACTTTTTTGTCTTTAGCAAGTTGATACATCATACATAGCACACTCTGTTGTGACTAATATGGTATCTGACGGCTCAATAGGTAGTCAATATAACAATTTAATTTCTTCCTGTGACATTCCAAAAAAAACAACCTAATTATGTATCTATTGGAGATTTGCACAAGAAAGTCATACTCATGCATACCTTTCCCGAAACTATTCGCTTCTTCTGCTCATCAATCAAATCCTCCATCACAACTGTTGGGCCTGCTTGTGAAGCCCAAATTAAACATATTACGTTGCATTAGTGAAACTGTGCGTTTTGGTCTTTATTGCAGCCATATATATACTGCTTTTATTCCAAAAAGCTGCAGTTTTTCTTTTTGGCTTTTTTACGCTTCCTTTGGTGACTTTTTCCAGCAGCTTCCATTTGTTCATCTTGCGTTTTCTCTCTTCATCTTTGCTCTGTTAGGGTTTGAAAATACTGCACAAATCTTGAGCGTGGTGAAGTATAACTGATAGATGATGTTCTCTGGTGTGTGTATTGCGTTCTTGTTGCAGTAATTTTGCAGGTAATGATTCTTTCTCCCAGCTCTATTTTGGGATTGTGTTCTTGAGATGTTTTCTCTGAAAGGAAACATAGGAGAAGAACGTAGTAGATTGGGTAATGTTTGTTCTTAACATTGGTAAAGAGTAGTTCTCTTTTGTACCCTGTAAATCTTGTTTTTGATTACCTGTGTATTTTTAGGGTTTGTTCATGTTGAAAATTAGCCTTGTAATTACTGAGAAATGCTGTTGTAATTGTTCTTACTATTAGTGTTAATAAAAGAGACTATAGGTTCTTTGCCCTTAGATGTAGGTAACAAGGATTTATCCTAATTACTGAACCAAGTAAAATCTGTGTGTTTTTTTATCACTTTATTTTTTCTGCTTCCGCTGAATGTAAATCTGAATTTGATTTAATATTGTGCGCATAAAACTCTAACAACAACATTTCCGCCGAAGTGCAAATTAGAACTGTATTTTCATCTCTAAGCTCTTGTTTGGAAAGAAATCTCTCCAATCCACCTGACACCTTAATTGCACCTTCCACTAGAATCTTTATATGTCATCTTTTGACAAACTACCACCAAGCTTCTCCACATAAATGGATTCTACATTGCCTACCACGCTCTGCAAATTCCCCATCAAGTCTTGACTCTTGCAATTGTTATTATAGTCTCAAAGATATGTCTATTAATTAATTCTTATTTAAGGAGTGACTCACTTGCTTCAGTGCTAGTCCAAACAGTTCAGATGCAAATATTTTCCTAAAATTAACAGCTGAAGCAGAGGAGCTCTTCACATGTTCATTAAACTGCGTTGAAATATTTTCCATCATGGCTTCTCTGAGGGGACCGTGTCGTTTCTGAATTTTTAGAGGCAAAAAAACCAAGAAACTTCAGAGGAACCACAAAGAGAGAATATACTCAAATAATCTCAAAGTACTAGAATGTTGTTGTAAGTTGTAACCAACCTGTGCGTTGGCTCCGAGAATGTTTGAAATAATAATATGCTTTTGACCATTTTGTGAAATTCATTGTGGTCGCTCACAGCCACCATGCATTTGATATCTGCTTGTTTGACATGGATGAAAATCTTGTTACTTTTATAATGAAAAGCTTAAATTAAGATCAAATAAATTACAAACAAAATATGTTTTTACTTCTGGTTAAATAAGTAAATTATGGTTTGTTTCCTATAAAGGTTAATCAAGAAGAACAGGTGTATATGCAAGAAGTTGGTTGTAGAAAAATAATAAATTTTATAATCATTAGTAATGACAACCACAACCTTTATCTGCCAAACAAAAGTAGGAAACAGTAGTGGATGTGGGCTTGTGGTTTAGTGAGTTGTAACCTCCTTGGCAACATGGATAGAGTTGACAACAATGACAGTGAAAGCACCAGTTCTGGTGGAATAAATAGGCCCATATTTCTCAGCTAACCGTGTGAAGGTTTTGTATGGTTTCTTCTCCTTCAATTGCATTTTGCCTTGTTGAATTTATTTTTCTTCAATTTCTTTTTGGGATTCAAGGGGAGTGTACTTTAAAAGATAAAATGTAATAATAGTTATTAATTAAAAATTAATGATTGAGATTAAAATTAATTTTGTTTTTTGTTACTTATGTATTTGATTTTATTATTATTTTCTAATAAACAATTAATTATAAAATATAAATGCATATATTTTCTAAACTGGACTTTCTCACCTTGCGAGAGCCAAGTCCTCTTTTGGTAAGTGCTTATCATCTTTTTACTCATGGCTTCATTTTTCTATTTCAATTTTTATTTCAAAAATCAAGGACTTCTATTTTTGGTACATAGGAATGGAAAATAATAATAAAAATAAGGAGTTCTTGATATAATTAATAATTTTAACTAGAAATTTAATGTTAAAATATTTTCTCAGCCAAAAAGGTTAAGTTTTTGTAAGTAGAAAGTTATGCATTGACATTATGTTAGATAATTTAATTTTTCTTAACAAAAATAACACTAATAAAATAATTTTAAACTTGTTATGGTAGCATATATATATATATATATATACATATATATATATATATATATATTGTAGAATTTGGGACAAATAGATTACCTTAATTTAGCACAAATATAATTGTAATACAATTATTTAAACTGTGAGTCGAAGGAGAAAAAAAAATGCAACTTAATAGCTTTGATTCTACTCAAAACCTCAAATAGTTTGAAAACGGAGTCATTAAAAGTTCACAAAACACATGATTCCAGAAAATGAGTTTTTCTACTAAAATCATTTCAAAGGTTTAAACGTAAGGAAAACCCCAATGTATATTTTAGAGGGTCCTAAAATAGAGTTATGGTTTTGGTTTTTCTTGAAAAGTTACATAAATTTGAACATGACGTACGTTCCATGTGTTTCGGTCAAAGTTGATTTGAAAATAAACAGATTTGAAAAATGGATCGAAGTCCAAGTCATAAGAACCCAGGAAAATAGTTGTATTAGTCGATGAACAAGCCACCATATAGAAAAAGAAGATTATAACACATTGTACTACAATATCAATGCATCTCGAGAAGACATGGTGGAGAAATAAATTCAAGAAGACTTATGATAATTCAAAATCATGTGGATTACCATAATTTAACAAAAATATAATTACAATACAATTATTTAAACTGTGTTAATAACAATAGGAAGACAAAAAAACAAAAAATATTTTAGAGAAAAAAGAATGTACCAATCTTTTCCTTTTAGAGTATGGAAGCCTTTTTTTTACAAAGAATTTGACAGAATAATCATTTATAATTCTCATCAATTAGTTTAATATTATTAATTGATTTATCAATAATAATGATATATGATTATTCTATTAGATTTTTTAATGATATCATAAGTTATTGACTATTAATGTCATAGTTATGTTATCATAATATTGTAATTTGATAAAAGGGACTGAAAGCGATATTAAAAAAAATTATTAACTTTAATCAGTTAAAATTTAGATTGGAGACTAAAAACATAAAAATGTGAAAAAAATTAGTAACGGATAAATATTTAAATCATTTCATAGGAAGCATGAGAACCGTGAAGGAATAGAAGTATAATTAAAAAAAAAATGAAAAGAAAAAGAGAATTTGAAAAGGAAAGGGCGCGGGTAGATCTGGAAGTGTCCGTTATGTTATAATTGTTGGTTAAAATCCCCAATCCCTTTGCCCTAATCTCCGCGCCTCTGTCTGTGTGACCGTTGGGTGAAGTGCATTCCACCAGGTTTGTGTTCATTTGAATCTGTTTGTTATTTATTAGATTAGATAGAAAGTATGATCGATGTTGTGGTTGTGAAATGTAAAAAATGACAGAAGAGAAATGGACAAGTACGAGAAGCTGGAGAAGGTGGGAGAAGGGACATACGGGAAAGTGTACAAGGCTCGGGAGAAGGCGAGTGGGAGCGTGGTGGCTCTGAAGAAGACGCGTCTGGAGATGGACGAGGAGGGTGTCCCTCCCACCGCCCTACGCGAGGTGTCTCTCCTTCAGCTTCTCTCCCAATCC
The DNA here is from genome assembly GCA_013407115.1 of Glycine latifolia. Taxonomy (NCBI): domain Eukaryota; kingdom Viridiplantae; phylum Streptophyta; class Magnoliopsida; order Fabales; family Fabaceae; genus Glycine; species Glycine latifolia. The sequence continues at coordinate 1,683,341 of CM023956.1, forward strand.
ATCTACATCGTCCGCCTCCTCTCCGTCGAACACGTCGACAAGGTCCCCAAGTCCCAGAAATCCTCCTCCAACCCCCTCACCAAGCCCATCCTTTACCTTGTTTTCGAGTACCTCGACACCGATCTCAAGAAGTTCATCGATTCCCACCGCAAGGGCCCCAATCCCAGGCCCCTCCCTCCTCCCCTCATCCAGAGCTTCCTCTTCCAACTCTGCAAGGGCGTGGCTCACTGCCACAGCCACGGTGTCCTCCACCGCGATCTCAAGCCACAGAACCTTCTCCTTGACCAGCCCAAGGGTATTCTTAAGATCGCTGATCTCGGCCTCGGCCGCGCCTTCACCGTCCCTCTCAAGAGCTACACTCACGAGATCGTTACCCTCTGGTACCGAGCCCCCGAGGTTCTCCTTGGCTCTACCCATTACTCCACTGGGGTTGATATCTGGTCTGTTGGCTGCATCTTTGGTCAGTCACTCCACTCTCTTTCTCTATTCTAATAATTAATTTCTGTGTCTTTGGATCAATGTTTGCAAAATTGATTTTGAATGTACTGTGATTTGTGTTTCAATGTCTTTATTCCAAAAGTAAGTTAGTAGTCAAATTCAGTGTAAAGCTTTTGATCCAACTCAAAAGTTATCTAAAATTGTTTAGTTCACAATCAATTATTATGGACTCATCAAAGCAGAAATAAACGTGGGTGTTTGGAAACCTGATGTAAAGAGAAAAACCATGTTAGCTTTGCTTAAGGGGGAAACTAGAACTAGTTGAACTAATCACATACAAAATGTAGAACCAAACATGTTGTTTACTTCAGCATTTACCCAAAATTATGTTACCTAGTATTTCAATATGATTATGGCTGAACCATCTAATGTGCACTCCCTAATCAATTCCTCGTCCTTTTGTTTGTTTCTCTGTGCAGCCGAAATGGTGAGGAGGCAAGCTCTGTTTCCGGGGGATTCTGAGTTCCAGCAGCTCATTCACATATTCAAGTATACCTAAAACCTTTTTTTATTTGTGGATAGATTAGCAGTCACATTTCTTATCTGCCTTTTCATACTCTGTTGATTCAACCACGGTGTTTTCTAATTTTTTTTATCGTTCAAGGATGTTGGGAACTCCAACAGAGGAGAATTGGCCAGGAGTTACTTCTCTGCGTGATTGGCATGTGTACCCACGTTGGGAACCTCAGAGCTTGGCAAAGAATGTGCCTTCCTTAGGACCTGATGGAGTCGACCTTCTTTCGGTTAGTATTTCTATTTTTATCTCTTAAATGCTTTATGCTTCTCAATTCATATCCCTTTACATAAAATGCATACACATATATTCCTACAACAGAAACCTCAGTCATAACGTTGAGGCTTCCAAATAGATTCTCTGTATCTTAGCCATCCAACAAAATCAAAATGTTTTAGTTTTGCATTTTAATCGGAGGATCACACTCCAGAATAAGCAAAGGCAGGACTGGACTTTGACTGCCTGTGTGACATAGGTGTTCTATTTCATTTTCATTGCAATGTATGTTTCCTTTCCCCCCAAATTAATTAGTAAACAGGATGATAATTTTAAAATGATGCATTGTAGCATATCTTGGGCTGTGAAGTAACCTTAATGAAGTATAGATCTGAAATTTTGATGCAAATTTTAGGTTATGTATATACCTTAATACTTCAAATACCATACACCATCTCTATCTTGGGTCTTTTGACGTGCACAAAGTCACTAGAGGCATATGTGAATGAAATGGATGACATGGTTTCTAGTCCTATGAAAAATGGATAGGAGTTCAAGAAAAATATTAGAGAAAATTATTACAGTAACAAAGATTTCATAATAAATGATGTCCTTGAAAAATTAGTTATAGATTGACCCCCCAATTACATCTTAACATCTGTACTCTTTTTAGGGTACCGAAAAGAAAACTCCTCGAATGACAAACCTATGATAGCGTATCTCACTTGGCTGGAGTTTGTTATATACCATATACTTGAATTTGTTTTTAGATTGAGCAGAATTACTTCGTATCATATGTAGCTTATCTCACTTGGTTGGAGTTTGTTATATAGCATGTACCTGATTTATTTTTTAGATTGAGCAGAATTACATCGCATCATCTATGTAGTTTATCTTATCTCACTTGGTTATATAATACTTCAAATCACTACCCTACATGCTACATTCACTTCCCCCGATTTCAACATTTTTTTTTCACCTGCAGAAAATGCTCAAGTATAATCCTTCTGAGAGAATATCTGCCAAGGCAGCACTTGATCATCCATACTTTGACAGTCTTGACAAGTCTCAATTTTAGTTGTGCCTCTTAGTCAAAAGGTATCATGCAGAAGTGTTTGTCAAGCGGTATTATATAGCACAGTCGATGAAAATTATTCATGGCATGGAGTTTATTTAAAGATATGTCAAATTCAGCTTGTGTAATATTTCGTCATCATCTTGGTGACATGAACAGTTCACTCTTAAGGGCAGTTCATGGTTGCCATGGTCTTTGTAGGACCCTTGAAGAACTTAATGCTCCTCAAAAGTTGTATTTTCTGTTGAAATTGAAAGGGATAGTCAATGACTATGATATGGACTATCTTAGTGCACAATATCTTATGGTTTTAGGTTGGTTGTATTTTCTGTTCAAATTGAAAGGGATGTAGTCTATGATTATCCTAGTAACTATCATAGTGCATAATATTTTATGGTTTTAGGTTGGCCGTCAGTGATATTTAGAAGACGACTTTTTTTTTAATGATTGCGGAGTAAAAACAAACTACAGGAAAACAGGGAGATATTAACAAATCGTCGTTAGAAGACGGTTTTATGGTTTTCAGATTTTACCATCTTATCTTCTGTTTGTGCAAGAATAAACCATTCATTAGTTTCTTTTTTGAAGTATTACTCTCTTTTAAATGGTTCCTAAAGTTAAAAGTGAAAAATATATAACTAATCTTTTTAGTATCAGAAATCATGTAAGTTCTTTAAATATTAAAAAATACTTCAAATTTTTCGAGTTTTGTTAAAATTATCAAATTAAGAACTAAATTAATAAAAATTGAATAATTCAGAGATTACTTGGTATAGTTTCATTAATTCAGAAATCATTTAAAATTATTAGGAAGATCAAGTTGATAGTTTATTCTTTTATGCAAGTTGATAGTGTTGTCCTACTAAGTTGTTGCCGATTTCCACCAGGAAAGCCAAAATTTAAAGGTTAGGCAGTAAACATCAACACCAATATTTTATGGACTACTTGCCCTTTTTCAGGTGTCATTTTCGATCCTCGCTTGAATAATTGATTTGCAAGGAGTAAATTCTTATTAAAATGTCATGTATTTTAGTCTTCTTATATACAAAACAACATAGAATATGTAAAGGAAAAATGATAAAAGTAGGAATTTTGTAAAATCAGGAATGGAAATGACAAAAGTTTATAATTTTAAAGAGAAGACGCACAATTTGTGATTTCATGTACACTAGTGAGATATTATATGCTATTTTATGTGATTTAACAACTTTAATGTAAGGTGTATAGATAATGTATTTATTTTGATTTGAAATAATTTAATTTTAAGAAGTACTTGAATTAAATATATATAACGATAATTGACACAAAATAAGAATATTTATGGTATTGTTCATGTTTAAGGTGGAGAAAATCCTGTGTTCAGATTCATACTTATATATGAATAATAATTTTGATGCATATTTAATAATTTCATAATTACTTATATATTAGGATTTAGACTTAAATTGCTCATAATATAATTTTAACGTAATTTTCTATTTAATATCAAAAAATTTATTATAATTTATAATATTAATATGTAGAATAATATAAAGATATAGGATCAATTGACAAGCAGTTGATTTAGCTTAACCAATTATATCAATCTCTGTTTTAATCTTGGAAATAAAAATACAATAAATATTTAGAGAGAGATTGTTGTAGATTGTGATTCTACAAAGTTTGAATAAGATTATTTTCTATAAAAGATACATATAGTCTAAAAAATGTATAAATAATAGTGTAGCATTGGTACTAATTTTGTCCGGGTTTACTTGTAATGCTAGTCGTAATTGGCTTAACAATGTAAGTAAAAGAAACAAGGCAAAAAATTTTAAATATAGCAATTTTAATAAAAACTTATGAAAATATTGCAGTTTTGAAAGAAATTTGGGATCTGTAGCAATCAGTCACGTCCCTCCTGGACGTGACTAAATCTGTCTCTAATTCAGTCCCTAACATTTTTTGCGACAGAATATTGGACTTGACCAGAAAATTCAGTCGCAAAAAGTATTAACGACGAAAATAGAGACCGAAAGTAGTCTATGCCTTTAAAATCAATTTTTTTATTTACAATAAATTTTTTTCAATTTTTTATATTAGTGTTGCGATCACAATATTGTGATTTTTTAATTTTTAAATCGAAATCGTTAAAAAATTTGTAGTATAATTTTTTTTAAGGTACGACTTTAAAATCAATTTCTTTTTACAACTTTAAGTTTTTATTATTATTAATATACGACTTCAAAGTCGGTCTAAAAATCAATGATAAAGATCGGTCTAAAAATACTTTAAAATTAGATAAATATAACAATTAATAATATTATTACAAACTATAATAAATTCGTAATTAATTAGACTGAATATTGGCAATATTTAATTTTTATCTAATTTCGGTCTCTATTTTCGTCGCTAATATTTTTCGACTAAATATTGTGGTCAAGTCTAATATTTCGTCGCAAAAAGTGTTAGCGACCGAATTAGAGACGGAATTAGAGACAGATTTAGTCACTGATTGGTATAGATCCCAAATTACTTTCAAAACTGCAATATTTTCATAGTTTTTTATTAAAATTGCTATATTTAAATTTTTTTGCCAAAGAAACAATGCTTCTTTTGGAAATTCCAATAAATCTAATGACCACTGGGGGACCAATCCTTCACAAAGCTTGAGACGGACAGAATATTACAACATCTTTTATACCAAGGGAACAAATCCATTTACATTTCAAACCTTCCTTGTTTTCATAAATTATAGTTTAAAATACAATGATATTTCAAGTTAAAAACCTCATAAATGTCAAATGATGCTAGTAATTCTTGATATGGCAAATATAGTTATGTATATAGGTGGTCCAAATAGAAAAACGAAAAAGAAGAACTGGAAGGTTTTGCTGACGCTGTTGCTTAAGTCTTCTTTGAAGAATTGCATCCTCCATAATGTATTATACTATCAAATTTCCCTGTTCAAGCGAAACTGCATGGCTCCTCAGCAAATCCCACTTTGGACTGTTTGGTATCATATATTACCCTTTGGTTCCTTTGCTGATAATTCCCAACAATAGCAGTGTCATATGCATCAGAAAGACTTGCAAGCGCCAAGCAAACTTGCGAAGCATCCTCTTTCACAACGTAGAATGTGCCAGGTGCATCCACCTTCAGCTCAGCATTGCCCTCAAAATGCATACTTATGGTAGGTATGCTCACTTCATCATACCCAGTGAGATTGAAACAAGTATTCAAAATTGAAAACCCTGGTGCTGAAGGGAAACCCGTGAACTGTTTCAAGAACTCTGCCTTCAAAGCCTTGTACACAGATGAGGGCAGTCTTGTGATCACTGTGCCAGAATCAATCAAAACCCCACCAGTGCCAAAGCTTGGAACCTGCAAAGCCACACCACCAACATCTATGCCAGTGAGATTGAGAATATAGAAGTTGGATAGCTGTGGATTTGGAAGCATTCTGGTGTAAGTGATGGGAGTAACGTTCTTGAAAACTGAAGACTCATTACCCATAACTAATGACCCAGAAGCACCAGCTTCTGTCGTTGGTAAGCAGTATGAGAAAACTCCTCCAAATGTGGCATTGGTTTGAGATACCAATGAAAGGTAACTTCTTCCCAAGCCCATAAGACCAGAGACTCCTCCAAATAGACCTTTGTTGTTCCTACCACAACCAAATACAAAATCACTAACTGAAACACCTCCAAAACTAAGTTGTTCAACACCTAGCTCACCATTAGTGTAGGATCCATCACCATAGTTAACCACATAGTTACAAGTTGATGGATTACTTCCACATGCTCCTGTGTTTCCTGTGGCAAATTGAAGAGACTGGCAGGTTGATGAATTGCATGAAACTGATTGAAAGGAAGAGGAGGTAGAAGGTTTGAATATTGGTCCTTGTTGATTATAACATGACATGCAGGGCTCACATTGGACCCAGGTTAAGTCGCTTCCAGTGTCAATTATCACAGTCACATTCGTACTACCCAATCCCATTGTCACTATGTAGTTTAAGGTTTGCAAGTTTATACCAGAAGATAGTGGTATTTGGGTTTGTGAAGCTTCTACATTATGGCTGGAGACTACTCTTCGAATTCTGTTTTGCATTGAACGAACGCGCAGATCATCTAATATTAATTGCTTCTGAAGCCTTCTGTTCCCATCAATTTTCTTCTCTGAGCAGTGTCCTCTGTCCTTCATTTCCAGTATAATAGCACCTTTCTCCTTTCCTGAGAATTCAGATTATAAGGGATTTCACTTCTGAACTAATAAAACCATAGAGGCTTAAACTTTTAATTTGAAGCACACTTTATCAATAGAAAACATAATATTATCCAAAGTTATATTAAAGTCAAGACATGCTTTGTCCAAGGCAGTAATCTCTTCTTTAAGACTTTGACAAAGAAAGAGAGAGAGAGAGCAATGGTGAGATTTTTCTTTTTCTTAGATTCTAACAGTAAAAAGAAGAGCAGTTTTCATTAATTATTATTAGATCCAAGGAGAAACATGACACAAAGCTCAGAAAAACAAAACCTATGAACTTCAGCATTCCCGCTAAACTCACTTGATTCCGGGAGGAGGCAAGCCTGGTTACCAAGTTGGCGTTTCTTCTGCAACGTTTGCACGTTGAATATCTTCTTCTCTTCAAAGGAACTCACTCCGTTTGCATTGATGAGGAGGCACAGAGAAAGAAGGGACAGAAACAGAAAGAATGGCAACATTGCCGGTGCCATAGCCATTAATGGAAAAGAATGTCGGAAAAGTTAAAAGGAAGCTAGCAAGGGAGAGAGTGAGTGGAGTAGGAGTGTTGAAGTTGAAGGCCTAATGAAGGATATTCATAATTGTAAGTGGTGTATTTTAGCATGAGAACAAAAGAGGAAGTGGTGGCTTTTAGACCCCACTTGTGCATGAGGAATTATTGGGGTTTCACGTGCAAATACTCAGAAAAGAAACACAAGTGTTCCGTTTGGTGGGTCGATGGACTTTGGATTTTCAATCATCTTATTGGCCTCTTAAACCATTTTAGATAAGACCCAGTTCCCTTCAATGTTACAACTTTCCCACACTACATGAGATCCACAATCCACACAACTAATACACTAAATTTTTGTAAAAGCTCTCTTATTCAATTTCCTTAAAATCTAAAGTACATTAATTTATTTTAATTTATGAGAAAAATTCAATTATTTTTATTTCCTATAAATATTTATGGAAAAAATTATCGAACCTTTGTGTGTCCAGGGCCTCCTGCCAATGTCTCTTACTGATATGTCTTTTTTGAATCTGGAAGACATGACATGTTCCAATGTCTACTAGCTCTGGCTTTATTCTTTTTCTACGAGAAAACAGAAAACGTACAGCGTAATCAGTTTTGAGAAAACGATACGTGAAACAGTTCCACATCAAACCAATCAATTTAGTGGCATTTCTTGTGGACTTTATAGTGAAAATTGATGTGTTATATTTGTTCTTCCGAGAGACAGGCACTTGTGACTCAAAACGGAGTTTAATTTTCTAGATTTCTGCATTCCAACAAAAACAATTTAATATTGGTAGCTTTATATATATTATATTTCTCTAGCATGATTGTCTTTTCCTATAAAATATCCCGTGGCACTTTTTTTTATCAAACTCAGAAATATATATATATATATATATATATATATATATATATATATATATATTCTTGCACACAGGACATATCAGTAGGTATGGAGCAGGCTATGTCTTTTACATTCATCAAAGAGGATTTCGGAAGGAAAAAAAAATGTAAATTTCTAGCTGAAGTGTTGGAATGTCAGGAAAAGTAGCACACCTAGGATCTCTAATTGATGTAAGCATTGCATAACTAGTTAGTTGTTTAGACATGATTAGCAGTTTGCTTTATTTTTTGATTGATTTAGATCAATACCATATTTACTAGTGGTGATAATAACTGTAGGGTGAAATTTTTTAGCACATCTTACTTTGATTATTTTTGTAATCAGAGTCTAGTAAGATTATTTGCTTTGATCACACTTGTCTAATTCAGTTTTGTCAATGGTCATACATGAAACAGCATATCCGTGTAATAAAAAAGTTTAAATGTAATTATCATTTTCTTATTTTTGTTAGATTTGTAATTGTAATCTTTTTATTTTAAAATTAAAATATTTCATCATCTAATTTTAAAAATATGTAATTTTAATTCTTTTCATTTTAAAATAAATATATTTAATTTTTATTCTAAAATAAATTATAATTTTGATTAAATTATCAATTTTGTCTATATTTTATTTCTTTTTTTATTAAATTGAAACTTAAATCTAACATATTTATTTTAGATATCATCACGAAATGAAATGATTTAATTAAATGCTAAATAAGAAATAAAAGAAATAAAACATAAGATAAAATTAAATATTAAACCAAAATTATAAATTTTTTCAAAATACAAAAATCAAAATTATGAATTTTAAAAAATAAGAGGTACAAATATTTCAATTTTAAAATAGATAATCAAAATTATGAATTGAATAAAATAAAGAAACTAAAATTACATTTAATCCTAAAAAAATCACAATATAAAGTTGCTACTGCTGAATTCCTTTTAAGTCTAGAGTGATGGCTGTCAATATTATTCTGGTATGCATGTAATTTTGTTAATATCTTTTGATTTATTAGTGTTTGTCTAATTAATCCAATTTTGTAAATGGTCACAACTTGTGAGATGAGGGATACACTTGACTTGTAAGATACTTATGTTTTATGCAACATCCTGGGTGCTGACGAAGACGGAGATTGATTGTCGGTGCAATGAGACATGGATAAGGAGCGACTCCTGGCAGGCTTCCAGTGAGAAGGTACATGAATGAATCGAATATACACCCGAAAGAGAGAGATCTAAAGGCTGTACAGGTATGAGACTGTACAGTATAGGTACTACCTATACCAACAAGATGCATTTACTTTTTGGTAGTCCATAACTTAAGAATTCCAGAGTTAAGCATGTAATGAAAATGACTCGTACAAAACTGTTTCTATTTTTTATGAGTGGTAAATACGTTAAGAAATAAAATACGGTTGCAGGGTTTATACTGAATAACTCTTGTGGCCTAAGGATTTGTGATTGGGGAATGGAAAATGGTTGTTGTCTGCGTTGAAGTTTGGTTTCCACGGAGCCTTTTTAACGAGAAATGCCAGTACCCATTCGTGTTTATTTAGGGAAGAACTGGTGACTTATTCTTATGAAGATATGTATATTTAATTTAGATCTTGGTTTTTTAGGTCCAATGACATTTTGAGATAGGTTATGGCGGCTAATTCTTTTGTACAACTTGCTAAGCCTTGAGGCAGTTGGATTTGGCTATAGATGATTCTCTAGACTTTATTATCCATCTCTTATCTTTCTTCACCAGTAAAATATTTTTTTTCTATTTTTTAAAATAAATAATAGAACTAATAACTTGATTATACTTTTTTTTTCTCTCTATACAAGTATGTTTTTCATAAGTAAATCTTATTTAAAATACTATCGGACACTAAATATTTATAAATTTCAGCAAAGATTAAAACTTAATTATACTAGTAACAGTATCATGAAGATAACCAAGTCAAGAACCTAACTCATCTAACATAACTTTATATGATAAATATAATTTTTAAGTTATTTTTATAAAGGTCAATATACATTTTATACATTATGGTTTTTTAATAGTAGGCGGTATAAAATCTTTTAATCCATACATTCGCACTTATCTTTGTCAGTCGTTCAATGTCTTGTCTTTTTATTGACATCATGTATGCTGTACTTTTTTTATCTATTTAAATATACCTCAAAACATTTCTACTTGTAGCATTCTTCTCTAATTAAAGTTATCAGCTTCTTTGATTAAGGAAAAAGGATACGCAATTATGCAACTATATATTCCTATAAGACATACTTTGGATTTCCATCACCATCGACTTAAGATTAAAAAAAAAGTACCATATTATAATTTATGATGGACGTGGAAGACTTTCCAGACGTGACCCATCGGAGGCTCATAAATCTATATCTTGTTTCTTCTTCTTTTTATGTTAATGCTTATACAGTGATACTAATTAATCACTCAATTACAAAACTGCAAACGTGGTTCATCCTAAGATTGATGGCCTCCTATTTTTAAATTCAAAGCAAATGGAATAATGTGCTGTTATGGTAGTACTATGACTAAACACATATAGCCAAAACTATTCTTACCATATTATACATGAGCTCATTAGAAACTGATCAAAATATCGCTGTGACTCTGTTCGTTTGGATTACTTACAGTACTTGTCAATCGATGGGGGTGTATTCTCAAACTCTGGATTAAGCCACCAAAATTGGCTCTAGTTATTTTCATAATAATAAATATTTAATATATTTCAAGATTACATTTAAACATATGACCAACTGTCTATTTTAGAATTTATGCAAGTATCAAGGACCAGTTTATTTTACGAATAATTTTTTTAATCATGAATATAAGAGGAAAAAATTATCCCGATTTTGTTATGAAAAATAATGAACCTCATGTATACGTTATTTTTGGTAAGTCATGATTTCACCTTTAAATAATATTTAATTTTGATGAGAGGAATAAAAATTATTTATCCTATAAGATATGAATCACTTTTGATGAGAACAATACATTTATACTTTTGTTACCACCCACTATCCTCTTAATGCTCACTTTATATATGTTTTTTGGATAAAATATAATCATGAACTGTGATGGTTGTAGTGACATTTTTGGGCTTTTTTTTTCTAAATTTTTGTATGAATTATTGCAATTGAACATACTATCAACACAGTTGTACATTGTTTTAACAAACTTTAACGACAAAAGATATTTTAATAATTATTATATATATTCTTAGAAAGAAAATGCCAAACAAACACGTTTCAAATATTTTGGACATATAAAAAAAATTAATAATTAATAAAACACGTTTTTTTATAATATTACCATGTTTTATTCCTGACGATAATATTCACATGAAAAAAAAATCGCCGAATCAAAGGCCATTTAATAATTTAGGTATACCATAATTGCTCAAAACCACAATCTTAATGATTCAATTGTTTACACTAATTATGACCATGCATTCTGATCTGAGGCCTCCTTTTATTTTAAAGACTACCAAGTATTTTCGATAAGTGGATAGTATCATTACGACTTACTAGAAAATGACAAGTACATATTCAAGAAGTGCCTTCTACACAGCTCATCAGCCTCCTACTAGTTTGGTTAAAAATTCTGATCCTCTTAAAATAATAAAATAATCCATTTTGCTTTAGCTGTAAAGCATAAAAGAATACAATAAGAGATTTAAAAAGATGGAGGAATGGTCAAAACATTTATGATTGACAGAGTCATACTTCATCTTCCTTAAGAATTTTGAATTTTATACGTTTAATTTTGCTTAATATTCTTATTTGATTTATAATTAAGGTAAATTGCAGGCTTTGGTAGGAAAGGTGCTCATGGCAAACCATGTGTGTTAATAAAATGGATAATATGTAATGATTGATGGACCAAGGAAATATTGCAAATATTGCAGCATTCCGTAAACCAAACGTTGAAATGAAGTACCTTCCAAAACTTGAAAATGGACGCCCACTTGTAATTTGTATAAATTAATTCGCTCGCAAACGGATTACTATATGTTAATTGTTTTTTGTTTTATATTTGGTAAAAATAAAACAAAGATAAGAGAGGCGTATGATATAACGAATAATATGATGAAAGGAAGTTTTAAATTGATATTATAAAATACTGTTACTGAATCATATATTTTAATATATTCAGCGGAAAAAAATTCCGTATTTGAACTAGGAATTTCAATCTAACAATATTATATATTCAAGAGGTGCATATGAAGTCGGCTACGAATTCTCAAACTTTAGCTAACCTCTTTCGACAATTTGTTCCACTTGGATTTGTTGACTTAATTTTATGAGGTCTAGTTTATATGCCATTTTTCTTTTAGTTTAAGCAAAAGTTCATAATAAATCTTATAGTAATAAGAAGAGGGGTGAGACAAGAAAATAAATAAATAAAGTTAAAAATATGTTGTAAGAAATTAAATTCACACACTAATTATTTTTATGTTGAAATTTAATAATTGACTCGAGAGAAAAATATCTATTTTGATTTGATATTCCATAACATTGACCATTTTCCATTTTCCATTTCCCTTTCCTAAGCTGTGATTCTTCTTTAGGACGGTCCTGGTCATTCTAACAAATGTAGCCCCCTCCACAATCTTTATAATATAGATTTATTATTTTTATTTCATCATTCAAAATTTGCAGCACGTTTACCCTTGTCTCTTTCTACTATTATACAATTTTTTTAGGATAACGAAAACAAAATACGTTTTTTTTTTAATTTTTACCACACCTTTTTTAAAAAAAAAAAGTAGGTTAAACAAAAATTCATAAAAAAAAACAAAGGTACGCGGCAAATCCCTTTGGAAAATTAGGGTATTCTCGCATCACTTTTTTTCCCACTGACGTACCCAACTTTTTATATTTATAATTTAAAATAAAACAAATTTGAGTGTTTTGCTAAAGCAGAAAGACAGCTAGATGAGCATGGTTTGGAGGGCGAAGCTATCCATTTAGGGTAGATAAAGGAAACGCATAATATAATATAATTAACAAGTTACATTATCCAGAAAAGCATATATGGTAGGACCCACCTCACGAGCTTACGTGTTCAACCCTCCCACCGGATCCCTCCACCTGTTCATCCCACTCCACCATGCAACTACAGCGAAGAAGGTTCATGAACCGGGTCCCACATTTTATCCATTCACATCACGTGATGCCACGTGCCTCCCAGACGGCACCCAACTACGCCGTTTTGCACCGCGAATTACATTCCTAAATTTGCCCACAATAGGCGACAAAAGAAGCACCATATATGGAGGGCATATTTGTCATTCGGGTCTCTACTTGACTCAGCTGTCCTGTTTTAAATACGGCGTCGTTTCGTACGCGGCACGTGACAGTCGGCCATTGAAGAAAGAGAAGAAACATTGGATTTCCTAAGCGCCCGCCATTGCCAAAGATAAGAGTGCGAAACAAGAAGAAGAAAATTTCTCATTTCTCGTTCTGAAAATCGGAGTTCAACGCTATTATTATATTTGTGATATCTTCTATCTGATTCAGCATCATGGTTCAGCTAATGAGGTCTGATACGGATAATCACTGTCTGAAAAAGGTGAAGTTGGAGGTTCAAGATGAAATCCCCCCTCTTCACACCCACAAGCGACCCAAATTGGAATCTCCCCCTAAGGTTTCATATTTTTTACTAAAGAGTGATTTTTTATCTATTTCTCTGAAGCCCATCATCAATTTCTTCTTTGGGTAGTTTGTTTTTGTTTTCTAACTAACTCCCACTTGTTTTTTTTTTTTTTTTGAAGCAGTGTGGTTCAAGCGACGAATCCCTTTTAATCCCACCAGCTTCATACAATCCCTTGGATGAGCCAAGCCCTTTGGGTTTGCGTCTCAGGAAGAGTCCCTCCCTTTTGGATTTGATTCAGATGAGGCTCTCCCAACAAGAGGAATCCAAAAAGAAAGATCAAAAGGCTTCTTCTTCTTCTGCTGCTGCTGCTGCTGCTGATTCTAAACTTAAGGCCTCCAATTTTCCTGGAACCATTTTGAAAATTGGGACATGGGAGGTACGCGCGCAGTTTCGAAGAATAACATACAATACAGTACAAACAAACATGATGTGATATTGTGATTGATGTGCATATGGTACTTTTTTGCAGTATAAGTCTAGATATGAAGGAGACTTGGTGGCGAAGTGTTACTTTGCGAAGCATAAGCTGGTATGGGAAGTCCTTGATGGTTGTCTTAAGAATAAGATTGAAATCCCATGGTCTGATATCATGGCTATCAAGGCTAACTACCCTGATGATGAACCAGGCACGCTCGAAGTAGTGGTAAGTGGTAACAATCATAGACCATCCCCTTTCTTTTTCTTTTAATTGTTGTTATTAGATAGATTAGACTTGAAATCACAATTATCTTTGGCACTAAGTTGGTGTTCCTGGTGTTTATTGTAGCTTGCAAGAAGACCCTTGTTTTTTAGGGAGATCAATCCCCAGCCAAGGAAGCATACCTTATGGCAGGCAACATCGGACTTTACTGGTGGACAAGCCGGCATAAACAGGTAGGTGCTATTATATTAGTGCTCTGGTCTTCTTTTTGGTGGTTTTTTTACAATGACTCCTTTGTGATGCAACTCTATATATTGTTATAGGCGACATTTTCTGCAGTGTCCACAAGGATTGCTAGGCAAGCATTTTGAGAAGCTCATTCAGTGCGATCCCCGTCTCAACTATCTAAGCCAGCAGCCGGATTTGGTGTTGGATTCTCCGTATTTTGAACCTGGAACAACTTCAATCCACGACCACATTGAATGTAGTGATGGTTTTGATAGAAAAAGCGAAGAGCGATCTGGTATTTTTGGATTGCAGGATGTGGAGTCAGGATCTGCAGTTCAATCATCTTCCTCAAAAAGTGAACATAACCTTGGTAAAGCTGTTGAAAATGTTTCCCAAGAAATTACCTCACCTAGCTCAGGTAATTGCTGCTCTTTTTTTATTTTATATCATCTGAAAATTTGAAATCAGTATGATGGTAAATGCACCTGTTTGTTTATCCTATCCATCCAACTTACAGTATTTGTCTTGATATTCGTCTATCAACATGGTATAAGTAAAACCCAACTTTTTTACACTATTTACTGCCTACGTTTATCTCAAATATTACTTAGAAACAAGAAAGCCATAGTTAAAAAAATGCCGAGTCATGGGTGAAGTTGCATCATATGTGATCCGATATTCTTGCGTATATAACGTCAAGGGATTATGGCAAAATGTCTTGGGACGTTTTAACTCGACCCACAATCCGGATTGGGGAGGGAAATTTTATTACCTCTCACGTGTTCCTTTGGCGGTGAATTGCTATTAATGAACAAGTTTTAAATTGATTCTCAATTTCTTTTAAAATTGCTACCACTGCACTATATAACAAGGAGAAATCATTTCGCTGTAGCAATTATTTTGTAGTGTATTTTTTTAAGGTGATATGTTATAACACGCGTTTCTTTTTTATATTATGCATTTCTTACGTCTAAGTAAGGTAAGGTTTCAGCTTTCAACTACCGCCTTATTATATTAAGAATATGATACGTGTGTAAAATGTGGATCATATTATAATCATTCTACATGCCTTGTGTTATCATCATCCAAATATTATACTAATGCCGTGTTTATCACGCGCAGTGATGAACATCCATGCAATGAAAGATTTCAAGAGTAGAGGAGCTGAAACATTGAAGTTTCTTAGTAATTTGGATCAGATCAAATTGCCTGGACTTCACCCTTCTATGTCAATGGACGAAATGGTAAGCCACATTGGACATTGCATTTCAGAACAGATGGGATCTGACAATCCGAATTTCGCTGATGACAACCAGTATAGCAGATCTATTCTGGAAGAATTTACTCAGTACTTGTTCAATGACTCTCAACATGCAACTACATCCGATGAACAGCGTGTGATTTCAAGGGTGAACTCACTTTACTGCCTTCTGCAGAAGGATCCTTCTACAGCAGAAGACATGACCAAAAATGGCAATAGTCTGGGAGATGCAAATGCCTTGTCAAGGGTGAACTCACTATACTCCCTTCTGCAGAATGCAGAAGACGCAATGACCAGAAATGGCAATGGTCTGAGCGATGCAGATGTGATATCAAGGGTGAACTCGCTATACTGTCTTCTGCAGAAGGATCCTTCTACAGCAGAAGACACAAACACAATGACAAGAAATGGCAATGGTCTTGATGCAGATGAGGGTGGAAAAGTTGGTGTGAGTAACACCACTGAATTGTCACAACCATGCAAAACTAAAGTGCCTGATTTGGAAGTTCAAGCGGATGATGCTTCTGGCTGCAAGCAGGGGGGGACTGGTATGGCCAGGAAGGAATCAGCTGGCGATTTGCTTCTTAATCTTCCAAGGATCGCATCTCTGCCTCAGTTTTTGTTTAACATGTCCGAGGATTCTGTTAATAAAGTTAGATAGATAGTAATCATCTTTCAAAACTTGCAAGAAACACAAAAGCTATATTATATATATAGTCTTCAACAATGTGAATATTGTATATCTGCAGTTTAACTTGCGTGGGATTCAGAAATTTACATTGATGATGAATCCTGACAGACATGACGGGACACTATTTTCAGCTAAGCAAAAAATAAGTGGGAATATAAATAAATAAAATCTATGGAACGCGTGTGACAAAATCCTTCTTTGGCTGGCTTCTTTATTATAAAGTCTTGACATGTTGCAGCATAAAATGGTAACAGGCCAGCAGATGAAAATAATCTCGTCTGTGATCTTTATTTAACTGAGCCACTGAATCAACTTGGAAAGTATCTAAATTACAATACTTTTTTATAGCTTAAAAGAGTAACAACATATACATTAACAACCAGTCACCAGAAGATTTACAATTTTTTTTTTTTTTGAGATAAACGAATATTTTGCTCATTGCGGTTTGATCTATTTCCCCCCAAATATTACTATATGCACTCTAATTAATAACTGCAGAGACATCCGACATGCGCAGCCAACTAGACATGACGAACAAAACCTACAAAAAGAATTTAATACACACAAGCACACGCACTGGGTATAATAATAAACTTCAAGGTTCATCCGGGCCTTCCTCTCCCATTTGTTCTGCTTCTTGTAACATGTTCATAAGCATGTTCACTTGTTCTTGAAGCATTGCATTTTCTCTTTCCACTCGAGCACGTTTGCTTTTTTCATCCACAAGCTGGAGTTGCAAGTGCTCTAGACACCGTGAATCCTCCTCCAGCTGTTCATTTAGCCCATCAATTTCCCTGTCCTGCAAGCAACAATAACAACAACAACAACAACAAAATGAGCAAGTGGCTCAGCATGATTGTATTGAAGGTGTTGAGGAAAATTGGAACCTTTCTGTTCATTTCTTGGATGGCAATCCTTCGCATGCTTTCAACAACATCGACATTAACAAGCTTTCTCTTCTTGCCAATCAACCAGCCCTTTGGATAGTTTGCAGACTCAAAGTCAGGGGGAGGAAGTAAAGACTCAGCCAAGGGTCGTCGGCCATTAATATTCATTATGGGTTCTAATGGTTCAAACAGGGCCTTTCGGCGCTCAGAAATCGGACTCGTGTTCTGCACCTCCTCATTAGAAGGTGGAGGAGGAGGAGGATTATCTTCCTGCTTGCTGGGTGGTTTATTAGCAGTATCTTCTGATACCTCTAAATTCCTCCCGCTAGCTGTGGGGAACAAGTTACCATTTTTGTTTTTGGCAGCTCATCATTTAAATACAGCAAATTTGCACAACAAAGGAAAATAAAATGGAAAACCTTTTCTGCTCTAAGTTGTTAGCAAAATAGTCATATCTATTGTACTCAACAAATGTATCCAATGATTACTACATGACGGACATAGTTGATGAGTAAACACCGGAACGTTTAAGACTATCACAGTTTCAATTAATCACAGTTTAAGACTATCATAGTTAATAGAGTATCATTAGTTCTTTCTTGTAAATTAAAAAAACTCAAATACATATCACATAAAGATTAATTGTGACCATAGACACGTAGTGGTCTAAAACTTCCTAATAATTTCTCATCTATCATAGTTGGCAAGATGAAAACTGTGGTTAGTGAGATATAATATCGATTTTGATCAGATGAATCACGTTCTAACATTTCTTAAATAATGTATAAGCCAACATAGACAAGGTAACTAATAAGGAGTTGCACCGAGGTAAATAGCATTTAAGTCATCAAAACTATTATGTTGTCCCCTCCCTAGTATATTCTATATATCCTTTTGAGGACAAGTTTCCTCGAGAGAGTGGTCATAAAAATGAATTCATGGGCAGGGTTAGTTAAACATAGCCGCCTGCTTGAAGCCTAATTTCATAGGTGTCATTATACACCAACTATACCAATGTCAACATGTCATACGGCCGCCATAATGGCATATATAGATAAGGAAATTGCTAACCAGTATCTTAAAGGGTATTGATTAAAGAACTTAAAAGTAAAAATGTTTTTATTGAGAGGCAAAAAATTGTTTTTCTTTTCTGCTTTTAATTGTTAAATCAATGTGTCACTGATTAACAAGACATTACATATAAACCTATTCTTCTGGATGGACAAATTGACTTCATTTTCAGTGAAGGTTAGGTCATCCGTGTTATTGGATTGCCTTTAATATAATTGAGTACGGTTACTAAAAGGAAGATGCCTGTTTACAGTGTATTTGGTTGGGTGAAAGAGAGTCAAGGTTACCACAACTCTTTATCACTTTGGGATTTTCATGCATTTTTGGTGGGTTTTTTCTTTTTTTCCACCGCCCAACCAAACATACACTTAAAATGGTAATATACACTTATTAAAAAAAGGAATACAAAAAGGTTAGAGTTACACTGAAGAGGGTTGGTTGAAGGGTGAGCTGTCCAACAGTGTAACCAATGATATGATGATGGCTACACTATCTCAACAGCCACATACGTTTTTATTTTCTCCTTCTTCCTATCCTTCACAAAATGCAACAAATCTTCAACATCTATCACCACAAATAAAACTTTTACCAAGATACATAGAAATGTAGTGTTGCTTTTATTATTATTATTAGGTAAAAATAATAGATTTAGCTCATAATTATGAGCTACTAATTAGCTAACAAAATACATCATAATTTCTTCCAATTTTTTTTCTTTAGAATAAATTTGGATCCCAATCATTAAAACATACTGATAACGAGACAGAGCCAAATGCTAACCGGGAAGCGGTTAAGAAAATAAAAGAAAAAAAATACAAGATGCATAAAAATACGTTTCTCTGTAATTTTAAAATGCATTAGAAACTTTTGTCTTTTAATTGCTTTATTTGTTAGCAAGACCCTAACAAAATAGAGCAACGTAACATATAAGTCACACCAACCGTTAAAACCTGTGTTTACGCTTCCTCTCTCTCTCTCGCTGAAACAGTGAACAATTTTGCAGGAATTACAGAAATCAATCCCAGCAAAAGGGAAGTTAAATAGAAAAAGGAAGCATCAGTTCCAAATCTTGCAAAATTCCCAGTTAAAACCATTTGAAAGAATTAAGAATTGTCAGAGGGCATGTTACAATATTGAAAATTAATTCCATGCAAAAACATTGAATTTGACATCCAAATCTGAACAATATCACATGGAAATGCCACATAAGAGAAAGTAAAGCACAATTGCCAAATTGTTTGGAACACTAGGTAACAGATAAAGTAGAAAGAGAAAATAGAGGTAGGTGAAGTTAAGACTTAAAGAGAGTATATATATTATAATATATACCTGATCTCCTTCGTGATTTCCAGAAAATCCTAGGGGTGGAGACAGGAGAGAAGGCGTTCAAAGCATCATCTATGGCCATCTTCATATCACTACTACCACGTGTTTCCATTCAAGGACAAATATAACAAGGACAAATATATGCTTCAAATTCAGAAGAACTTCAATACATACCCAAGGAACACAACATAATAAAAGAAATAGAGAAAGAGAGGTTTTTTTTATGTTAATTTGCTGAGGAGGTGCTGTTTGGCTTTCTCCTTGATCTTCCGACCATCTAAAGGTCTCGTTTTCCTTGTCTCTAACAACTCACACGCAGATGCTGATAATTGTATGGGACCATCACGATGAGCTTCAGCTTTTTTTCCAACGGTCCTGATTTCTTGTTTCGATGGAAATTTTTATGTCCAAGACTTGACCCTTTATTTTATTTTATGGCCTCTGTCTACTTCCTTCCTTTCCTAGTCTTTTTTTAAGAAAAATTGCGTGTTTAGAAATATAACCCTTGGAGGAGCGATGATATATTTGAGAAAAATAAATATTTTACGAGCAAGTTAACGAAGGAAAATAAAATAATATTTTTTTAATTCCACGTGTAGGGTGGCAGATGCTTTCGGATGATCCAAAGCTTTATGTGGATTAAAACTATGAATTGTTTAATGAATTATGATTAACGTATAATCGTATATCCCTCACGTTGGGTGTGTATAAGTGGAAAAGATGAGAGAGAGAGAATATCACATGTGATAAATAATATGATAAAAAATAAATAGAAATGAAATTAAAGAGGAAAAATATATATATTTTTTATTTTTTATTTCATTCTATTTATTAATGGTGTAAACTAAAGTTTGGGATCTTTGCACATGACATGAGCTGAGGTCCATGCTGCATACAAGAATCTTTGCACTGCAGACCCTAAAAACAAAATCAGGATTTTGTTACCTAGTCTGTCTTACAATAGCTGGCATGTTCGGTTTATCTTGGTTATTGGAAAAAGTGATGAATACTTGTTGCGGGTTGCGGCTGTTTATTGAAGCAGCGATTTCTCATGTAAAATTGCAGTTTTATTTGCATATATCTGTGCCTTTTCACTTGTTTTTGCTGGCTGTAAGACGGTTACAAGTTTAATGAACTAATTATTTCATAAATTTATTATGTTATATTTAAATTTATTAAACTATTCCATTTGTTGTAAATACTGAATGTACATTATGCTTTATAATCAATTTATTATGTTAAATCTAAATACAGTGATATTTTATTTTGTAGTTATGTTTTATAAGTAAGATAGAAATAAATATTACCAACGAATGATTAATTTATACTATACATGTCCGACTTCCTTAGACAAAACTTCGTTTTAAAGTTTTGTCCGACTTCCTTGGACAAAATTTCGTTTTGAAGTTTTAATCCTTAAGTATTGTATGGAATAAAACCATCAATAGAAAATATATTTTTACCATATTAGAAATGTTCATAGCTCAAACAAGCTTGCTTTTTGTGAAGAAGATATATATGGGGTTTATTTTTTTAAGTGGAAAAGAAAAAAAGGATTGTTGAATGAATAAAAATCATAAAATTTTAGATTTTCCTATTGTTTGGAAACATGAGTCTCCTTCAAATATATCTTTTCCTTTAAAATTGGGGGAAAAGGACAGAAGAAGATTGTGTTCTTTTTACGTAAAGACAAAAATATGTATTATTTATACGGTTTAAATATGTTTTTAGTTTTTTAAATTTAGATAATTTTTTTTGTTATTCAAAAATAAAATTATTTTTATTAGTCTCTCAAATTTTCAAAAATTTATTTCTAGTCCCTCTTTGTTCATCATGTTTATAATTTCATAATAATTTGTGATCTTTTTAACCATCAAAATAGATATTATAATTTATTTTTTTAAAATAATTTTTGATGATTTTAAATTGTTAAAATGTTTTACTCATATGGATTGGTGATCATTTTTACATATTTTGGAGATTTTAAAAAATAAAAATAAAAACATGTTGAATTATAATTTTTTTTTTACATATTTTAAAAAATTTAAATTGTCATAAATTATTTCTTAAGAAAATATCTTACCGTGAGGAATCGTTACAAATTATAGCACTATTAGTACAATAAAATAAAACGAACTAAAAGTAATTTTTTGAAAATTTGAAGAACTAATAAAAATAATTTTTTTGAAAGACTAAAAAAATAATTATTCAAACATAAAACACTAAAAATATATTTAAGTCTATTTATATTAGATTTCATTTCATGTTGAGGATATGTACGCTAATTTACATACATGATTTTTCTTTGCTTTTACTTTTACTTAATCTCACTTAAACAACTAAAAAATTTATCTCATTTTCTTTTTTTTTTCTAAAGTAAACATTTGATAAAAAAATCAAAGTAGTATTTTTATTTTACTAAAAAGCATAATAGATATAGACGAGTATTTTTCTTTTGGCAAATATAATCTTTTTTCAGATGAACGAGTCTGGGTCTTTCTGTATTTGATTGGGCTCGTCTGTGTTACGTATTGGGCTTTCCGTATATCACCGGGTTCTTTATAAAGTGAAGCGTATTGAATTTTGACGCTGCTAAGCGTCTAATTTTCGTTTTTTGTTTTTTTTGTTCCTTTGTAAGAAAGTTTCACTTTCAGTTACTTAAATAAAATAAGAGAAAGGAAAAAGAAACATAACACAAAGATTTATCCTATTGTTCATCCGACAACACAAGGCAATGTCCAGTGAATTTATTGTATAACCAATAACCAAGCATTAGTCGTTCAATACTTGAGACATGCAAATGTTGCTTCTGTCTCTTGTACTGTCAGAATTTATGCAATCAACCCTTCACTTTGACATTTCAGTAATTGTGAAAATAAATTTCATATTTAATTCACGCTAGTTTATAGACTTGTAGCTGATAAAATTGAGTTATGGTCCAGCTGCAATTGACACCAATACCTAGCGAAGCAAAGGCCATGATTTACGAGCTTGATAGCTAGGGCTTTGGAAGAAGCTGATGTTATAATCCAATTCCACTTTCAGATATACTCTGTCAACAATAATATTTCCCCACTTTCCGAAAGAGGTTTGATAAGTGATAACTAACAAGATTGAATAGCATAGCTTAAGTTAAAGGCATAACCTTTTTTCTAAATTCATTGCACAAACAATGATGAACATTTTCAATGTCTCAGCTGTTCTATTGATGCTAAAAGTTCCACCCATGTTCATTCTATACTACAGTCAGCTAAAACGTCTGTATTTGATTAACGAACACTCTTACATAATTCATTGTTTCGGAAATAGATTTAACCATTCACTCATTTGAGTGGTTTCACCATTTTGTGAAAGGAAAATGTCAAATTCTTTATTTATACAATTAAGGGAAATGAAAAAATAAAGCTTATTGTTTTGGATTCGTATATTTAAAAAGTGCAAATAAAAATTTGTTAAGGAACACAGAATGTGATGTTTTACTTCAACATGTAGGAAATTATTTTTACACACAGTGTTGTGAAATCACACGAACTCAAGCTAAAAACGTTACCAACAGCCCAGCCAAACCCACTCAACTTCACTCAGGTATAAGTAGTTATAACTGTAGAAAGCATTGCATTGCATTGCATTACATAAACAAGGACAACTTCAAAGGAGGACTTTTGACAATTTAGTCAACTTCTTCAATCTTAGGCCCAGCACCACCAGTGGATGATTTTCCAGAGCCAGCACCATTAGGAATGTCATCTGCAGCAGCTCCTTGGTACATGTTTGAGATAATTGGGTTGCAAAGTCCCTCTAACTCCTTCAATTTGTCCTGAAATTCCTCCACCTCAGCCAGTTGGTTCCTGTCTAGCCACTCAATGGTCTCATCAACCGCCTTCTCTATCTTCTCCTTATCAGCAGGGTTCAATTTGCCTGCAAACTTGTCATCCTTCACAGTATTCCTCATGTTGTACGCGAAGTTCTCCAAGGAGTTCTTGGCATCCACCTTCTTCTTCACCTCCTCGTCTTCTGCCTTGTACCTCTCCGCCTCCTGCACCATCCTCTCAATCTCCTCCTTGCTCAGCCTTCCCTTATCATTAGTGATTGTGATCTTGTTCTTCACCCCTGCGGTCTTATCCTCAGCCGAAACATTCAAAATACCATTGGCGTCAATGTCAAAGCACACATTGATCTGTGGAACTCCTCTTGGTGCTGGAGGGATGCCTGTGAGTTCAAACTTCCCTAAAAGATTGTTGTCTTTGGTCCTCGCCCTCTCACCTTCATACACCTGAATTAGCACTCCTGGCTGATTATCAGCATAAGTAGAGAAAATCTGTTCCTTCTTGGTGGGAATGGTTGTGTTCCTTGGAATCAACACTGTCATCACACCTCCTGCTGTCTCAATGCCGAGGCTAAGAGGAGTGACATCAAGCAGAAGCAAGTCCTGAACCTTCTCGTTCCCTTCACCGCTCAAAATCGCAGCCTGCACAGCAGCCCCATAGGCTACAGCCTCATCCGGGTTAATGCTCTTGCAAAGCTCTTTGCCATTGAAGAAATCCTGCAACAGCTGTTGCACTTTTGGAATCCTGGTGGATCCACCAACAAGGACAACATCGTGAACGTGGCTCTTGTCCATCTTAGAGTCCCTCAAACACTTCTCCACAGGTTCCATGCACTTGCGAAACAAGTCCATGTTGAGTTCCTCAAACCTGGCTCTGGTGATGGTGGAATAGAAGTCAATACCTTCGTAGAGAGAGTCAATCTCGATAGTAGTTTGAGTGGTGGAAGAGAGAGTCCTCTTAGCCCTCTCACATGCAGTCCTCAATCTCCTAAGTGCTCTGGCATTAGTGCTGATATCCTTCTTTTGTTTCCTCTTGAACTCAGACACGAAGTGGTTCACAAGCCTGTTATTAAGAAAATGGTCAGTCCATAGTTCAGTTAAAAAACAGTTCACTGCATTGAATTAAATTAAATTGTTTACTAAACTGAACTGTTTCTATGTACTGGCATGGTAAAGAAACATTAGAAGAAGTAAGAATCTTATATCATTTTATGAAAATGATGCAGTTTTCATAATTCGGTTTAGTCAGATTCTAACATAGTGTGATTCAACTTCTTATTAAAAAAGAAAAACGAAAAAAGTGTTTGGTTTTGCCATTTATAAAAAAGATTCAATTTTTATGAGTTCAGGATTTAAACAGTTCAGTTTATGAGTTATTTTAAATACCACAAAATCGCATATGTAAATGGGGAGTAATCCTTGCCTGTTATCAAAATCTTCACCTCCCAAATGAGTGTCCCCAGCAGTGGCCTTGACTTCGAAAATACCTTCCTCGATGGTGAGGAGCGAGACATCAAAAGTTCCACCACCGAGGTCGAAGATAAGCACATTCTTTTCGCCACTCCTGGAAGCCTTCTTGTCTAATCCATAGGCAATGGCAGCAGCGGTTGGCTCGTTGATGATTCTCGTGACATTAAGCCCCGAAATGGCACCAGCGTCCTTGGTGGCTTGTCTCTGAGAGTCGTTGAAATAAGCGGGGACAGTGATGACGGCATTCTTAATGCTCTGACCAAGGTAAGCCTCTGCGATCTCCTTCATCTTGGTCAACACCATGGAAGAAATCTCCTCGGCCGCGAACTGTTTCTCTTCGCCTTTGTAGTTCACGACGATCATGGGCTTGTCGGCGGGACCGGGGACAACCTTAAAGGGCCAGTGCTTCATGTCACCCTGCACCGAAGGGTCCGAGAATCTGCGACCAATGAGGCGCTTGGCGTCGAAGACCGTGTTCTGCGGGTTCATGGCAACCTGGTTCTTGGCAGCGTCTCCTATGAGACGCTCGGTGTCGGTAAAAGCTACGTAAGAAGGTGTTGTTCTGTTGCCCTGGTCGTTGGCTATGATCTCAACGCGGTCGTTTTGCCACACCCCCACGCAGCTGTAGGTGGTGCCGAGGTCAATGCCAATGCTCTTACTTTCTGTCTTGGAAGCCATTGAAATGAATGAATAGAGACAATCCAACTAGTTAAGTTGATTAGCAAATACACACACGAAAAAAAAATGGAATGGAGAAATGTATTGGATTGGTTATGTGTGAATGTGAAGTTGTGACTTGCGAGTGTAGTTAGGTGGTAGGTTCTGATTGCAATGCAGAGGAATGTTGGGGAAGTAAGATATAAAGGCAACAAGGAAGGGTCAAGAAAAGTCGAGACAAGACTAAAAACTGGAAGAGGCTGTTGTTTTCACTGAAACTTCAGCAATGAGAGAGAACCAACCCGAGAGTTCTGGAGAAGACATGAGCCTCCCTCCGTGTTTCCAGTTTCTTCTTTAACTAATTTTACTCGCTAAGACAAGCAAAATTTAAAAGAAAAATGTTTGGATATAAAATTTTAATTGAAAAAAGTAATTTATTAGAAAATTTAAATTTTTTAATTTAAAATTTATTATTTGTATATTTTTATATAAAAAATTTAAATTTTTGGAATTTTAAAACTGAATTTTAAACAACTAAAAATATGAAATTTGAATTTCCATTTAAAAAGTGAAAAATTGAAATTTTTTTTTTCTATAGAAGTTTTTAATCGCATCACTTTTTCTCTATCGTTTTAGTCACTCATGAATACTCCAACCTTCACTACTCTTATGATACTCACCTCAAACGTCTCTCCGTGCATGAGATTCAAAATTTTAAAAATGAATAAATTCAATTTTTTTATTCAAATACAGAAATTTAAAAATAAAAAATTTTTAATTGATGCATTTTAATTTTCCTAGATTTTAAATTTTCTGAAATTTTAAAATATTTCATTTTAATTTCTCTAGATTTTAAATTTTCTAAAATTTTAAAATATTTCATCCAAACATACTCTTAGTATATTTGGATTCATTCTTTAAAATAATTGACAATTTTTTTTTCATAAAATGAAATTATTTTTTAATAAAAATATGTAGAAAAATATCTTTTTAAGTAATTATTATCAAATTTAATTGTTTATAATTAGATAATAATTTATATAAGTTTTTAATTTAAAATAGAAATTATAAATTCAATAACTTGTGTTATATGATAATATAAAATCAAGTCTTGTACAATTCCTTCCATTCTAATATTTTAGCATTAAAAAATCATGTTAATTGGTAGTTTTCAATGAAACATGAAAACTTTTATTCTAAATCACTCAAAATAAATCATATCAAGCGAATAATTTTGAATATTATGTCAATCAATTTTTCGACCACCATCATTAATCATTCAATAATTATAAGTAATAAAATGAAATGTTATGATCACTTAAAAAAATAGATTATTACGTATCGATTAAATTAATAATCATTCACAATTCCATAATTAAATCAATTACATACCGAATTTAAGTTAAAGAAATATTATGATAAAACTTCATTTGAGCGTGTAACTTGAAAAACATGATTAGATTATCTATGAATTTTTACATATGCCATTTTTTCTAGTATAGAAAAGTGAATATGCTCTTGACTCTATCATTTATGAAATGAGAAATAAATAAAATATAATTTTATACTCAACTTCAAAAAGAAAGGAATTTCCAAAAAAAAAAGAATCTAAATTCTAATCTGAAAATGGAAATAAATTGAAAATTTTCACGCTTGAGTAAGTATTTTCATGAGTGAGGTTAAAAGTGTAGAAGTTAGATAGTATATCTAAGGCCTCTATGCCCTATTTATATTATTTTTATATATTAAATTTTCTGGTCAATAATTTTCATTAATCTCTAATATGTATTTTGTTTTGGTATAAAGAAGAGAATAGAAAGAAGCTATACGGTATAAATTGGCCCGGATGAATCTGCATTTCAGTGAGGAAGCCCATTCAATTCCAACAATTGAGGGCTCCAATTTTCTATCCAATCCAATGAATGAGCATATGTTAGACCTCTATTCAATTCAACACATGAAGTTTGTTTGTTTTTTAACTCAATCGGAGAATCGAATATAGTAGCCTTCCTGAGAGGCTCGACATGTCTGTTCTTGTTAGAAAAAAATTGAAACCACCGAAGCATTAACTAATTCTATGTGATGGTTAATTTATACTAATATAATTTATTCAATTTTAGAGAGATTTTATTTTTGAATTACAATATTTTTTTTCTAGAAATTCGAATTCAAAACTTATTTAAATAATTTAAGTCTAATTATAATATGATAAAGGACATGTTGGTGACTAGTAAGATATTTGAGATGAGAGAAAATAGACCATATATACAATAAAAAATAGTATTGTTGTGAACGCTGAAACTGAAATTGCGATAGATCCAATCCAATGATCCAAACATGTTGTCATCTGCTTTATTCTTCACTGGCCAGCCCCGTGTTTTGTTGCGTGGTGTCTCCTCTCAGCATAAGCTGTGTATATCATACAAAAAATCCTGCTTCAGTGTTGGGACTTGGACGAGTGGTTTCCCTTAAACCTCGGTTTTTTCCATTTGGCAGTTCTAAGGATGCTCCTTTTTTTTAACACTAGGTATTGTGGGTCGAGAAAATGAGACTAATTATTCAAAATACTTACATTTATTTAAGAAAAAATGTGATCACAATAATAATTACATATAAAGATCGATTAAAATCACATAAACCCAGACTATATGATAATTACTTCTAAATGAGAACACGTTATTTTCATCTTCATCTAATGACAATGGCTTGATCAGCATCCGGAGCTATGTTTGATATTTAGCAACGTTTTAGCATATACATGGTTATGCCGATTTGCACTGTGTCGCAGAGATTGCTTTTTACTTAATCACACGTTATTTATTATACTTGTTGTTCATGCTTAATTCCGACGAGTTTCGATCGAGCTGCTTGATCTTTTTTTTTCAGTGGAATCTTTTATCTCCATTGTCAAAGTAAGGAGAAATAACTGTAAAAGGGATTCCGACGAGTAAGTCAATAGGAATTTTCCCTCTGGATCCATATATACTTGTCTGATGTTGAGGTAGTTACGTAATGGTCGGAGCTACATTGATGGATTGCTCCTCTGTGTCTTGTGGCCGAGTTCGCAGGTGACAGTCGGAACGACCACCTAACATGCACCTGGGGACCTCCCTTGTCGAGTTCTTTGAAGTGTATGGTACATTTATTACCTTATTGTTTCGACTAAGCATTTTTCCTAGAACAATAACTACCCTTCTAAAATAAATTGTCCTAACCCTACGAGACAGAATTACGGCTTTAACATCACCCTTAAAATAAAAGGAACATGCTCGTACCAAAGGTATGCTAAATGTGTGTAAGGGCCTGCTCCATATTACACACTTTACCCATGCTTGAGCTTGAGACCTTTTCACTGTCTCTGAAGCGGCATGGACAAGACAGGCCACTTATTCTTATTCTGTCTCCAGAAAATAGTTATCCCCATGCTTCTCAATTCTCAATTCCATTTACAAGTATTTACTTTTTCAAGGAATCTTATTCGAAACATGATATGACGCTAAATATGAAGACTTATCGTAACTGATATTTAGACATTGAGCCTACCTTGTCTCCGTTCTCAATTCTTACCTTTGCTTAATGAAATAAATTAATAAAACCTATAAATACCTTAACCTTACCCTAGACCAGATAACTCAAAACCTGATACCCCTACTTGTGCTAGGCTTTGGTCATTGATCCTATATACCCAATAATTTACAAAGAACCAGCCCTTGCTTTCCCAAGTCCCAACCCCTAAGATGAAGGTAAGATTCCTTGCTTTGTTCTTACTCATGTCAGGTATTCAAGCCAGATCAACCTCAGAGTTCAATATGAATTTCACTTCAGAAGGTAAAGGCCTAATCCAGAGCAATGGACAAGCACAAGAACTTCTTGGTACTCGACTTCTTCAGCTAAATATTTCCCATATTTGAAGGCACCCTTGTTTTTTTCACTGTCACTTTTATATTAACGTTTTTCAGTGATGTATAGGGAAATTATATGGAAGCATAGAAGACTCAATAAGGTTGAACGACAAAGTTGAGGAAACTAAAGACGGGAACAAAGAAGAACTACTTAATACAACAAGAAAAGCACAGGGTGGAGGAAGTTCAGGAGGCACAGGAAGTAGAGGAAAGACAGGAACCGGTGGCACAGCTGATGTTAATCGCCGGCCACGTCAAAGTTCTGCACCATCAGAGCCTCTTTTTTGGGTCTCAATATTTAATCCATGTGTAAGCTTGGCTTTAGTCATATTGTTTTCCCTTCCACTTGGTTTGATGTAATCCATGCAGAAAAAATTGGTTACCGTATGACATATGTAGCTCTTGTTTAATGCCCCTAAGTAGTGCCGTCTTCTTTTTTCAATATATATTTTTAGTGCCACCGTTACTAAGAGCGTCTTTGCTTGTACATCAGTTTGTGTCTTCCTTCTCAATGCTCACATGTTGTCATCCATCATATCAATGAATGAAAGTTTGAATCTTTGCCTGCTAGTAATTGGGAACTTGGGAGGGGGGTGGTCTAAGACATTCAACTCAAGGGTAAGTTTTGATGCAAATATGAAAAGGTTGAACTTGAAGTGTTGAAATTCTTGTGGTATCCAAGAGAAGCAGAAATGGAACTTTTTACTTTTTTGTGCAATTACAAATTATTTACTGAATTCATCAATGTTAATTGTTAAATCATTCTCTTATGAATTCCAGAAGCTTATATGCCAAAAATAAAAACTGTTCTGATTATCATATTTTTTAAATTAAATTGAAAATGGCAGCCAGATGATGTACTTACTCTCGAGCCCTTTCGCCTACAATCTACCAATTTATTTCAAAATTAAAACTAGTAATCTACTAAAGTAAATTGCAGAACTCATGAATGAATAATGAAGAGTTTGCTCTCATACGATTATATTTACCCTGTCAGTATTGCACAACGGTTTACAACAGAAAATAATATATGAAAGGACTAATCTATAAGATCATTTGTTTTGAAACAGCAAATATAGAGGAGGGGAAGGTGAAACTTTTTTTCCAGCAACAAATTGCTGAAAGAACAAGGCATTACAAGTAATTGAACAAATCAAATTTTATGTACATCCTTCTAACTTACATTAGATTTAATTTGCAACACATATTAGGTTTAGCAATATTCTGTTGAAATGAAACCAACCAGGTAATATTCCGTTGAAATGAAAAACAAACCATTAACTTATCGGATGATCATGCTTAGGAAGAACAAAACATTACTTTATTCCATATTCTTGCAACCACTAAATGAATTTGTGCCACTTTTAATTGTCTTCTAATCTATTAGAGGTACACGTCACCTTCAAAATTGTGAAAATAAAAAGGAAATATACCTACAACTAGTAAAAATTATCAAAAACAGACAGAAAGTTTGCAAATTGTAAGTGCTGACTTTTACGAATTGGTTACTCAGAAAACATAAAGTGAAATATTCTGATACAGAGCAAGGTAGAAACCCAAATTGCGCATTGCGCACTCTGCTTCCCTTCTACGCAATCGTATGTCCAAATGGAGAAACCGATCCTTCACTTTCCCGCAAACTTCGTTCTCTCTCCTTCCCCTTTTCGTTTATGTTAAATTGACATTTTCATTCTATACGCAAAGTTATTGTCAAGGCGAATTCTAGGTAGGATGACAATTTCAAATTCTTACTTCAAGCAAATTTGATTCTTCCATAGTTTTCTTTTTTTACCTAAAATTTTCAAATTCTTATTTCTTTTACTCAAAATCTCCTCAAATAAATTATTGTACACTTTCTCCTAGATGTTACTACCCGTGGTTCAAAGTTACCAACTTGAGAGTTGGAGCAGTTTTTTACAATAACCTCATCCTTATTCATAAAGCTGACTCAAGGGAAATCTTTAGACAAGGAGAAAGGAAGGATTTCCTCTACTGGAGTACTAGTGCAAGTAGCAAGAACAACCTATATCTTGGTACAAAACCAGCTTGTACAATTACCTTTCAAATTTCCTCCAATTAGAAGAATTGTAAAAATTCTCACAGAATGCAATGCAGATGTGTACAGATAAAAGACACCTCAGTTATGGCATTACATTTAGGAGCAGAAGATTGTGCAGACAATCCTTAAACAATTCATATGCACAAACTGTAACATCAAATTAACTGTTGTTAAAGTTCGTTTATGTTTTACAGATTATAAAAATTTATAACACTTAATGTAGTCCATATAAAACTGAAATGAGACCCATTAGCAGTTGCATACCGTTTGTCAAAAGCATCTAAAGATAACAAGAGGTACCCGGGGGGGGTAGGGGAATAAAAACACCACCTAGAAACATTGCTCAAATGTCATAAAAGAAATCCTTAAACACCTTCATATGGTCGGGCTGAAGAGCTATGGCCACAGATAAGCTCCCATCATTGGTTGAGCTTGGAATTATGAAAGACAGGCCCTCGTATGCAATTCCACCAGGTCCCATGAATATTGGCCTTCCCCAACCAAAGTCAGCATCATGGATTGGAAGCCTAGTCCAGCTAGTGATACCAAGATTTGGACACTTGAAAGTATGAGCCCCGCGAACGAGAGCTTTTAGATCAGGTTGCAGCTCTAGATAGTCAAGAGCTGACCTTAAATAATCATTGTCCATTCGCAACAATGCATTGTGGATTCTGCTTGCAGCATACCATGTTGGTTTTGACATGAGATCACCTGCCACAGCTATAGGTGTGGTGGTGAATATCACATTGCCAAAGTAACCCGGTGGGGGAGGAGGTTGCAACCTTGACCTTCCATCAGTTGCAATGTACAATTTGGTTTCTTGATCATCAGGAAGTGCTCTTGCTTTGCATACACTTCTCCACACGTGACCCGCCAACATCTCATAAGAACTATAGCTGATTGTGTTGCCATCTTCTTTAGACTTGGCTTTCAGTGTGTTGAGCTGCTCACGCGTGAGTCTGAAAATAGACACCGCTGCTGCTGCTGCTGCATTATCTGAGTCTGAGCCTGGTTTAGTAGGTTGTTGAGTCTTCATGGCTGGTGGGGGCTTGTATTCAATGTGATCAAAAACAGGTTGAGGTGGATCTCTAGCACGAAGTATTGTACGATCAATGAATGGTGGAATGGAAACATCCAAGCCACGAGCCACATCTGACCATGTATTGATGAAGTGCAAACCAGAGGCTCCATCTGCTACATGATGTTGCATACCAACTCCCAGGGACACCCCTCCACATTTGAAATGTGTTACCTATAAACAGTACAAATGAAAATGGGTTGGTAGTCCCTTTATAGAATGAATTAAGAATCCATTAATCAAATTAAAATTGAAGTTAAAATAAGGAAAGATAGTACTCTTCTCATTCAAAACTAATGCTATTATTTTGACAACCAACATTTAATACTATTTAACATCAGCAATATACATACAATGCGCAATGCGTGATTCACTATCAAGGGATTGGCCATAGGTTCAGTACTACTTTTCCTCTCTTGTAACACATAGCAACACCTCCAGCTAAAACCCAAATGTTACGTTGCTCTGTTGGAGGTTTGGAGCCATTTTTTGTAGGGTGATTGCATTTTTATAATCTTTAGGCACAGCGATTGTGTGATTTGGGTTTTTCATTTCTAATTGTGTATTCGTCATCAATTCTTTCATCTAATATTTTGGTAATTAATTTCCCATTAATTTAATATCATAAACCGTGTTGCGCGCCGTTGGCTGCAGTCCTGGAAGGTGGTGGCAAACTAACAATTGACTCCAAAGAAAAATATGCATGAAAAGATTAGGTTGCTGTAATATCAGTCTTTTAATTTTTTGAAATAAATAGTTTGTTAAAACATTAAAATTTTATTCTAATATTTTATCAAAATTATTTTTAAAATAAAATATTATTATTAAACTCGTACTTTGCATTACTATATTATATAAAATAAATATAATAATGATTTTTCAATAGCCTAATTAGACAAAAAAAATATTAAGTATTAATTTAAAGTTCATTTGAATATTAAGACCAACGAGACCATAAGTTTGGTTCGCAATGGAGACTCAAAATCACGTTTTTAACGTAGAAATCTGGAAGCCAGTTGTGATGCTATAAATGTGAAAAAATAATTGCTTCTGTTTCACCACAGTACATAACCTAACTCCCTATAGACGTATCGTGCCACCAACAATGTTGACTCAGAACTCAAAAATATTGTTTATAATAAGAGCGGAAGGATATCTTCTAGACTCTAATAACTTCTAGTGACGTCTCCGCTTACTTGAATTAAAACAAAATGCTAACTAGGTGTTCTCAGTATATTGGTTAGTATGGATGTTCATAATTTAGGTATTTAAATAATTATAACTAATACATAATTAGATTATAATTGAATATAATAATTATAACCATAATTAGTTTTATATAATTAATTATAATTTAATATAATCAGTTATTATTTTTAAAATATGGATATATAATCAATTATATAACAAGTTATATAGAAAATCAATTACATAATCAATTATGAATAAATAAAAATAAATTATTTGAAATAATCATAATTATAAAATTGGTTATAGTTTTATGATTACTTTTATATATAACTAATTATAGATATTTTTTAAACCAATTTTTTTAGCAACCCTATTAATTAAGAGATTAAAAGAAGAAGAAAAAAATCATTCAGATATACAAAATTAAGTTGTTGATAAAAAAAATTATTTTCAAAAATAATATTTATAATAAATACTTTTTCTCCTTTTATTTTTATTTTTAAGGACATTAGTTAACAACACTTATACAAATATAATAAAGTAAATTTATATTCTCGTTTAATGTAAGTTAACTCTTTGGATTTGGATCACATGCAAAGTAAAAAATTCTGGCAGATCATCCTTAATAAAAAAAAATCAATAATTTTTTTATGAATAAGATTTGAATTTGAGATTTTGGTTAAAGAAATTAGGTTTTAACTTGTTGGTTAATGTAAGTTAATTTTGATTTAAATTTGACCACTAGAGAGAAAAAGGAGCACGGCACGCAACCAAAAAGAAAGAAACAAGTAATTACCTAAAACATAGAAAGCGAAAGGAGCTAAGTGAGAGAAGAAGAAAAGAAATGCATAACGCACGCACGTACGTACCTGTAACACCAACAGGGGATAGGTTTCTATTCCCTGTGAATAATCGACGGCCGGGATGAGCTGGCGGAGCTCAAGGGTGGGAGCGAAGTCGCCGAAATCGTCGATAACGGCGCCGGTGTCGGCCTCGACGAAGAGCACCCCCTGACCGTCGCAGTCAATCTCCACGCGACCGTCGTCGTCTCGCCGGAGCCGCCCAGCCATTGGGTAGAACGGCACCAGCACCTTGCTCAGTGCCTCCTTCAGAACCTTGCCGTCGAAAAAGTTGGAGGCGCCGTTAGACCTATAGAAGTAGACACTGGGCGTGTGGAAATTGGGGACCACCAGGTCCACATTGGAGTTCCACACCATCCGCCGCGCCACCTCCTCCGCCGGCCGCACCATTGTCGATTCCTTCACGTTGATGATCATCTCTCGGCTCGACTGCTCACGCAAGCATCAATCATAATCATAAACCAAAATAAGTGAAAATTTATGATAATAAATCTTAGATTGATGCAGATGTTCTGTAACGCTTTTTAGTACTGTTTCCAATTAGAAGTGAGGTTTCATCTTAATAATAATAGTATGATATTGATGTAGAGGTGTAAGAACTAGTTACATTTATACCAGTAAAAATAATTTATCTAACAAAAGTCATTAAATAAAATTAGTCTTAATTTCTGATTCAATGAATTAGAATATATTTATAATCTCTAACTTAAGAAATGATAATAATAATATTCTGCATCATCATGAAGAACAGTATTAAAAGCACTCAAAGCATGTCAGTTTTCTTAAAAATAAAGAAAGAAAAAGTTTTAGGTTATGGTTGGAATGATTACGGAGAATGGAATGGAATAAATTAAAATAATTTTTTGTAACATGTAATATATGCTTTAAAAATTAATAGGATGGAATGAATTATAATAAAATAGAAATATTATTTTATTGTTTTAATATTTTATAATTGAATAAAAAAACTATTCTATCCTTTAAACAAAAGGATGAAATAGAATAAGTTATAATTTTTTAATTCTCATAATATACTTATTTTAAATGTATTATTTTTAAGAGAGGAAATATTTGATAGACATTTATTTGTTATCTAATATCTGAAGAGGAAAAAATAATTTATGAATAGTGTGATGGAAAGAGAAAAATAAAAAATATTAATAAAATATTTGAAATAAAAAACAATTTATATATGATAATGAAAAAACATTTTTTTTCATCGTTGCATTTCTCTCTTATCCACCACCTTGTAACATCAATTCAAATTTAGGCGTAAATTTCGTTATGCATATATACAAGCAACTCTCTAGAAATAAGTTTGATAAATTATTTAGTTCTTATATCTGTGTCAAACTTTTATTTTGATTCTCATATTTAAAAAATCTATAATAGTATATTTTTTATAGTGTTTTTGTGGTGTAAAACTGTCACCAAATAAAGAGAACGGAAACATCAAATTTTAAGTATATAGATCAAAATAAAAAAGTTGGCGGAGATATAACACGAATGACTAATTAAACCAATAATATATATATATATATATAAGTGACTAACTCGTTTTCTCAAAGATGGAAAAGTGTAGTTTCATACACGGAACGAAAACATGTATTTGAAAATGGTAAGGCTAAAGCGCTTAGAATGAAGATTTCATATGCATGACAAGCATTGGAACAAACATTGAAATGAGTTAGAGGAAAGAGGAGGAGAAGGAGGAGAAGGAGGGATGGAACATTACCTGATCCTGATGATGAAAGGAAGAGATAAGAGTTTTTTGGAGAAAGAGAGAAGTTGGGAGTGGGTAGGGATTGGGTGTGAGAGCGAACGCGGTGTTGCGCTGCTTTCGAATGCGTGGACTCCTCCTACTTTTTAAGCAAAAAAAAAAGGTAAGAAGGGGTTGGGTTGAGTCACTCACCAACCCCGCCAACTACATCCACCAATAACAACACGCCACCTCATTAAGACAAGTCATTGACCGTTTTGTCTACGACTGTAATCCATCCACACCACACTCATCCTATTCCCTACTTTCGTATCTGAAGTTGGTGAGACTGAGACGGTGACCTTCCTTTTATTTATTTTTTCTAAACTTTTTTTAATCAAATATACTGCACAAATAATAAATAAGCTGGCAGGTTGGGAAAAACATTCATTTTCCAACATTTTTCACATATATTTAACTATTCAAATTATATTTTATACTTTAAAGTCAATCCACCAGGATTGCATTTACTTTTTTTAGTAGTGCCAGCCTTTTTACATTACGTTATATACAACATTCTAAATCAAGTTTAATGTATAATGATTTCGAAATTTAAAGTATTTTTTTCTTACAAAATTTTTATTATTGTTTTTATGAATATTTTTTTCTTCTTACATTGAAAACTATTTAAAGCCAACTGTACTTAAATACTAACGAGAACAATAGTAATAACAAAAAAATATTTCACTAAGATCAATTACATTGTTACATGACATCACTCCGTAAAAGATCAAATTTTCATATATGTTATTTAACATGAAATCAATTACATAGCATAAACCAATTTTAAAAATTATAATAATGATGTTAAAAGTATTTAAAATAATTTAATAATTTAAAATTTTATATAAAGTATTAACTAAAATTTATAAATTATTATTTTGTAAGTATCAGTTGATCATTGAATGATTTCTGATATACGTGCGTATACTTTTTTAAAAGATATTTTGTATTATTTATTAAATAAGTAGTGATAATTTATGGAAAAAATTAGCATCCAAATTTAAAAAAAATCAAAATATTGAAATATTTATTAGAATTTGATTTTGCAATGGCTGAATGGCATCTTATTTGATAAATATGATATTGAATAAAAGATGATATTTATTCAAAAATAATTTAAAAAAAAGATGAGATGGGAAATGCATGAATAGTAGTGTATGTGATGAGTGCCGGTGGCCGGTGGTATTCATTCACCAACTCTTATCCTCTAGAAGCCAAAGCATTGCTTTGCTTTTGGTGGGTCCCAGGAAGCAATGAGGTTGAGGTGTGGTTATCATGGACTCGTCTTTTGAGTGGTGTGGGTACAGTGCAATGTCAATGTTAGTTGCACGTGCATTACACGTGTTAGTCTTCACTGTTCAGTGTTGTTACTTTGTATAGTTGCTTCCAGTTCTGACATCAGGAAGTCGCTACGAATGACGCCTCACAAGTCACAACAAAACCATTTGAGGCTACGCACTTATGTGCTATTTATGCTCAAGGACTCATTTGATGACATTTTATTCCTTATTTTATTAGAGAAGAATTTAACCTCAATAGCTTCAGCCTTCCTAAT
This sequence comes from Glycine latifolia, assembly GCA_013407115.1. Lineage (NCBI taxonomy): Eukaryota > Viridiplantae > Streptophyta > Magnoliopsida > Fabales > Fabaceae > Glycine > Glycine latifolia. The sequence goes on from CM023956.1 coordinate 1,721,411, forward strand.
TATAGGTTTGGAGAATTATTCATTCTTTACATGAGCTTGGATCTATGCGTTTATTTCTTTTGTTTTTCTTTATTTTATTTTATTTTATTTTGGTATTCAATTAAAAAGTCCGAAAAAGAATAACTACATGAAAATTAAACGAGAAGTCATAGCTCCCGCATAATCAAAAAGAAACAATTGACTTAAAAATAGCATGCAATTGTTCAAACATCAAAATTCCTCCTCCATTCGATGCCTAAGTTGATCAGGACAGGATATCAGCACATTGGTTTACCTCTCTTTAAACAAGTTTGATCTTAACCCTTTAATTCGAATTAATTAAATCTCGTATAGCTGCTACGAGACTACGTCTAACAGCACATTCCACTTTAGTTCCCTGAATGCTACTCACCACTACATGATAATCCACCTAAACTTCAAATGTCATCATCCCCTTTGACTTAGCCACAGAAAGACCAACATATAGACCCCAAGCTCACCTACAAAAGAAAAAGAATTAGCAATGCCAACTTTTTTTGGAATAGTCACAAACCCATCTCCTAGCAACAAACCCATCTTGGATTGGCCCATCAATTTTGAGGCAGCCCCATCCTTCCAAGGGATAAATTTTAATAATATTATGGTGGTGTCTTGGATGTCAGGTCATTGGAATCTCTGATATTATTACAATGCTTACTATTGTTTTTTTTTTTTTTAATGTGGTATAGTTATATTTTAAAAATCCAGGGTAATAATTAGCTTTTATTGAACCTGTGGTTTATATATAAAACGAAACAAAAGAGACCTGATATTTATCTTTTTTCCCTACAAAATTCCAAAGTCTTTGTCTTGGGTTTCACATTTACCCAACATTGTTGTTACCACCGTGGTTTTGGCTTTGGCAAAAAAAGAAAAGTGGTATTTATCTTTTTCCTCCATAAATAGCTGTAGTCTTCTCCAGATACTTCACAAGTCACAACCACGGAACACCCAAAAGTTAGCAAAATTTGAGTTTCATTGAGGCCTAGGTTTTCTTCTTTGTCTCCCAAAAAGATGAATTTTCGTTGTCATGTCAACAATATTGTATCTGGTTCTGAAAAATTTACCATTATGCTGAAGGTTCTACACAGGTGGAAGGTACCCGACACACATAAAAAGTCCCACTTCATGTTTATGAACATGATTTTGATTGATCAAAAGGCTTGTTTTTATATCAAAATTTCGTTTTTTTGTCTCTGTATATGTTACAGTCAGAAGTTAACTTTCGTTAAACTTGTGCTTTATATATTTTGTCTCAGGCAATGTCGGGAGGGATAACTAATTTAATATAAAGTTTTAATATGTATATATACACACAAGCTTTAGATATTGTTGTGTTTATTATTTTTTAAAATTATATATATATATACATATATTAAATTTTATTATGTTTACTTTTTTTTAAAAATAGTTTAAAATAACAATTTAAAATGGAAACATATAAATATATTCTAATATAGCATTATATTTGTAACATTTTACTAGTCAAATTTACTTAAGCTTGTGTCTCTACACTACCTACTCATTTGTCTTCTAGAATACTTCTTCTGAAAACTAACATTAGAATATACTCGTTTTGTGTACACTAACTCCTTTTAGATGTTTGGTAACAAAATGAGAAACTCTTGCCTTTGAATGATTCTTCACGAACGATTATTTGAAGGAAAAAGAAACAAAAGTTTTCTAGAATGGGAGGACGCTACGTTGAAACTCAAGTATATATTGGAAGAAGAAAAATTGATAAGTTTTGACAGAAATTTGATAACAATGTTATGAAGTACATATTTTTTGCAAGATTCTGATTATTCTATATGCGCATAACACAAATTTGAATGATTTAAGCCATTAATATTGGACTCTTAAGTGGGACTTGAGGGAATGGGAAAACACCGTAAAATAATTTAAATACAAGAAAATTTACAATTCAAAATTCAGATGATTTACTATAATTTTAATTGTTTATGGTCTGGAAGTTTGACTAAAAAAATTCGCGAGGAAGTTTTCTTGTTTTATTTTTACGGAAATTGCGAGTAAGTTAAGATACATTTTTCTTTCTACACCAAGTTAAGATACATTTCAATTCACTTAACAACCATAAACACATGTGAGCATAGAAAATGAATAAAACTTTTGCCATTTATTTTAATTCTACTTGACTCTTGCTAATTAATCATTTTTAAGTTTTTACTTTAATCAAGGCTAACAAAAATTTACTAGTCTTTGTGACATGATAATTTTAGGAACCTATGTTAAACTAATATAAATGCTAGATTAATTAGATTATTATAATAATTAAGTATTTTTCATATAAAAAAATTAAGTATCGAGGTAATTTTCTTCCTACAATTTATACTGCCGACTATCCTTTTATTTGGGGCCAGTGCCTATCCAATTTAAGCATTTAACAAAGCTTTTACCAGTTTGGATATATTAAACCGTAATATTAGAAGAAGAAAATAAAAAATAAAAAATATATTTTTTTATAAGCTCAAATTAACTTGTGTATAATTTTTTTAAAAAAAAAATTCCTTTGAAGAAGTTTTTTTTTAAGTTACTTTAAAGAAGTTAATATGAGATAAATTTTATAAATTAATTTATGTGTAAGTTAATTTTAACTTGTAATTTATTTTATTTTATTCTCCCAAAAATCCTTGCGAGAAAATATATCCGAGCAAGCCTATGAAATTAATCAATTTACTCCTGTAATAATACACTTTAACCATGTGGGCCTCATTAGTGACTTACGGTTATGTACCAGTCCAATGCACCTGAATAAGCATAGAAGGAAAAGGTCCACAACGTGTGTTTGCGGCCAAGCCCATCTCTGTTTTCTTTTTTGCCTTCTCCAGCTCACTTTTGTGCAACTCAACAACTTTCTGTTTGTAATTTGATGGCTCTCGTTAGATCAAGCCTCTGTTAAGTAGATGAGAAATTGAGAGGAGGAAAAGAGATAAAAATTATATGATGTAAATGATTTTAAAATTTGTGATATATTTTGTATTATTTTTCATCTATTTTTATTCATTTCTCTTTTAGTTTATTCTTTTTTTAACCAAACACATTTATTTTTCACCAATTTTTACTCATCTATCTTGTTTTTTCCCCACCCTATTGCTCTATTCTCTGCCAAATAAAGGTGTTGGCATGCATTTTATTTTATTGTTTTTCTTTTTGCTAAATGCCTACTTGATTCTCATCCCTTGCATGCATTGTCGGTCTTTATAAACTCATGTAAGCTATCTCTTCCTTCCTTTTGCAAGATTGCTTTTTATTCTTTTTTTTATATATATTTTCTTCCAATTCTTTTAATTGTAAAAACTTAATGTAGATAATCTATGTTATGCGTGAAGTGTTTATTGCTTTAATATATGGGGCCGCAAACGCTTGGATTGTGTGATTAATAAATTTTAATATCATATTAAAGTGTTCTGATTAATTTTAACTTATTTTTTTATGCATATCATCATCAACAACAATTTTAACCTAAATTAATTAAGGTAAATGGTAAATAAATCCAACAATAAATAAAAAAAATACAAAAGAGATAAAAAAAATAAGCTAAAATAAAATAAATGTGAAAGGGAAAAAGAAAAAAAAAGAAAAAAAAACTAAAATTATGCACGTATTTGAAGAAAAATATGTGTATTCTTTATATTAAATTAAAAAAAATAGTATACAAATTGTCAAATTTTTATTGTATAGTCATTAGATTTCTTTCATATGTAATATTTATTATTAAATAAACTTTTTAATAAATTTGTAAGTCAAATCAAACTTTTAAATGAGATATGTTAAATCTATAAAAGAATCTATGATAGATGAATTGACCAAGTTAAACTTTATATTTTTAATTCTGTTCAAAACTAAATCTAGTCAAATCTGATGTGTCCAGTTTGCCCCTAAGAGTATCTCTAGTGTCGGTTTCTTAAGGGGTTTCTTCAGCTAAGCAACCGTTCCTTACGATTTCTTTAGCGTTGGAGCAAATGACGTGACGGAACCCAAATTTCTTGCACAAGGTCCGCTCCTTATATAAGCAACCGGTTGCTTGTGATTTAAAAACATTTTTTTTGCATAAAAATCGTTATGTTCGTTATTTATCAACACAATATCACAGCCCACAGGGATGGTTTCAACAGATCTGGGAAGAAGATGAACAGTGTCTTTAGGAAAAAAAATGTAAAGCGTACTCGCGACGGAAGAGCCATCGCAGCCTGGGTCGTTCCACGGCAGCCTCCACCAAAAGACCACGTGCCGGCGCAGGCGCGGTGGTCGTCGCACCGCCTCAACGCGCGCAGACCGCACCGCCTCAACGTTGATTCCATCTTCCTTGCACAAGCAGAGAAGGGGAGGGAGAAGTGAGAGGGAGAAGTGAGTGAGCGAGAGAAATGAGAGGGAGAAGTGAGAGAGGTGAGGGGGCGAGACCGCGAGAGAGCTGAGGAGCCGCGTGAGGGAGAGGGAGAAGTGACTGAGAGGGATAAGCTTCTGGAATGGAGAAATTAAAGTGAAATTGAAGTGTAAATTGGGACAGCTGGGAAGAAATTTTGGGACGTTTGGAAATTTTGGGCTTTGTAAAATTCACCAATTTTTTGTTTCTTGCACACTCTTTAATTCTTACTTTACTCATTTTGACTCTTTTTTTTTTAAATATGGAATTATGTTTTAAAATTTTGATATTATTGTGTTTAAAATTTTGATATTATGTAAAATTTTATTTTATATTGTTACGCATTTCTTTTTATTTATTTTAATTTATATTTATGAAAATTGAAAAAATGTTAAGTTTTATTAAAAAAATATAAATACGTGAATTTTTTTGAGTTCCATATGATTTTTTACATTGGAGCAAACATTAAGTAAGTTCCTTAGGAATGACATGGCGCTGTGGGACCACAAAAAGTACTGCGGAGGCCACAAAAAATTGGTTAAGAAACTCTAATAGATTTCTCCCATTGGAGTTGCTCTAAGTGTCTTATTTATCTCGGTCATCAAACAGATTCTACAAGAGTGTTGAGCTCAATGTATGGAGATAAGGATAAAAATGGATCGTGAATAACAACTGGTTGATAAAGAGAATAATGACACATGGAAGGAATGTTTAAGAAGAAAAAGGATGAAATGATTAAAGTATTGATTATAAAATAAAATAACCTAAACTAGGTGTTAATCACATGGTTAGCATTAAAAAAAGTAACTCAATAAGTATGGAATAAGCCAATAAGTTAGATCTGCTTGCCATTCTTAATTTTAGCTACATAAAATCTGATCTGTCTTTCACAATTTTACTCATTATGAGATAAATTAACACAGCGAGATGAATTAACTGGGTTTAGACCTCAATTTTATGCAAACTAGCACAGTGAGATGCATTGAAATTAATTTTAATGGACTAATTTGAGTGAACAAATCCACTTTAAAAGATAGAACTTATGACGTTATGGAATTTTAAAGCCAACTTGCACTAATCTTTTTTAAAACCGCCCGTGGGAATTGGGATGTCAGAAATTAGATCTTTGATTGGTTTATTGGTTTCCATCCTAACGTAGAATTAAATATTAACAAATGCTAATTAATGTTCAAAGGATATTAATTAAGGAATTTAAAGTATAAATATTTTTATTAGAAGATAAAAAGTTATATTATTTATGATATTTTTTACACTCTTTTATAATTTATATAATAAATATATATTTTTTAGTTGCTTGATGAATGTCCTAAACAGAATCCCATAAATATTTAGTGAAGACCAAACTCATAAGTATGTCTCTTATCCTTTAAGATAAACCAAACGCACATGTTTTTGGGCAGTTAAGTTACATTATTGAAATGGAAAAAGAAGCTTCCTCAGGATGAGGATGAAGGGCTTGCCGGAACATATAATAAAAAATAAGAAGAAAGAGACGGTAACATGAAAGGCGCGTGGCAGCCGCTGGTTTAACCCAAAACAAAACAACTTTTTCCGGAAATAAGGAGCCTTTCTTCTGCTTCTTCTCTTCTCTTCCACACAAATACATCACATCATTTCCATTACTCTCTCTCTCTCTCTCTCTCTTGTGCGGACACAAGTAAGTACTGTTCCGTTAAACCCTTATTTATCAATTTCGTCTTTCCCTATTTCATATATAGCTGCTGTTGCTCCTGCTGATTATGATTATGGTTATTATTATCATTTCAATTATTTCTTGTGCTTCCTCTCCTCATTTCTTAGCGCATTGATTTCAACTTTGATGAATAGCTTTCGCGCTTTTCATTCCAACGCATCCTGATGCATTTGATCTTTATGTATCTTTAGCTCTCTCTCTCTCTCTCATTGCATTGCATGCCTTTTTCTAGGTTGGGTTTGACGTTGCAAATATGGTTAGATTTGACTTTTTGGAATGAGTTATTCCAAATTGAAGTGTGCCTTTCTTTCCCAAATGTGATGATGATGCGTAGTAGTATTCTTGTGATTCAATGCTGGTTTTTTGTTTTGTGTGATTGTAGTTTTTGATGGGGATATACCTCAGCACTCCCAAAACAGAGAAGGCCTCTGAAGATGGCGAGAACGACAAGCTTCGCTTCGGTTTGTCTTCCATGCAGGGCTGGCGTGCTTCCATGGAAGATGCTGTAACTACCTTCTTCTTTTGGTTCATCTTATTTCATTTGCTACCACTTTTTTGTATGTTGCCATCAACAAGTGCCATGTTCACTGCTTTGGTTAATTGGTTGTACACAAGGGAAGTTATTCTAAAAGAGTAGTTTACTGCCAGTGCTATATGACAACTAAGTGTTAGGAAAATCCTAAGCTAGATTGACAGGATGACATATTGACATATTAGTGACAAGCTAATTTTGATATTTGCATAATTGATTGAGAAAGTTTTTAAATGAGTATGTCTTATGTTCTAAGTAGCTTAAAGATTACTAGGTTTCATTGTTAATCTGCTTTAATGAAGAGAGCAAAAGTATCATTTATATTATGCACTTCTATTAAAGTTATTTCTGTCAGCTATTTATTCGAATGTGCAAATGTAACTCGGTGTTTTTCACATTTACCGAGGAATATATTTTCCCTCCTCTAATATTGTTTTACTCATGAGAAATTGGTTCTCTTTGGAAGTGAAAATTGCGTATGTTTGATGTCGATGCTTGGTGTACCTTGATGCTTTTGTACCTAAATCTTCAGTAGCCCATTATTATATTACAATCTGTTCAATGGTGTATACAAGTTTTAATTCTTTCACATTACTTGCCAGCATGCAGCTCATCCATATTTGGACGAGTCGACGTCATACTTTGGTGTTTATGACGGCCATGGAGGTCCGTATCAGATCTTTATGTTTTCAATAATATTTATCTGATGTGTCCATACTCACTTTCACAAGCAGTGAGGAAATGATTTCTTACTGATTAATTTATCATTTAAATTAATTGTGATCTGTATCTTACCATTGGAATTGTCCTTGTAATTATTAGGAAAATTATTTCATTACTTAGGAAGCTGATTGCAGTGAGGAAGTTGTTTCAAATGTTTGATATTGCTTGAAGCTTAGTGCTTTCATTTTGAATTTCCTTTGGAACCCACCTTAGCATGGGTGGCTTTTACCTGCAGACATAGTGTTTTCTATTCGGGTCATTGATCAGGTTTTCATTTTCTTTTTTGACCTTATCTGATTTCCATTTTCCCTTGACCAAATGTCACTTAAATGAATAACAACATTATATGAAATACAATTCTTTCAAACTTGTCATAGGACGTAAGCATAAGTTTTCTTGTTCCCTTTTCAAATATTTGTTTCCATATGTTATAATATGTGGTTCACACTTCACGAGTTCAAGATATTTTCATTATTGACAAACAAAATCCTTATAGCTTAAACATTTTCTGGCATATTATATCTAGTTAGATTAATCTGATATCAGATTTGAGTTTGGACTGGAATGCCTTTGCAGTCTACTTCACATCTAGATTCCCCCCCCCCCCCCCCCACAAAAAAAATGTTTTTATTTATTTATTTGGGACTTTGTTCTGCAGCCTATGTTAAAGGAGAAAAAGAGGGGAGGGGGAAAAATCTTTTTATGGTGTGTGTGCAATTCATCTATATTAGACTATTAGCCATTCCAGACTCGAGTAATATTGATCATAGCTCACTTGAGGACTTTGAGAAGTTTATAAATCTTTAATTATTTCAAAATTAAGGTAATAATGGCCTAATGGGGCTGCCATATATAACTTATTGGCTAAAATCTTGTTTTATAATTCTCAATATGGTTTCACTGATTTGCAGGCAAAGCAGTTTCAAAATTCTGTGCCAAGTATCTACACCAGCAGGTGCTTAAGAGTGAAGCTTACTTAGCTGGAGATTTAGGCACATCTTTACAGAAATCTTTTCTCAGGTAATTTTGTATATTTTTCTTTAGAGTTTTATTAATCTTACTGGATGCCAATAAAAGTCAGGGGATGGGATAATAGGGTAGGTATCCTTCATCTGTAAAAGCTAATTTGGCTTAGGCTGAACCCTGTGATACAACATGTTCAACTTTTGCACCAAATGATTTACCTTATCTGTCTACTTTTTGTACCCCAGGGGAGATTTGGCATCATGGTCTCTTCAAGGTATAAATATAGCTGAAAACCAAGATTCAGGCACTTACTAATAGTTTTAAAACAATTTTCTTCTCCTCTCTAATTTCTTCGTTTCCTATGAGTTGTTGACATTTTAAAACCGCTCCACTTATCTTCGATTTTTTGTAGCCTTTTTATGCTTGCTAAAAGATTAGAAATGTCACCACCTGACATTAGCCTTATATTTCTTTCCCTTTCTGGTTAAAATCATTTGCACATTTGGGGCTGTTAGGAGTCCCACATTGAGTAGAATAAGAAGCTTAATGCGGTACTTAGGCCATGAGTCTCTCCCACCCAATGGACTAGTCTTTTGAATTGGGCTCTACTCATGTGCATAAGTCCTAACAATTAGTCCATTAGGTGGGAGAGCCTTATGGCTTAACGACCACATTGAATTTCTTATTCTACTTAATCCGGGACTCCTAAAAGGGGATTTATAGATTTGTAAGTTTCGTGCCCATAAATGGAAATGGAGATATGGAGTTTAGATGGAACTACTTCTGTCAAAATTATGTCCCTTTTTTTTATATTTTCCTTCATTTTTGAGGCAGAATGGATGAGATGATGCGCGGACAAAGAGGGTGGAGAGAATTAGCTGTCTTGGGGGATAAAATAGAAAAGTTGTCTGGTATGCTAGAAGGCTTTATATGGTCTCCCAGGAGTAGTGAAGCCAATGGCCGTGTCGATGATTGGGCTTTTGAGGAGGTAACAAATAAAGGAACATTTTGTTTTTCTTGCACCACCACTTCTTTCTTCTCTAACTTATTCCATTGTTCTTAATGCATGTTGGAAAGGTTTCAATGCATGGAATTTAAGCTTGTAGTAAATATATTGGAAGTTCTTAAATTTAAGCTTAGCATTTTTACTTTTTGATGAATTTTCTTATTAAATGTAAATCTAATATTACAAAAGTCCATTTTAACATAATTTAACTGTACTGGTCAGTATATGTATTAGTGTTGATGAGTTATTTGCACAACTTTCTTTGCTTAAACTGCTTATTAAATAAACAGTATTTTTCAATAATGAATTACCATTTTCTTAAACCTGATGGTAATACTTTGCTTGTGTATGTTAGAATTTCAATATTTCAGCTTTCATTCATGTCTTTTGCAATTTGTCTACCTCAAACATACTGTACCTGTTCACTATGTATGAATCAACATAAACCTTAGAAGTCCATTTTTGTAATGTAACCATTTGACAATGACAGAGGGTCCTTTCTGATTAAGTGATTAAGTGTGTCACACTTGATTAAACAAATAAGGGAGGTGGGTGTTCATTTAAAAACTAGAGGGGGTGTGAGTGTCATTTGAGAAGACCTTGGGGAAGTGAGTGTAGTGTAATTTTCCCTTATAAATTCTTTGTTTGTCCATAAAATTATAAAAAAAACTATAAATTAAGGTTTGGTGTGGGGCATACAACTCTTGAATCCTACTGTAAAATTTTTTATTCTGAATTGAGAATGTTATGCTGTAAATTAGGGGCCCCATTCTGATTTTACTGGGCCAAACTCTGGAAGCACGGCTTGTGTGGCTGTCATCCGAGGAAACAAACTTGTTGTTGCTAATGCTGGAGATTCTAGATGTGTCTTATCAAGGAAAGGCCAGGTACTCTCACCTCTGGCATTTTTTTTGTATTATCTTCTCTAATTGTAGTAGGCATGCGATTTAAGCTTATAGGGTACTGTTAATTATGTGCAGATATATGATGATAAAGGGTGTTAATTCAGGCTACACTTTTTGTATTCTGAGATAGATATTTCGGTATAGATGAATTGGTGCATGTTTGATGTTCTGCACTTTTTTTAACATAATAGGTGTGTTTATATTAGAATGGAAATAAGAGTGTGTTTGGTTGAGATGATGAAAATAGAGAAGAGATGTTTGAATTAAAGTAAAGTGTAGAAGGTGTGGGACCCATGTGGGACCCACTCGATTTCTTCTCTATTTCTCTCTTTCCCCTCCCACTCGATTTCTTCTCTATTTCTCTCTTTCCCCTCCCTCTACCAAACACTCTAAAAGGAAATAGAATAGAAAACGTGTTGTTTGGATAGATAGAAGAAATAAGAATAAAAAAAAAGAAAAAAATTTCTCTATACTGGTTTGGATTAGGGTGTGCTTGACCTGTCCTGTCCTACTAATCTAGCCCCGCCCAATGATGATTTTGATGGGGTTTGGGTTTTAGAAATTAAACCCAATGTATTTTAAGAACGGGTTCAGGCTGCATTAGATTATCCAAACCTAGTTTTATGTCCTATTTTCTATTAAAAATATAAGTTTTTATTAACAATTGTGTATTTATAGTAGTGTTATCAATGGTGGAAGGTGTAATATGGTGGAAGGCCAAATTCTGCAATTTAAATACACCATAGCAGGCCTCCCTTCTCAAATTGCCTATGGTGGTTGGGCCACCATTTAACTACACTGATTTAGAGTACAACTTTTTATTTAATAAACAATATTATTTATTTTGAAATATATAATATAAAATATACGTTGATTTAATTCACTATCTGTAATGTTAATTAATTTTGATACATTACATTAATAAATAGGGGTCTTGTCCCATACAGTATCATGTCTTAAAGATTTCACTTAAATGGCTCTATCGGTTGGGATAAAGAAAACCCGACCCTACCTGTCTCAGACTCACCCTTAGTTTGTCTTAGAATGTCAGTTTGGGTCTAACCCAATCCCAAAAGCTAGCTCATCCTCACACCCAACACTTTTGGGCTTGGTGCGTGGATAATATAGTGGGTGAAAAAGCTAGTTCATAGGATGAGGGTTGTCCCCCACTTATATACTCTATCTAGACACTATCTCTAACCATTGTGGTGGGACTTGGGTTTTCCCAATACACTTCCTCACACCCAACACTTTTGGATTTGATGCGTGGATAATATGGTGGGTGAAAAAGTTAACTCATAGAATGAGGGTTGTCCCCCCACTTATATACGCTATCTAGGCACTATCTCTAGCCAATGTGGTGGGACTTGGGTTTTTCCAATACCCTTCCTCACACCCAACACTTTTGGACTTGGTGCATGGATAATATGGTGGATGAAAAAGCTAGCTCATAGGATAGGGGTTGTTCCCCACTTATATAATCTATCTAGGCACTATCTTTAGCCAATGTGGTGGAACTTGGGTTTTCCCAATACACTCCCACACCCAACACTTTTGGGCTTGGTGAGTGGATAATATGGTAGGTGACCCTTTTAATGGATCTAGAATAGGCTCTGATACTACTTAGAATGTGGATTTGGGGCCTAATCCAACCCTAAAAGCTAACTCATAGGGTGAGGGTTGTCTCCCACTTATATACTCTAATAACTAGGCACTATCTCTAGTAAATGTGGGACTTGAGTTTTTTTCAATAGTTTGAATGAGTGGAAATAAATAAATATATTATATATTTTTTCTTATAATAATAAAATAAATTTAACTAAAAACAGAATTTTTTTTACTATATTTTATTTTTCTTAACATCAAATTATTTTTTATCTTTCATGTTATATAAAATTATTTAAAGAGTAAAACAAAAAGTAAATAAAAAAAAAAAAAAAACCAAACACCCCCCCCCCCCCCCCCCCACAAAAAAAAACTTTAGGAGAGATTTTGAAAAAATATGTAAGATCGGGAAAAAAATTTCATGTTTTTCTATTTTTCCTTTCAAACAAATATCTATTTCCTTTGTATTTACTCTTAAACATAGGGTAAGATTTAGGGTAATGACATATTTTAATACTTTAACACTTGGTTATTGTATTGATATCAGAAAAATAATTTTAACATTTACATGCATCCTTCCAGAGTTTAAGCTTCTCCTATCCATGTCATCACACTCAATGTTTATTGATGCCTTTGGTGCTTGGAACAGATATTCTTCGACTATATTCATACTCAGTTATTTAATGAATTTTTATTTGCAGGCACACAATTTGTCCAAGGACCACAAGCCTGAACTTGAGGCTGAGAAAGACAGGATTCTGAAAGCTGGTGGTTTCATTCAAGTTGGACGGGTCAATGGAAGTTTAAACTTGGCTAGAGCAATTGGTAGTACAAATTCTTTTTTGTTATAAATTTTTAATGTAAAGCAAAATGTGGGGGTTTATTGTTCTCCTGAATTTTTTATAGTTGCTGTCATGAGATTTTTTTTATTTTATTTCCTTCACCAGTTCTTAGTTTTTGTAATATAATCTTCTTTCTATTCCAGGAGATATGGAATTCAAACAGAATAAGTATTTGCCTGCCGAAAAGCAGATTGTAACTGCTGATCCGGACATAACTTCAGTAAGTATTGCCCTATGCTTTATTTTATAAAGAAGTTAATATTTATTAATGCCTTTCTTTTTGGGCCTATTGTTTTTTGTTAACTTACAAATCTTGGAAAAATATAATATGAATTCCTTATACATCTTTTGGCCATCCCTTCACTAGGAAAGCATACCAAAATAAAGAGTGAGATTATTTTCCTTCGATTTCATTCCAATTTGATAGAAAAGTGTTTTCTGGTGGGATATAACTTCCCCCCTCATTATTTCTCCTTTCAAACAAATTAGAAGTTTAATATTTCTATCCTATCCCCTTCCTATTTCTTTCCATTTTGTTTACACCCAAACAAACAAGGGGTTAAAGTGAAATGTTCCTTTGTAGTGTTGTTTTCTATTATTTTGCTCCAATTTAAATTTATATATATTCTATCTAACAGGTTGAGCTTTGTGATGATGACGAGTTTCTTGTAATAGCTTGTGATGGAATATGGTAGGTTACATAAATTTTCTCTAGAAACCCATTGCTATCACCAAATTTTGTTTTTGTGATTCTTTTGTAATTCTCACTATAAGTATTCCTTTTTTTTTTTTTTAATTCACACTATAAGTTTGTTTTTGGAAGGCAAAAACAATTTATACATTAAAAAAGCATGGTTTGAGCACAAGTTGTGCCAATTTATTCTCACTATAATTAATCTACTTTTATATAACCTCTTGTGTTTAGGGATTGTATGTCCAGCCAACAGCTTGTGGACTTCATAAATCAACAGTTAAAGACTGTAAGTCCTGTATGGTTACCTTTTATTTACTCAAATTTTTTTTTTTGAATACGGAACTCACATTGTTATAATTGCAAAACTCGTATCATTTATAAAAAAATCATGAATATGCAGGAGAATAAACTTTCTGCGGTTTGTGAGATAGTATTTGATAGGTGCTTGGCACCAACAGCTGGTGGTGAGGGATGTGATAACATGACCATGATCTTGATTCAGTTCAAAAAACCTTCCAGCAGCCCAGATGCATCATCTGTCACGAACCAGCCTCAATCGTCTACTCAACCATCTGAAGCAGATAGAAGTTCAGAGACAATAGAATCGAAGTGAGAGAATTTCGGACCTGACTTGATGGTCATCAATTTCTTACTGCATGTTGAATTATTGGTGAGCCGAGGTTCTTGCCTTCTTGGGTACTATTTTATATCCAAATTTCAGGATGTTAATTCTCAATAGGGGATTGTAAATTTGTGAAAAACTAATTCATGGGGCTAGTATTGGCTTTGTACATAAGCGTCGGTGTTCAGAATATGAAGGGAAAAAAAAGAGTTCAGCAAGCATAATATGTACACTGAATGGCTAAAATCACCTTTTGGAAGCTTACCAATGCCAATATGAGTGCCGACCGGAAGAATTTGTAGAAAGAACATGTAGGATACTGGAGTTATATTCATGATCCATAATTAGCAGTTCCAAAGACCAACCCTTTATGGGTTGGTGCGCCCGTGATGCTCTTGTTATTATTGTTAAATTTCTCTTTTTTGGAAATTATAAATCCTCGTTGATTTATTTTTTGGGTTCTGTTCTTTTTATGTTAAATTGTATGCAAATTTAAATTACTGGTTCGAAAAAACAAACATTTTGAAAATGGCGAGGGTCTTTGTACATGTGAAAATAACTAGGGAATTTGTTTATATATTAGCAGAAAAGTCGTTTTTATATTCTACTTTCCATGCAATCATGTTTTCTTTATTTCACGGCACTTATTTTTTTCATTTTACATTTCTTCAATAAATGTTCAAATTTCTCCTATCCAGTACTATTATGAGAAATGAACTGTACAATATTTACATATATAACATATGATTAATGTCTTGTTCATTTGGTTTTTTTTTTCTCATTAACCTAGTCATTTTAGAGGGGTGCAAATATTGTTTAATCACATTTTTTTGGAACCAGATTCTTTCAACTTGTGTTGGGTTAAAGATTAATTCAAGAAAATTTTGTTAAAAAAAATTGAATAAGATTTTCTTGCTAAATAAATCAAACATTTTTTACATGTGAATATAATGGAATTTTACATATAATTATGTCAATCTAATGGATTAATGGATTAATCACATATAATATAGGATTAATAGATTAATCACTTATAATATGATACGATTACTTGTTTTGTGATAATTACTTTAAAATTCAAGTTTCTGATCAATTGATAAATTTTTTTACAACAATTGTTTATGAAAATTAACTAAAAAATATGTTTGTATAAAGATGTAATATTAAAATAATATTAACAGATAGAACGAAAGTAGCACATAAGCAACGTGGACCATCCGATCTTTGGAGCAGAAGTCCGATTTGGATGCCATCAGTCTATCATGGTCGCATGTGTGCCACGTGTCTGTACATTAGGACTCTTTATCCACTTTCAGAGAGGTACTGTTCTCATCCGATCCGTTCCTTTACATATTTATATCACGTTTTTGGATTTTTATATAAAATTTAAACGGTTATTTACCTATAAACTGTTACCAATGATACATGATCAATTTTATAATAATGATATTCAAAATACCTTTTAATTAATTAATAATTTATATTTTTTATACTATGATATGTAAAAAATAAACCGTTTAAATGATATTCATAAAAACTTAAATATTTATCAAATATTAAGAAAATATAGAGATTCAAACTTGTCATCTATCAATTCAGAAATTAGTAAATAATACCTGTACTGAAAATTTAAAACAATTTTATACTAACGTTTAAATGCAAACTATTATATATAATAAATTTATTGATAGTTATAGTAATTTTTTTTATTGATTTACAGCATAAAAAGTTTGATCTTGATGATACATATAAACTAAACTTTGGGTAATTGTATTTGAAAATTTTAATACCGTCAATATTTTATAGTTTTTTCTATCTCTCACATTATATCATCTATTGTATTGTTATATACACTTCTTTTCTCTTTGTATGTCTTCTAAATTGTGGGCCTTCTTGTAACATTTTTCCTAAACTTCAAAATTATGTTTTATTTCATCCACTTATCACGGATACTTTATTTATTTAATTTACTTTGTACTATAAATATGAATTCCTATCTTAAACAAAATAATTTTAGGGCTTATTTTTTAACGAGAGAATTTTTTAAAATATTTTCTTAAAATGAAAGCACTTTGTAAGAGTTTATTATTCTCATTAAGTCATATGTCTTATCCTAGTTTCATATTTAATAATTAAGATTCTAATTTTATTTTTACTTTTTACTTTTTACTTTTAATGTAATTCTTAATTTTAATTTCAAAATTTATTTTATTTTATAACTAGCTCGAATTTTGTTTCGACGTTTCGTTATGTCTAACGAGTCAATGTTCCTTTATTTTGTCTCCTTCTCCGACCCTACTTCCCCCAAATTCATACAAACCCCAAAAAAAGTTGCGATTTAAAAAATAAGTACAATTTGCGTTGCTACTCGCTAGTTATTGGGATGCATTAATTCAATTGTTCTATCCAGACACTATAAAAACAATATAATTGATAATTCACACCTAAACATAGTATTGGTATATCTATGTTTGAATTTGATTATTTACTTTAGCAAGTAAGAATTTTATTCTTTTTATTTCCTCAATTAACTCACTTTTTTTTTCTTTAACTATATAATAATTTTCATATACAACTTATATAACTAAGAATGGTTTTTTAATATTTTAATATTTTCAATTTAATTATTTTTTAGTATGAGTATGCTATTATCTTTAATTTAAAATTAAAGTAAATTATAAATTATAATAATTAATACTAAATTTAAATTTATTAATTATTAATGTTATATTAATTATATTTATTGAAAGAATATGGCAAAGTGATTTTAGTTTAACATAATTAAATGACTGTATACGAAAAATATTTACCCCATACACTTGCAAGAAGTAAAATACAAGTAAGTTTTGAAATGAAAAACACAAAATTTTAATTTGAAATAATATACTTTATATGCGTATTTCGCATACTATTTTTGCAATTAACTAAAAAAATTCATTCTTAACCATCTCCAACTATTTTTATTTTATCTTTATCAAAATACTTGATCTTCTTAATTATCTATTATTACAATATAGATGAAGATAAAATAGAGATAAAAGATGAAACATGATGATCAAGTGATGAACTTAACAATATGACAAATTCGAAGTCAATTTATAAATAAACAAAAGAATATTAAAGAAAATACTATAAATACATTTTATATAATAGTTATTGATATATATATATATATAAAGTTTATGTATGTATATACATGTGAAAATTAAGAATAATTTTATCTTTTTAATATTTGAAAAAAGGGTATAAGATTTTATTGTCAAGTTCTAAATTCACTTCAGGATTTTTTTTAGTTTGTTTTTATCTTCATCTCCATTCTTGCTGAAAAAAAATTCCTGAGTTGAAATCCTATACAAATAATCTATGTAAGGAGTTTTAAATATAAAAAGTTAACCATCCCTATTTTCGAAAATGAAAGAGACGTGGCACTGAACCAAAACAAGCAACATGGAATACTAAAATTTGTTTGAAAAAGAGAGAATTTAAGAGAAGTTGAAGGGCTCAGGAATCAAATTCTAAATGAAGTGAAAGGATATCCAGTGGCATATGCCTTAAAGATGAACTAACAAATTTATTGCAATGTTTTTTTTTTATAGTTTTAATAAATTTTACTGACAATCTGAATAACACTTTTTTTTAAGTATGCTATTTTTTTGTTAAAAAAGTATATTAATTTTAATAACTGAAATTTATTAAAAATTTCTGAATTATATGGGTTTCACTCTTATTGAATAAACTTCCATTCACAATTTAAAAAAAACAGTTTATGTATTGATAATATAAAGAATTTTTATATTATTATTTAATTATATATAGTAAATTTATTAATTTTTAATAGTGACTAATGATTAATTAAAAGTATAAACATTTATACATACCAGAAATCAAATTCTGTAATAAATAATATAATATTTAAAAAGAGTTGTTGAAACAGCCCTATGGCTAAATTTGGGAACAAATGAAGAGTCTTGATTCTTGAATTGAGAGCGTGTAAAATCTAAAACGCAGATAAGATAAGCCCAACAACAACAATCTTTCTTAGCTCAGCAGTTGTTTCCCCCCTCTCATTTTCCGTCTCTTTTCCACTAAATGCGTAGATCCACGTCACCCTTGACTCAATGGATAAGAACATGAATTACTTCCATTTCACCTCAGATTCTCCCCTTTTTACCCCTCATTCCTTTTCTATTTAAATCCCTTTCATTCCAACTTTAGAGTCTACTTCCTTTGATCTATTCTATTCTACAATTATTGTAATCTACCCAATATTTTACGGATACGACAGATTCCCCATCAATTCGATAACTTGCCGTGTAAATAGATCCATTCTAAACAATATCTCCCTTCGTAGCCAAAAAGATCAAAGTTTCGTTATTTATAGCCAAAGGCTTTCTGGGTCGTTGTGAATCTTGTGTTTGAGAGATTAAGACCTTTTCACATTGCAAATGGCTGCTGCAACTGCTGGAGTTGTTGGTGGAAATGGTTCGTCTGCTTCTTGGATGCGATTCAAAGGCAAGGAAAGGAAGCAAACCAAGATGAACAAGTCAATGATTAGTTGCTCTTATTCTTCTTCTGTGATGGATCCTTACAAGACCTTAAGAATACAACGTGGTGCCTCTGAATCTGAGGTCAGGAAGGCTTTCAGACAGCTTGCTCTGCAGGTTTAAGTCCCAATCCTTCTATTCATATTTTATCCTAATTAATTGGATTTAGCCATTTTGATTTTCAATAACTTATTAATTAGTTGGTTTTCTATTGTGCTTGCTTCAGTACCATCCAGACGTGTGCAGAGGGAGCAATTGTGGGGTGCAGTTTCACGAAATCAACGAGGCTTATGATGTGCGTTACATATCCTACACCTACCCTTTTCTCTAAATTTCAGTTGCATATTTATTTGCACCGCGTAGAATGAAAACATAAAGCTGCTAGCTTTTATATATATATATATATATATATATATATATATATATATATATATAGACTCAGATATGAATTATGATCATCTCCCAATTAGCATAAGTCAAACTGCAACAAAAGCATTAATATTATTATTTGAGCCTTCTTTGGGCCATAGTTTTGAACTTATACAAACCCTGCCTAACACGTATGACAGTTAGCTAATTGTGATTTCAATGTTGTTTATTGGAGTGCAGATTGTGATGGCCAACTTAAGAGGAGAATCAAATGCGACAGAATCGTATGAGGCTTATTATGATGCTGGAATTGATGAGCCACTGAGGGGAATGAATGATCCAGATTGGGACTTGTGGGAGGAGTGGATGGGGTGGGAAGGAGCAGGAATCCGTGACTACTCGTCTCATATTAATCCTTACATTTGAGAAATTTGTTTGTTGATAATTATTATTAGTCTTTTGAATCATGATTGTGTATTAGTTAAAGTGGGGTCTGGTCTAGAGTCTAGACCTACATATATGTCCCCACCCAAGGTGGTTGGTGTTCTTTGTATATAGTCCAATTGAATGCAAAGTGAGTCCTCTCTCTGCATAATTGAAGATGAGGAAATGACTCTTTAATCCTTAAGCCTGTGCTTGACAGAGAAGAAAAAAAATGTAAATTAAAGAAAAAATGAAAAGAAAGAAAAGAAAATTCTTCCATGAAGTTAATTATTCCTTTTTATTTTTCTTTCACTTTTTATCAAACCAAATAAAGAAAATAATATCATGATACATATTTCTTTTATATTTTTTCTTTCTTTCAAACGGACCATAAAAACAAATGAAAAAGCTTTCATGACATGATTTCATCTGATGATAATGCTAAATAATAATATGAAAAAACATCATTATTTAAACATTAAAAATTGATGCTATCTTTTACTTATTCTTTTTATTAGGCACGCATTCAAACAAATATGATTAAAAATTAAGGGTGGCCAACTTTGCCGTCCTAAATTTGAATGAGAAAAAAAAACGTTTCAAAGGACAAATGGGTGGCATGAACAGTGTGCAGAGTGCTCTATTCTATCTCCAGTCTCCACATTTTAATCCCCATGATCTTTATGATATATCCAAGTAGAAAGAAAGGGAGTGGTAGAGAGAGGAGGCTGGTATCAGGTCATTGCAGTGACACGTCACGCCCTAAATTTATTATTTCACCTATCCCAATTGTGAAGCAATCCCTTGAAGACATTATTTTCTTTGAATTTTTATATTTGTTTTAGGCTAGCAATCTTTCACACTAAATCATAAAAAACACAGTGCCATCTGTCTACTTTCTATACATCGAAAGTTGGAAAATGAAACATGAAAGGCTTTATGATTGAGTGTTGAATGTTGACATCTTTATATTCCAAAATCCGATACAACCATTTGATATTTTTTATTTAATTTTTCACATTGTTATACTATATTATACTAGTACATATTTATGAGTAATTTATCTCCCCTCTTTTATCTATTGTTCTTTGGGGTCTACGTTTTCTGAGAATAAATCATTTTTCTTTTTACTCTATCTTTATGAATTTAATTAGAATACACTATGAAAATATTTTTAATTATATTATCTAATAACATGTTATTATGTATGATAAATTTATTATTTTATAATAATTATTTTAAAATTATATTGAGATGAAACTTGATTGGTTAACAAAGTAATTTTTTTATATTATTCATGTATGAAAATTAAATATTTTCATATCCTGCTAACAATATAAACGAATGAAATAATACTATTAATATTTTAATACTCAAATTGATTTAATTTCTATTTTTGGTGAAATTCTTACGAGATGAGGGACAGGGAAAAAAAGTCGGTGTTCAAGTAATCTTAATTGTGTTTTCTATTTGGATAAAAAAAATTTCTCTAAATACGTATAATAGAAGAAAATAAAAAAGTAAAAGAATTAAGCTTTTTACAAGTTTAAATTAACATAAATCTTAGTTTTTGAAAAAATTAGATGAGAGAATTTTAATAAAATTTAAATTGTATAAGTTAATTTTAACTTTAAAAAAAGAGTTCAATTCATTACTTTTTATTTTCTTCTTCTATAAATGCCTATGAAAAAATTTGTTCAAATAGTGCCTCAACTAAGTTGTTTATCAATGTGTCCAAGGAAAAGAGCTAGTTTTAGTGGTACTTAACCTAAATTTTTAACATACTTACGCTAAGAATAAATGAATAATATAGTTTCGATGTCTTTGTAGTGCTCTTGGTAAAGAGACTAGACTATAGAGACTAGAGAATGTTGATGACTTGATGAACTAGCAAATGTCCATCCCATTATAGATTATGAAGATACGAAGTTTGAGAAGGAATTCTTCGGTGTATTAACGTTTTTCTTTTCAGACTATGTCCTTATGTAAATTGGTGAATGACTAGTGACTGGGTTTTCACCGGTAAATCAATACCTTGTGGTTCTTAAGAGGAGGACATTGTGATGGGCCAGTTAACCTTGCGATGCTTCTTATATGGAGAACATTATGATGGTCCAGTTTACTTTGGGAACAAAACAAAGGGCTCAACTATTGACACCCCCAAATTGCTATTAAACCCTTCAGTTTTTTAATAACTTTTTTTTTTTACAAAAATACCCGACATTGGATAATCCCACAAAAAATACCCCTTATTCCGACAGCTAATGGATAAAAATTTACAACTTTAAATACTTCAATTCACAGACCTTGCAATATATATATATATAACACATCCTTCATCCTTCTAGCTGATTAAAAAAAATAAAAAATCCTTCATCCTTCTTTTATCCAGACATGGACCCAGCAAATGATTTTCATCAAGCACGTCATAAGCGTATGTTACTACAAACATTGCAATGAAATTATTACCAATGCATATGAAAATGGGGATACATTCTCATGTGCACACACATACAATGAGAAGTCTCCCTATCCAGTTGCTGTGCTTCAAACAGGTAAATCATACCTAACCAAATTTATTATATAAGGAAATTTTGTTATACATCATTATTTCATTTTTGTTTTCCCAAATAAAAGACTAATTTAGCAGTACGGGACAACGGAAAAAGGAAGATGGATCTCCATCCCATAGAATAAAACTAGGGAGAAAAGGTCATCCAACAAACATTTTTTTTTTTTTTGATAGGCCAAAGTTAGTTGTTAAATGTTAGTGTTTTTTTTGTTAATGGAGGGATTCGAACCCACGATCTCTCCCTCCTTCCCTTCTTCAAACTTTTTTCCCAACCACCAAACCAACCTTATATCTCCAACAAACATATTTAAAGCCTTTTAATCAAGTGTTACTGGAAAAAAGTATGCTCTTCAGCAGAATGTTGATGAAGATCATTTGGCAGAAGCAGAACTGGGTGAGACTCTTTGGCTCCTTGCTTTATCAGCTTTTTCCAAGTAATCTTGATGAGATTGGTGTTTGGTCCCTGCAAGTAAGAAGAAGCTCAATAGATTAAGTATTTAAATGTGCACAATGAAATGGAGATATATAACAAAAATCTAAATATAAAGCCTTATTGAATGATCTACATCTGATAATCAAAAGAAACCAATCCAAAAGAAAATATCATTGAAGGTACTGCAGTTATTTAAAAGTCTAACTTTGTATCTGAATTTCAAAAAATAAAAAACATAAAGTAAATAAATGCATGGGTGGAATGTATTTTGGTCAGGATATTTTTTAGTTTTATGATCATGCCATCCCATAGAATGAAGATGAACCAAATATATCTGCGACATGTTTTTGGTCTTTGATCAGTATGTATCCTGGCATACATTGAAGTGAAACTAATCCCTCAAAGGCTCAGACAATGGTGCGATTAGAGGACACTTCTAAGTTCCAACAATTGCCTTTTCCAGGATTTGAACTTTGGTTCTCCCCTGGGAGTGCCGCTTGCGAACCACTGTTCACTAGACAAAATGTTATGGGCAACAAAAAAAAGGGTGGGAGAGAAAGGGAGAAGAGCTAATGACACGAAATAAAAAAATTTGTTTAGGCATTTCCCTCCACTTTAATAATTTATCTATCTAATCTTTCCTCAGAGAAGGTCTTAGACTTTCTTTCTGACACAAGAGGAAGAGGAAGAAAGAGGTTGAGCAATCCCATCAAAATCTCAACTTGAAAACTGCTGAAACTCAGAAAGTCTGCAGGTATGAAAAGCCAAACTGGCATTGACAGAATTTTATTCACTCATGAATCCTAGACAGGGTGCTCACAATATCCCTAAAAGCATAAATTTAGTTAACTCTATTTAAGGGTTGCCAAAAGCCCATTCTAGAACAAAGTCTAATTAATTTCACCGAATTTAATGTCTAATTTAAGTAGCAAAAGAGTGCATCTAATCTTAGAACACGAACAAGGACATATGCAACCACTTTGGTAAAGCAAAATATCTGAGACACTCAGCTAAGATGTCAGTACCACATCAAATACAAGTCTCAATCAGCATAGGAAGATCAAATGCGAGCCACTGGATTCATGAGATTTGATTGAATTAAACATATATTGCTCTTTTCATTTTGTCAATGTTGAACCATCAATTGAAGATTTACTTATCACTAATTAGACTAGGAAACTTTATGCAGCAACCTCACGAATCCGACCAATTGCCGTTTGGAACAAGGAGAAAAAAATTTCAACATTGCAAATGCTATCTTAGAAGGTTTTACTATTACACAAGTTCAAATTCCTAAGAAATCAACAGCACAAAGATACGAGCTTTACACATAACAGTGGTGATAGAAGCAACCCATTGGTAATGTAAAGGAAAAGTTCAAAACTTTGTCACCAATTTCAAATTTAAATTGAAGGGGAATTCATAATAATTCTCCTAAACCAACTGTATGATAATAAAAGGGGAGGTGTAGCTGCCACTGTTCATAAGGAACCATGGGACGGTAAAGACAGCGGTGATGAGAGTTAAACCAACGAAGACGTGTTTCTTGTCACCGCTATTGAGGTAGTGATTCAACCTCGACCTGAATCCCCCTCCAACGTTGCTGTTGCTGTTGGCTTTTGTGTCGATGCTCATCTTCGCTTCTCACCTTCCCCTCTTGGCCTCAGCTCAGGCCGCTGCTAAATAAACCAAACCAGCTCTAACTCTTTCACTTTAATTAAGTAAAATTATTTATTTATTTATGAAAATATACCTTTTTCTTATTTTTTTTAAGTACCTTCTTCTTTGTTGTTAACACTATTTGAATAAGTTAAAATTATTTTAATAAATTATCGAAATAAAAAAATTTATAAAAAAATTTTATAACGTTAAATAAATTCTTTTTAATGTCTTTTATGGTAAATAAAAACAAATGATGATAAATGAATTTGTAGAATGAGACTGATGGTGTGGTTATTCGTTAAAAAATGATAACGTGTTATAAAGGAGGAAATGAAAGTATAATGTCTGAGGTTTAATAACACTTTTAGAATATTTTAATTCTTATATTTTTATTTGCTTGATTCTAACTTTTATAGTTTTAATTTGTGTAATTTCGGTCTATTGATAAGAATGACAAAATGAATTTAACCCATTAAGATTGTTTTGTTTTCTTCTAAAAAAAGATTTTTTTGTTTAATTCGCTAAACGTGATAGATTGAGTTGAGATTTCCAATTAACTCTTAAAGTAAGTTCAATCAATTCATTTATTTTAATTTTTCTTGTATTTATTAATTGCAGTTCACCAAAACTCTTTATTATTTCAATTTTTCTTGTAAATAGACCAAAATATGTGTTAAACCAACTATATTTTAGTCAAATAGTATCCTTACAAATAACTTATTAAGAACTTATATATAATTTTTTTTTTGAAGTATCAGTTATATCTACTTCAATCTTACTTATTTTAAGTCACTCTTAGTGTTCCATCTTTAAATGAGTATTATAAATTACTTTTATATCTTTTACCATATATAATGTTGTGTTGTTGGAAGAGAATTTGGAATCTTTTTTTATATGTGTATTAAAAGATACATATATATTTATTAATCTATAAATATTTATAAAATTATTTCCTAAGTCTTAAAATTTATTTTGATTATGATAAATTTTTCTGATCCAATTTACTTAAACTTTTATAAATAAAAAGAAAAGATATCATTACTTTATTAGAATTAATTAACTGAAATCAACGACATTAGTGATAGTGTCGAGGTAGTATAGCAGTGTCATATAAGATTAAAGATCTATTAAGATATGTGTCATTCTTTAGTGGTAGATCTCAAATTGATATCTTAGATAATTTTTAATGAGTCTCACATGGACCCCACTTTTAAATATTTAAATTTTGATTAAATTAAATATAATTAATTAAGTAAATAATTTTAAGTAATAAAGCATGAAAAAAAATATGAATATTAAGAAATGATAAAATTTAAATAATTTTTATTTATAACTAAATGTTAAATAAATGAAAAATACATAAATTGATAATAAAAAAAAGTGTAAGACATTAATTTTAAAGAAAAATCAATTTTCATTATGCACCAACACCAAATTTTTTGTCATTGTGATTTCAGTTTATTCAATACTCTTTCGCGGAGTTCACCTCCAAATTTGTTGTAATTTTTTGTGACTCTCAACCAAAATGCTTCTTTTCCTTTACCAACACCAGTAATTGGATCAGTTGAGATGTTGAGCCGTATCTAATGAGACGCGTATCTTTTTCAATTGCAAAGGCGACTCGATGCTTCCTTTTTTAAAAGATCCTCCTACTTCCTCAACGAAGGTATCTTCTAGTCCAATTTGTAAGAAATTGTGGAAATTGTGAACCAACTTCAAAATTTTCAACTATGATAGGATTGTTTGGTGGCACTGAAGGAAATGTTTGAAAATTTTGAGAATTTTCAGTGGAAGGGATCTAAGTGCTTGTGTAACATTCTATATTATTTATTTTATGTTATATTGTTATTTTATTCTTTTGTCTTTCAAATAAAAAAAATGAAATTTCGAAAGCAAAAGAATTAATACTCAGAGGAACTAGATATAAACATACACCATATTACAGGCCTTGTCTATTGCCATATATTTATCTCAGCCATAATTTACATATCATAGTACTTCAAACATTGTTATTTATACACAAGGGTCACAGCCTATTATTTAAACATAGTCCTCGGTACTGTCTACGTCACTAAGTACTATTATGGGATCTGTGACTGGGTTTGGATATATCGGAGCAAACTGAGAGAACGGATCTGCTGGGTTAAAACCTTCACTAAACACCGAGACTGGAAAATGGGCGCCAAAATAAATATGAACACGCAGGGTAGGTTGCATGGTAACTACATAGCAGTTGCGGACTTCATCCATATACCAAGCGATATCCAGTGCATCAAGAAAGATTATGATTGCAGCCATCTAAAAAAAATTAAATAAAACCTAGTGAGAAATAAATTTCTCAGTAGGCAAATCTAAACCACCAAATAGGTTAGTCGGTTATAAAATAAAGCCAAACTAAATCATCAAAATAATTTAACAGATTAGTAATTAAATCAATATATCTGAGTGAATGCATAAAATGAATGTATGAATGCATGGAATGAAATGCAATGGTCACAGGTGCACATGGCTTCTACATATGTACATTATGTAGAAATGCCGCGGCCGTCTTACGCTAATCATGCATGAATTTCCATGTATTAGCACCTGATCTCTGATAGTAGCATAGGCCTGGTGTTCACAACTCGGGTCAATCTCATAAAATCTCTGATAGTAGCATAGGCCCGGTGTTCACAACTCAGGTCAATCTCATAAAATCATAGGTTCGTTCTTGAACCTCGGATCATTCTCATTCATACCACAAAATTCATAAGATCAAGAAAATATTACTATTCTTACAAAAAGTAAGGTAATTAATAGTTCATACCTTATCCAAGTGAAATATCACCATCTAAAATAAATCTATTTAAGATTTACAGGATGCAACTTCTTAGTGGTCTAAGATATGTAGCAAGGACCGGTTAAGAAAATAATTAGAGTTTATATATATATATATATATATATATATATATATATATATATGTAGTTACGTAGGTATATAAACATATATATATAGATGTAAATATATAATTATAAAGAGCGGTGAAGGAAACCGTGAATGGAGTGCCTGTTTCGGGAGCTTGACCGAGAGTGCAGAAATGCCGGGATGGGTGTAGGATCAAGGAGTATGTTAAGGTATTCCGGCAAGTGCCGAGGTGCAATGGTGCAGAGCTTTCTGAGTTACCATGATGTAGTGGAAATGCCGAGATCTTTTGTGCCGAAGTAAATGGGAAACCATAAGTGCCAAGATATCAGTAGTTAGGAGTAGGGCCGTTTTGCGTGGTGCCCGAGGTTTGGGTTGCACAGGTGTAAGTATGATAGGGCCGAGTTCTAAGTGAAGATCGGCCAGGACGAGCAGCAATTAGTAATACTGGAATATATACCATGGCCATGGCCGAATTCTGTTCTTGATACTTCATGGCTGGCCGAGGTGATACCATCCTAATCCGGCAGTGCCTGTTAACCAGCCAGGCTGAAATGAACGTACCCGGCCATGCCGAGGGGTTAGCAGCTATGGATATGGCAGCCACATGATGCCAAGTTTGGGGTACACAGGTGGCCGAGTATAGTGTAGGCCGAGGTCGGCGTGGAGTCCGGCCATTAGGAGAACCGGAAATAGTATGGCCTAGCCGGGTTGCCGAAATGCAGTGGGTATGCCGGGATGGTTGTGACCGGACTTGCAGAGGAACTTAGTGTATAGCCAAGATTGCATATGTGTGGTACCAAGATGCCATGAGTACCGGAATACTTATATCAAACTGGCCGAGGTATGGCTACGTGAAAAGGATAGCATATAACTATTCCTAATTTATCGGAACGGATTATTTGTTTCTGTGGCTGGGTTGATCATAAGCCTATGAGTGTATTTGGGTGGTGTAGCCTCCCTCATTATTTTAGGAAGAATATAAGTGCTGGACCGACAAGACTATTTCTCCGAAATAACTGGGGTGTTGTGACCCGAGAAAGCAAAAGCGGGACTAATATTATTTTTATATATATATATATTTTTCCTGGATAGATAAGGTTCTACTTTTCAGGAAAAGCCGGGGTGTTGGATATATTATCAGAAATTGATAGCAGAGAAGTAGAGGTGCCGAGACTCGTTTTCTATCATCCTAATATTTAAAGTTATTACTTACGTATATGCCATCTTAATTTCAATAGTTAATATTAAGATACTTACGTATCATGCTACCGTAATTTCCTAGAGTTAATATTAAAATATCTATAAAACTCTTAACTTAATTATACAAAATTATTTACGTATTTTTCTAAGTTCTTTATAGTAAGAATTCACATACCCTTTTTAATAGATTAACTTTGTAAAAGTTAAATTTTAAATTAAACAAAGGCTAAGTGTGGCCTAATAGGTACATGAATTAAAATTAATAAATTCCTAAATTAGAGATTAAAGCCTAGCTTACCTGTGATAATTTTGGTGAATGAAGTAGAGACTTGCTGGAGTGACTTTACGTAAAAGAAAGGGAACTGCCAAAATAATTTTAAGATAGAAGAGTGTTACGTAAAAGAAAGAAAAGTAGTAGAAAGATTTGGGGAGAGTGAAAGCTGAAGGTGCGATAAATTTTCTGGATGCAGGGGGTATTTATAATGGGTTATTTGGTTAGAGTATAACCGGGTAGAATTTAGTTTAGTTACCATATAATTAATTTTGTTGGAAGATTTTTTATCTAAACTAATCATTACAAATATTCTTCTAATTAATGTATCTTACAACGTGGAAGTTGCTGAAGGCTTGGTTTTTGGTTATTTGCTCCTTCTAATGACACATGCACTTTCCAAAAGATTTTTCAAAAGATTTGGGACTCAGCTCATGGCTTATCCTTGACTTCAAAAATTTTGTTTTTCTTTTACGTTGCTGAAGGGTAATAAGATTTGTCTTTATTCTATTTATATATATGTTATACATTCATATTACTATTATTATTTAACAAATTAAAATAAGTTTCAATGGACTAAACATTTTTAAGACAATATTTCTTTTATTAAAATATAACTAATTATTATTGTTATTATTATTTTTTTTTTTTTATATCTATATTTAATATGGTATTAAATATTCTTAAATTTATTTTATAAATACTAAATGTTACAGCTTGATATAAAATAATTTGGTGGTAGTGGTGGTAAAAAAGAAGGATAATTTTTTGAATTTTGGGTTGAAGAAGACATGTGATAATTTTGTAAAAAATTCATATAACTTTGTCAATTAAATTAATTTGGATTCATTTACACAAGTAAAATTTAACTAAGAGATTGGAGAAAAAAGATTAACCAATGAAAAATGAATATAAAAATTATATGTACCAATGATTAGTAGTGAATCAATTTATAATAATTTTTTTTAAAAAAAATAGCTAATAACAATTAATTTTTTCTCTCTTTCCTTCCATATCCTTCCCCTCCCCTCCTCATTTTATTTTATTTTTCCTTCCTTCCTCTCCCTCTTTTATTTTTTCCTTTCCTCCTTCCCCCTTCGTTCAAACACGCTCCCCCCCTTTTTTTTTTCTCTCTCCTCTTCCCCCTCCCCTTTGCTTCCCCAAGTATGTTCTATTTCTCTTCTTTTTTTGGTTTTCTTTATTGCCATGGTTGGTTGGGTTATGGATTGTTGCTCCCCACCTATTTTGGTTGTTTGTTACAACATAAAAAATCATTTTTAAAAAAAATATGTAGATCTTC
This sequence comes from Glycine latifolia, assembly GCA_013407115.1. Lineage (NCBI taxonomy): Eukaryota > Viridiplantae > Streptophyta > Magnoliopsida > Fabales > Fabaceae > Glycine > Glycine latifolia. Next base: position 1,751,101 of record CM023956.1, read on the forward strand.
AAGGTTTTTGAAGAAAAATCGGATCTCCACGTGGAGATCTTCATCCCCCCTTTAGTGGTGGATGTTGGGAAAGAGAAATCTTCAACTGAAGATCCCTCTCCAAGACCCAACACTATTATAGGTGCTTTAAGGCTTTGTCAATACTTGCAAAGGAATTAAATGGAAATTTTGAATATAATATTAAAATGGAATAGTTGAGGATGGGGATGAGTTCGAGTGAAAGGCTCAAAATATTCATTCTAATTCATATGGGACATTCTGGACTTGCACTCCCATCACAGGCCTTGAACACTAACTGATAAGTAGGCGATTAACTCTTATTTAACCTCACTAAATTTCTCTTTGTCCATTTTCAAATCATTATATAACATCAACAAGTTTCTCCCACTAGAGTGTTTACAAGTGGCTATTCCACCACTCGCCAGGCAACAATGCAGCTTCAAAATCGTCAAGCAACCCAAGTGTTCATCCGATCAAAAACAGCAAGCTCCCTCGGATGTGAGGTTTGCATTGAAAAGAAGTTAAAGAAAAATAACCACTCAATGTATTCTAAAAACTTGTTATATTAAGAAGTTAGGTATCATTACTAGTTGAATATTAATTACATATCCATTTCTATAGTAATAAACTGTGTCTATGTTTGAATACACTTTCCGTAGCCAATAACTCACATCGTTGATGTAAAAAACATAAAAACTATATTTAGTAGCTTTTGTTAAAACGTGAAGAATCGTGTCCTGGACCCATTTCTAAACACACTACATGAATAAGGAAGAGCGGCAAGGAAAAAAAGAGAGAAAGAAAACATGAGATAAAATAAATAAGAAAAAGACGCATAATATAATTTTTTAAAACTGTTATTTAATCACAAATCGTTATATTTATTAATTTTTATAACAAATATATTAAAAATCATATCAATAATAATTTTTGATTGGTTAATAGTCTAATGAAAGAAATTACATATTTTTTTCCCTGCAATTCAATGTTTTTGTTCATTTTCGTGCTTGCAATTTTGTTTAAGTTCTCACAAAATATGTTTATTTTATTTTTTGTTTTTAAAATGTTTTAAATAATATTTTTTTAATTATTTGAAATACTTTTTTTATTATTGAAAATGTTATCTAAAATATTTTAAGAATAAAAAATAAAATAAACACATTTTATAATAACGAAAATATTTTTTTTATTTACAAGAAAAAAATTAAAAAAATTAAAAACATTAAATTACATGAATGAAAAAAATATTTAAACCCAACAAACTTGTGTAAAAATTTAATAGAATGGAGTAGAGTCAAGAGTGACACTAATACAGCAAGGCAGCACTGTGTTTGGAAAATGTCCATCTTTCTTGGGCCCAGGTGCAATAATTGTTGTCCTGTTTTCTACCGTTGAGGTTCCTTTCCAATACATACATACTCCTATTAGCTAAGCTAAACCAGTCCAAAGGGCACAACACAACAGAGAAAGAAAAGAGTATGGGAGGCTCATGGTCATGGCAGCTCACATGTGCCCTCTTGCTACTCTTCTCCGCCGTAGTCACCGCCACTGACCACATTGTGGGTGCGAATCGTGGCTGGAACCCTGGCATGAACTACACTCTTTGGGCCAACAACCACACTTTCTATGTTGGCGACCTTATCTGTTAGTTTCTCTCTCAATTCTACCTTTCTAGCAACCGTGTGTGTATAGTTAGTCTATAGATCCTTCACTAAACAGCATGTGTACATATAGTCATGTTGGATTCTTCATTGAACCCGACAGATCTAAACATGCTTCCCTGTTTTTCCTTTAAGAGAATACCACCCTACACAGAATAAAAGACAGACAGACAGTGAGACTGTGAGAGAGTAGCAAATGTTGTTCTTTAAGATTCTCCATCCTTTGTTTTTGCTAAAAGATTGAGTTTTTTTTTTTCTATTCTCAATTTAGATAAGTAGTATTATTATTCACAACCACTATTTTGTTGACTTTCTTTTTTCTTTTTTCTTTTTTGTTTCCTTCCCGTACGTTTTGAATAGCATTCAGGTACCAAAAAAACCAATACAATGTGTTTGAGGTGAACCAAACTGGGTATGACAACTGCACCACAGAAGGGGCAGTGGGGAATTGGAGCAGTGGAAAGGATTTCATACCCCTTAACAAGGCCAAGAGATATTACTTCATTTGTGGCAATGGCCAATGCTTCAGTGGAATGAAGGTCTCTGTTGTTGTCCATCCCCTTCCTCCTCCTCCCACCTCTGCAGTTGCTGCTCAACATTCAACGCCAAAGTCTGCTTCTCCTGTGCTCTTAAAACGAGGATTTCGCTCACTGTTGGTGTCTACTGTTTTAGCTTGCTTTGGATTTGTTTGGATTTAGCACTTGTAGAGCTTAGTGGCTCATTCTTTTTCCCCTTGTTGTTTGTATCTTCCATGTTTGTTTCGGATTCTTGCCTTTCAAAGCTTTGGATTTGTTTGGTTCCCCTTTACAATTTAGCCTAAATTGTGTTCCTGAATCTTGTTAGAGGCAAAACAAAGGAAATAGGAATTTTCAGGACTTCTGTACTGATATATTTCTGAGTAAAATATGTTTGTAGTCTTAAACAATGTTAATTATTACGTAAAAAAAAAGTTAACTATTAACTCCCCTACTAAAGTTTAATGCATTTTACTATAAAATATATACTTTTAGTTTATGATAAAAAACTAAAATCATGTCACTTTTAATAATGTATAAAGATTAAAAACGCATTAAGTGTAACAACAATTTCATGCAAAGTACTACCAATTTAGTCTCTAAAAGTAATACAATGATAAAAAAAGGTTCTTGAAAGTGTAATTTATCATTTATTTTAGCAGAAAATTTAAAAGTTGTGTGATTTAAACAATAATATTAACATATTTTTGGGACTAAAATGATAATAAATAATCAAGTTTAGGAATAAAAGTATAAAATATATGAATATTTTTGTCTTTTTATTACTTTTAGGCACTAAATTGATAGTGTTTTGTCATTGAAGGGATGAAATTAATTATTTATCTAAAAGTATTTTATTTTTTTCCCTAAATGTTAATAAACTAATGAGAAAAAATGGCTAAAATTGTTAGTAATATAATATATATTAAAAAATAAAATAAAAATAACTATAATAAATGCAAACATCTTTTTCTTCTGTTACTTTGTATATCTTATTTTGTCTCAATAAATATTGTAATAATGAATTAATGAATTAATTAATTAATACACCTTTGATTGGAAAATAGTTTTAAAATATTTAAGGGAAACTGTAAAAACACTTATATGATGTATTAAAACAATTAGAGGAAAGCATAAAAAGTTAAAGCATATTGAATAGGTATAGGAATCTACACCGATAAAAGTAGGCCCAACAAACCAACAATTGACCTCGTTTTCTTGCATCAACAGTGTTATTTAGACCATTTGATTTGTGTGGAACGACATTACAATCAGTGTTGTGTTTCTGTCGGTCCAATTGTCTATGCATATGGCTCATATCCCATTCTTCTCGTCTGTGAAGCACCCTTTGTCATTGAGCAATATAAATAATTTATCAGATGATGTGTTGGGAGAAATATTCATTCGTCTGCCATTTAGATCCACCGCTAAATGCAAGTGCGTGTGCAAGCGCTGGTTGGGACTGATTTCAAGTCCTTTTCCAACACAATTTGTATCTCGCCAACACTTACTCTTCCAAACTTACTTAACCTTCCTTTCACCGTACCAACTTATGCTCAGTTTCGTCTCTCCATTTTCAAACTTGAATGGCCATACACATAAGGCTCTTTTACCTCCAGACATGCTAATCAGAGGAAACGTTTGTGGCTATTCTAACGGTTTGTTTGGGTTGCAGCCATAGATACAATATGGGTCGAGGTTACTTTGTTTATGATCCTCTTACTAAGAAATGCATTCACATACCTTCATTTCTTGAAGCGGATCAGGGAAACGTTTATACGTTGTTGGCTTCCTTTCCCAAACTTAGAATTCTACTCGTTGCTTCTGGGTGGTGATCATGAATTCCTTTATAAGAAGATTGAATACTTTTAGAATAATTGTTTTTTATTCAGAGATGGGGATTTGGAGACAAATAGTTGTGTGTTACGCATATGGATTTGCTTTTGCTCCCCATTGGATGCTCAGTTTTGCATTTAGAGGGAACTTGTATTTCATGGTATAGGTATTTTTGTATTCAACCCCATTTCCTTGCTTTGTAAATTCATTAATTATCCTGAGGGTGCTGATGCGATGAATATAATGAGCTTTGGATACCTTGGGTGCTCTGGTGGAACTTTGAGGATTGCTAATATTGGTAATAATGATTTGAGGGTGTGGGAACTAATGTTGTCTGGAACATGGAATTTGGTGCATAGGACCAATCTTGTTGAACATCTCCCTGTTGAGTTTTGTGGAAATTATTATAAACATCTAGGGGGTTTCCATCCATATGATAGAGATATTGTATATTTGCATTCCTTTATTGAAGGCATTTTTGTGCCAACCTATGAACTAACAAATTTATGCTCATTCTGGTTATGAGGAATATGATATTAGCCCCTTCCAACTAGAGCTCTCAACCCCACCTCAAATTTCAGCTGCAGACAATTATTGTAGCACAAGTTATTCTACAAGTAATTGAATTTAAGCTCTTTCAATTTGTTGGTTAGTTATTTGAGCCCATTTTTTATGTTTGAAATGTTATACTTTATTGCTAAAAAGAGTCTTATGTTAGTGTTGTTTGTCCGGCAGGGAAGACAGAGTAAAACATAAGATCCAAGTGATACCTCTGTATCAGACACTTATAGGATAGGATCCAATCCTTATTGTTACTTTTGAATGTTTTTCATCCTATCATCTCGAACAAACCAAAACTCATCCACCTTGATGTCAAAACAATGTATTTTATTATAATGTCTTTATTATACCTACTTCAATATTTTGCACAATTATACATGCACTCCAATGCTTGCTTATCTAATTAATGCTCTGATACTTGTACTTTGATAGTTATGGTATTCATCTATTTTTTGGTAATTGCTTATCAAATGCTTGCTTTGATGTTTGTAAAGATGTTTTATCCAAATACTTTTGCTCTGCTATATATATTTGGCAAACCTCAAGTATCTTATCATACCTTTCCATCTCTAACTAGTTTTAAAAAAGCTTTGTAAAATATTTTTAACTCTGATACAATTCATTTTGTCTTTTGAAAAACTTAGCTATGGTACAAATGTGAAAAATCAGTTGATAGAAATTGGATCAAAATTACAAAGAGAAAAAAATTCTATTAATAAAAAAAGTATACAAATGAGCCCCAAGACTTTCAAGATGTATGGATACTCCTACAAAAATTTAAATATCCTCTCAAATCACAAGATAAATTCTCCTTATCAATTCTTCTTTTTATTTATAGACAATAGACAAGATTCATTGTTTCTCTAATTTTCTCAACCTCTTACTAACCAACTCTTATATTATTATACTAACTATATATGTAACTAATTATACGGGTTACCTACCAATACTCCCCCTAATGTTTCACCTTATTTTCCAGATGAATAGTTATGGTAGTTACAAATAAAGCCCATGTCAGTGTGTTGATTGTTAAAGCATGATGACTAAGCCAACTAAACCGTTGCATGCCAAAATTAACTTTCGATCCTCTTGGGTCAAACACAAATATGGAGATGATGTCTCCGTTTTTCTCTAATACTCTGTATTCTAAAAGGCTTTTGTTTTGCCATGAAATATAGTAGCATTACTGCTATAGTTGTAATGAGATCTCTTGGCTCCATTGCGAATTGTATTGTTGTATATGATTGGAATTCATGGGTTGTAATATGACAACTTTTCCCTTGGGACTCACTGTCGTTAATGGGTTGGGTTGGTTTAGAAGTTATATTCCCCCTGAAGTTTCACCTTGTTTCCGGGATGAATTGTTACGGTAGTTACAAATAAAACTCATGTCAGTGTGTTGATTGTTTAAAGCATGATGACTAAGCCAACCAAACAATAATAATTGCAGGACAGAATTAACTTTCAATCCTCTTGGGTCAAACACATATGAAAATGATGCCTCCATTTTTCTCTAATGCTTTGTTTTCTAAGGCATTTTTTGCCATGAAACATAGCAACATCACTGATATAATTGTAATCCGATCCCTTGGCTCCCTTGTGAATTGTACTGTTGCATGTGATTGCAATTCATGGGTGTAATATGACAACTTTTCCCTTAGTACTCAACGTCATTAATGGGTTGGTTGGTTTAAAAGTTTCAATTTTTCTCCTTTATTGGTAAGTCTATCTTCATCTTTCTTATTCTTGTCAAAAGTTAATTTAGCTGGAAAACAATGGCGAAGGTTGGGTCAGCCTATGATAGGCAGATATCTTTCTTTGAAGAAGATCCATCCCACCCTACGAAAGAACATGAATTTGGTGCATTTAGTTGTGGTCTCTTGATTAAACAAACTTGAGATATTAGGTTTCGTAACCATGGAAAACCAGATCTTCACTTGTTCATCCATCACCGCTCAATGTTCCCGTCATGTATTTCCCTGATAATCCACAACTCCTATTTGTGCTTGTGATTCTCTAATGACATTTTATTTACTTTTAACTCACATCTGTCATGACTAGAGCTAGACAAACGGATTTAGACCCACGGGCCACTCATGAAACTCGTACGGTATATGAATATTATTTTTTAAGCCCATTTAAAAAACAAGCTTTTTAGCCCGATCCATTTAACCCGTGGGTTTCATGGGTTTATCGACTGGCTCCATAGGCTTTTTAATATCACTTTGCGAAAAAAATGTGATGATGGGTGTGTGGTTTTGTAAACATAATGGTGTTTTTAGTAAAACTACTCCATGCCTCCCCCTAAATCCCTAACACCCTTGTGGTTGTTGTTATTGTTACTTGAAGTGAACTCTATATTTATGTGCATTTAAATTTCACAATTGTTTTTAAAATGGTTTAAAATGATTTTTTTTAGAAAATTCACAATTGATACTAATATAGACGTGACTCTAATCAATGTCTTTTTTTTAGACAACTCACAATTATTTTAAAATTGTTTGAAAGTGGGTTAATTTTTTAGATTCTATTTTTTAAAAATTTTGTGCGGGTTGGCCTACTAAGCCCACGAACTATGCGGTGCGGGTGCAGACTTGAAAAAAACGAGTCCATTATAAATGCGGACTTCATGGATTATGAACTTTGTGATTGCAAATTTCAACGGAATAACGCATCCACATGCTCAACTCTAGTCATGATTAACCTATAAATTTTCTCCATCATCCTTTTTAATTTCTAATGTGTTATTATGCTCTTCTCCTATCTTTTGCGCACCAAACATTATTGATTAGTCATTAGTGTTTTTCCTCCCTCACTGTAAGTTTGGTTCTTGATCATCAAATATTTGTTTACCTTTCCACTTTCTTGTTCCCAAAATTTTGATTCTTCATCTTTCAATAGGCTTAGCTCTAACTTTTCATCATTCTATGCTTCCACGATGTAGTTTTCTTCTCCCCTTGCTTGGTTCTTGATTTAACTCACTAAATTTATGATCCATAATCCAGTTGAGATTTTTTTTCCCAGCTCGTGTATAATATGATTATATATATTTAAGGAGACAGGAGTAAGGCTTCTGGAATCATCGCTGTATATTTTCTTCTAAATATTGCTACAGGAGGTATATTAATTAAGTATTAGGGATTATTGCTGCAAAAAAAATAAGTATTAGGGGTTATTTTGTCAAGTTATCATGTCATAATTGATGTACTACATTAATGTCGTGTTTTGAGTTGGGCAAAACTTGTGCTTAACTTAATCATTAGTGTCATTGGCTCATTAAAATGTTCATATTGATGATGGTCTCTCTCTCTCTCTCTCTTTTAATTTTGCTCTGATTTTATTTATATTATATATTTGAGTGTGCTACTCAGATGTGTTATGTGTGTTGCGTAAGTATTTTGTTCTCTCTGTTGTTATTTTTCTTTTGTTTTGTGTTTAATTAATATCTCTATTCAATAGTCTTACTTTTTTTTTTATGGATTTGTGATTTTTTTTTCTTAAGGATTATAGAGGAATAAAAAATACTTTATTTATCCTAAAATAAGTGTTGTATTTGAAAAAAATAAGTATCACTTTTCGATGCAACATTAATTACTCTTTTTCCATCAATAACTTTAATAAATGTCACTTTAGTTTTTTAATTTAATATTACCAATATCCTTTTTTATCTATTTAATAATTTTAATTTTATAAAATTATTTTTTTTCATTTATTTATTAACTTTTTTTGGCTTGTGCAAAATAACTACACTTATTTTGGGACTGAGTTAGTAATTTTAACTTATTTTTCAACAAAGTTCACACAATATTAACTAAAAAAAAGAGAAATAAATAGCTAAATATGAATAAATACCTTTTTTTTAATATCAAATATGAATAAATTAATATCTAACATGCTAAAAATTTGATGGATTAATCTCATAGTTAAACCAAAGAATTTAAGCTGGTGAAAATATTTTGAAGTTGATTGAGAAGCCAAAAGTCCTAATTACATAGTTATAAAATAAGACACATTTAATATTGTTATTAAATTTTTTTTGCTGAATTAATATTTTTATTATATTATAACGAAGTGAAGAAATAAAAATGATTATTATGAAAGTAATATATATATAATTTAGTTTAGGTCTCTAAACACCCTGTTGCTAGGGATAGTTTAGGGTAGTCTTGTTTATTTTCAAATATGAATAGAAACAATTTGGGTCGTGAACATTAAAAAAGAACTAATGATAAAAACATTTTATTACTCAAATTTATTACGTTGAAAATAAGTTAAAATTCATAATAGAGATACATTAACTAACATTTTTTTTACTAATTACTTTTAGCATTTTCCATTTATTTTTTTAGTTTTTAATCAATCGATTTATTAGAAATTTCTTTATTATTTTTAGTTAATTAACCGGTTAAAGATATTTAATGATGATATTCATAAATATAAATCTTTCTTACAACGATATGACACCAAAAAGAAATTTAAATATTTATTTATTTTCCTTGTATTTCATATCTTGAATAATATGATCACAATATTTTCCTTGTATTTCATTCACGAAAAATGTTAAAAATACACTCTTTGGAATCCATTAATATTTTTTATTTTTTTGTGTACCATCAAGGATATAATAATTAGCATTTTATTTTATTTAATAGATCAGATTTTTAAATTTTTATTAAAAATATTGACGAGGATATATCATTAAAACATTAAATATTGTGAACTGATCTCTTTTTTTAGGAAAGTGAATCGATCTCTCTTCTTTACCATTTTTTAGTATTCAACAAATATTTATAGAATCTATAGTTTTTATTGATTTAATTATTAAAAATAATTATATATTTCCTCAATTAATGTTTATTTTAAATCATTTAAAAATTATAAATCACTAATATAATTAATTTTTAGGAAATTCAAATATAACATCTACTAATAGATATATATCCAACTAGAAAAAGTAACTAATGATTTTGATTACTACCAAACTTGTCAATAGATTTAAAACATTTATCTTTTGGACTAATAAATAGTTTCGATGTAATAATTAGCAATTAATTATTTATATTTGAAACAATTATAATACAATGAATTTCTAAATATTATTAAGATAACGGTAGAAAATTTCTTTCTTAAAAAGATTGACAGTATTCTGCTATCATATCGAAGTTTCTAAAAATATTTTCATTTTCTTACTATAAATAATAATAAATGAATGAAAAAAATATGACTGAAACTTTAGGAAATATATAAAAATAACATAAAATAAATGTCAAAGATTTCTCCCTCTAGTACTTTTCCTTATAGGTCTAATCCTCTATCGTTTAAAGGTTGTCTTTCATTAATTTATATATAGGCCTTTGAATGTGAAACTAGTTTTAAAATATTTGAAGGAAAATGTAACCCACTTGGTGTATATTAAAAAAATTAGAGAAAAAACATTACAATGTTGAAGTATATTATAATTGTCCAACAATAAGGATTTGTTTTAAGAAAAGAAAGAAGAAAAAAAAAAAAAAGAATTGAAAATGTTGTGGGAAGATACATTTAACTTGTATTAAATAACTCTTTAAATAAAATTAAAATCTAACTGAAAAAATGATATATCTTTTTAATTGTAAACATGATTAATAAGATAGTAATATTAAAAGACACAAAATCACACACAAAATCAGCAACGTATCAAATTTTAAATACTAAAATAGAAATAACAAATTCCTAGAATCTAGATAAAATATTTTACTAGACAGCTTTTGTAGGCATAATTTAAAAAAAAAACGGACAATCGAATTTCTCCAAAAATTCCCTCTCCCTGCGTCAACAGTGGCGTGCCCTCTAGTTTGCATTGAAAAACATTAGAATGTGGCAGTATTCACTATTCAGTGCTGTGTTTCTGGAAGCACATGGCTCATACTCCTCAGCATATCTGTGAACTATTAGAATAAGATTAGTTTGTTATAGAAATATCTGTTATTTAGATATTAATTTGTTAAATTAATTTGTTATTTTGATATTAGAATAAAATTAGTTTGTTATTTTGATATTATGATAAGATTAGTTTTTAGTGTAACTTGGTCTATATATTTAACCTTTAACTCATTAAATGAATTCATGCTGCTAATTCAAAGCAATTATTGTATCAGAGCCACATTCTAAGAGAACGACTCTTCGATGACCAACATAAAGAATTTTCCCGATGGTGTGATGGGAGAAATATTCATTCGATTACCATTTAAATCCACTGTGAAGTGCAAGTGTGTGTGCAAACGTTGGTTGAGACTAATTTCAAGTCCTTCTTTTCCAAAAAAATTTGTGTCTAGCCAGTACTCTATTTTCAAGGCCTACTTCACCTTCCTTTCACCCCACCAACTTATGCTCGGTTTCTTCCCTTCAGATTTGGACTTTAATGCCAAAATCCACAAGGTTCCTTTGTCTCCAGCCATTCTCATAAAGGGAGACATCTGTGGCTATTCTAACGGTTTATTTTTGTGTTGCAGCAACAGATACTCAAGGGGTTGGGGCTACTTTGTGTATGATCCCTTCACCAAGGAATGTAATCACATACCTCCTTTTCCTGAGGAGGATAAAGGAGTACGCATATACGCTGTTGGCTTCCTTTCCCAAATTAATGATTTTGAAGAAGAAGAAAATTCTAATAGCTGCTTTTGGGTGGTGGTTGTGAGATCCTTTCTGAGTATGAAATATGAGTTTGAAGTGGAGGTTTTTTATTCGGGGACAAGAACATGGAGAAAAATATTAATGAGTTGTGTGGACGGTTTTGCTTTTGCTCCTCATTGGTTTCTCAGTTTTGCATTTGAAGGGTACCTGTATTTCATGGGAAGCAGGAGTATTCTTGTGTTGGATCCCATTTTAATGATTTGTACTACCATTGATTACCCTGAAAATGCTGATGCTATGAATATAATGAGCTTTGGGTACCTTGGATGCTCTGGTGGGACTATGAGGATTGCTGATATTGGCTATAATGATTTGACAGTGTGGGAACTATCGATCCCTGGAACATGGCATTTGGTGCACAAGACCAATCTCAATCTCATGGAACATCTTCCCACCAGGTTTTGCAGTAATTATTGTAAGCGCGTAGGGGGGTTTCATCCCTATGATGGGGACATTGTTTATTTGCATTCCTATGTTGATGGGATTTACGCTGTAAACATGGGAACTAACAAAGTTGTGCCTATTTCTGGTTATGACAAATTTGATATTAGTCCCTTTCAATTGCAGCTCTCTCCAATCCCATTGGCAGACAATGATTGTAAGTAATTGAAATCTCCCACCTTAAATTTGCTGTTTTGAGCATGTTATTGTACTTTCTTGCATTCAGGAGATAGATTTAGGTTACTGTTCTATTAGTAAAGACACACATCCGAGTGACACCTCTGCACCACAAACTTATTCGGATCCAAACCTATTTGTTATTAAAGAGATTGAATATGTTTAAACATTTCTGCAATAGATATTACATTTCAATCTAATTGATTTTGATTTCATATTTATAGAGTTCATTTTAAGATAATTAATTTGTGATATTTTTACATTTAATTTGCAATAGATATTATGTCGGTCTATAAACTTTCATAGTGGACATTATATAGTTTATCGAGCGATATACTAAATTATATAGTTTTCTTCCCTCTCTTATTGTCCATCGTAGTGTCACTAGAAAAGGACTTAGTGATGTTATAACACGTTTGATCAAACAATTGCCAGTATGCAGCCGAAAGAAACAACAAAAGATACGGAGCGAAATTCGGGGACCAGATAGAGCATAAAAAATAAATATGGCCGAGGATGATTATTTGAGAGATTAAAAGCCACTAGCTTTATAGGATTTTAGAAGAAAACCAAAGGATTTGGGAGTAGGATTCTAACTCTAGTTAATCTTTTCAGACGTGTTACACTTTCAAGTTTCAATAAAAGTAAGAAAAAAAAAAAACAAACGATTTTGGGTTATGTAGCCTGTAGGAATGATTTGGAGATTTGATTCCGAGAGAGTTTGTCGAGCGAGAAAAATATAAGATGAAAATTATGACAAAAATAAAAGAAGATAAATTTATTTGAATATTATAAATAAAGAAAAAAAAAAGAAGAGACGTGTGTTGTAAAGAAAGGAGTTTTCAATAAAAATAAGCAAAGCTAAAAACACCAATGCATGTCAATATTTTAGTTAGGGTCTTGGAATTCAAAGAATGGAGAAAGTTGAAATATTTAGAAGTTTCATAATAAGTAATGCTGAGAAAAGTGATTTGAAATTTCCAAAGGTTACAGCGCATTAGATTTCTAATCCAAGAATTATATAGTAAGTACATTGACATTTAGTTTTTCTAAACACAATAAAATATGGGAAAGGAGAATAGTTTTGAAAGATACTAAAAAATTCTAAAGTGACAGAATTTGGGATTCAGGGCATCTCGTTCTCATTCGTGAGAAATTTGAAGTTGTACATGCAATGAAGACTCGTCAGCTGCTCAGTTTAATTTGTTGATAACTCAGTGAAACAAGTTGATTTCTGAGATCTGTAAATACATACATTTGAATTGCTAGAAGTAAGAAGAAACAAATAATCGTTTCAGATCAGTAATTAATCTCCTTAATTCAATAGATACGATTATCGCCTCTAGCACCATCTCACTATCCAATCAATCACTTCAAGGAATTCACAGAAAAAACAAATACTTATCAAACATCAATTACATTTTACTTATTTGTTGATGGGCCTCTTCAAGTTAGCCAATCCCTTTAACTAAATTAAAAAAAAAACGAAGAAGCATACGGGAATATAAAACCTGCGCTACGCCTCTTGGTTTTTCATATTTTCTCCTACACGAGAGAAGAAAAATTTAGCTCACTTTCTGATATTCGTTCGATATTCATTTGTGTTTTATTTTGGATGAAATTTCAGCTAATTATTTCTAATATTATAAATATTTTTCTGATATATTTAAAACTTTATTTCTCTCATATTTTGATAGAATATATATATATATATCCTGTTGTAAATCTCTATTTGAATATTATTGTATTGTTAATTTTTACTATTTGAAGAGTAAATAGACATTTATTTGTGAGATTCTGTTATAGAAACTCTTTACTATATTTTTTAAATTTTATATAATAGAAATTTTTCTGAACTTGGTCCAGTAATCTTTGCCCCTCTCACAGACTCATTCAAGCAATAAATATTTTACTTACCAATACATATTTGTATAATTTTTTCCAACACTTCTGTTTCCCTTTTAATATTAATTTTCAGTTGGGAAATGTAAAAGCTAATGGAAAACCACTGACTGATTTGATGGAGGAAATGCAAGCGCTTTTTAGCTTTTTTTATTTTTATTTTTATCCCGTTTAGAATGTTTAGTCAGCAAGCAACTTACTTCACCTTTCCATACCACATTACACATGTATTTTGTTAAACAAACAAAATAACATTTTGAAACAACAAATCCCAATTAGATACCATCGCCAAGAGTAACAGAACAACATAATGATTTTAATTGTCATTACGGGCATAATACTCCCCGGGCTATACAATTCTGATTATCATTAAACAAATTTCTGACTTGGAGCAAACATTATCCAATGTTTAGGAATTTGAGTATAACTCACATTACACTTCTTCAACTTGTAATTTTAAATGAAATTTTGGAACAAGAAAGACAAAAGAATGATAAATTTCCCGTGAAAATTGGATTCAATGACAAGTTTATAAATGCGAAGAACACTTGCTTGTGTAAAGATCTTCCACTAATTTGTGTTTTCCAAGTACTCTAGTCAATAAAGGCACCTGATCCTATAAGATGCCGGACAAAAACCAAAAGTACAAAAACAAGAACCTGATTCCAATGTGGGGGAACATGGACATTCTAATCATAGTTAATCATCATCACCACCCTTCTTCTTAGACTTACGATATTTTTCCTCAATTTGCTTTGCCTGTAACAAGGCAGTGTCAGCTAACTTCCTGATGTTAGGGATTTGATAATTCTGAGCCAAGTAAACCCCAAAGGCTGTCCCTGCAATGAAAGAGAAGCTACTCCTGATTATACCCATTGCAGTTGCTTGAGTGCTTGCTTGCTGTGAAATATCTGGTTTGCAAGCGTCAGAATCAGAAAGAAGCACATCAGAATCAGGCCGAAGTCATTTGTTTATGTGGTTTCATTCCATCTTCAAACATAGTAGTTGTCATTATCAGGTTCCATCTTTTCAAGGTACACTCCCCTTTATATAAACATTAAACTATTCATTGAACCCAAATGAAGAAATGCATGAAATGTAGCTCAATTTTATTCACTCACACATGGAGCAGCATAAATATCTACCTGGAAAATACATTACATAGATGATGCAGAGAGCAACAATATCATTAGGTTTCAGTTTCACCTTCTCAAACAAATTACTCTTCCATTTGTATAAACTTAAATGATTGGAGCAAGAAAATCAAAGGTGAGTCTCAGACAGAATGTTTTCAGTTCACTTCATTCTAATCCCAAAATAACTAGATTCAAAGAAAATTGGGAACGCAAAACTGCAAAAGCATGGTTATGATGATGAGTTGCTAATGGCTAATCAATTAATCGTACAGACGAAGTGATCCATTGTTCAGAAAATTTCGAAATAACAAGCTACAAATCATGAATACACTAACAAATTAACAATTTCCGTTCAATAGATAAACAGAAAGAGGGAATGAAATATCGTACCGAATCGCTGGAAGCTCTGGATATTGATTTGACTTAGCGAGTAACCGAGCGAAAGAATGGAATGGTTGTATAGTATAGCAATCAAACTGAAATGAAATTCTGCAAAGCCTAAGACGATGATTCAGAGAAGAAGACCGTAATGGAACAACGCAGCACCGCCATTGGCCATCTTCTATTCTTTACGCTTTTAAACGCATCGTTTCACGCATCACTATGCTCTTAACTCTTATGGGCCTTTTGGTTTGATACAAAAATAGGAAAGGGAGGAAAATTTAAGTTTTTTCTTTATCTACAAAATAACTTTTTCTTTCAATTTTTTCTTCAAAAGAAAAAAAAAATTACAACGGTCGTGCTTTTTTTTTCTCTCACTTTTTCTCAAATTCATGATTTTTTTAATGGAATATATATAATATAATTATTTAAGTTGTTTTTTATTCTAATGGCAGTTACTTGAAATTGAAACGAAAAGTTTAACTTTTTTCAGTATTTCCATTTATTACAAAAATAGAGAGGGTTAGAGTGTTCAAAATTAAACTAAATCATTTTAAACTAATAAATCAACCCAAAAATTGAAAATTGATTAAATAATAAAAGAAAAAAGAAAATACATTTTTCATTACAGTTTAATTTAGTTTACTATTCACATATAAAATCCTATTATCTTACCTTGAGTCGGGACTCAATTTTGATAATAATACTACGTGATTTTATATAAATTTGACATTTTTTTATATTTATTAAATTATGACTTTATGAGATTTACCTGACTAATTGATTATAAACCATTTGTAATGTACTTTGTTTTATAAAAGATTTGTAATTGTTCCTATCCTATTACTTTTTTTTGGGGTAGTTTATTACTTTTTTTTAGACGGAAAAAAGCTTATGGCATTCCATTGATAATTAACTGAGCAATGCACCATTTACTTCAAGACAAGACTATATCTATTCAGTACTGGAAAGGACAGAATTTCCTCGCCCATCTCTTATACACAGACCAAATTCAGTAGAATTTGTATCCTTATAGAACCTGACATCCCCATTACATTTCAACGGTATTCTATCACTTATAATTATATAAATGTTACTTTTAAGGGGTTGATCATAATTTAATTCATTATTAGATTGCATATTGTCTAGATTTTATTTTGTTAATTGTCAAATTAATTTTTTTAAAAGTTATTACAATAATAATAGATTAATTTTTTAAAACCATCAAATCAATTCAAACTGACTAGTAAAAAATAGTTTAATTTGATATTGTATTCAGATCGAATTACATATTATACTTATATTTGATTCAAGTTAATTGTGTATACATGTTGGAATAATATAACTCAGTATTTGAGAGAGAAAAGAGAAAAAAATAAGGTAAACCGCTAATGGTTATATTTTGTAAAATAAATTATTTTCTTAATAATGTAACAGATATTTAAGATTCTTATATAAAATCCATTTTTCATATTAGCTATCTATCCAACTTCTTTATTAAAAAAATATAATAAAAATCAGATTTTGAATCCTTTCTAACTCTGAAATTAAAGTTGCTCTAATAACAAAGCAGGTACTAGCCACCTGTCTAGTATCAACAACATTGTTAAAAGTGAAAATCTTTCATCCAGCTTGGCTTCACAAGGTGTGTGTAACATCCTCAAAAATAATAATAATAATAATAATAATAATAATTATAATTTATAGTTATAATTTAATTATGAAAATAAACTGAGAGAAAGTTTATCAAAAGTGCATAAATAATTCTCAGCCTTTTAATTGCTCCATAAATATTTGGAACATTTGAGTTAAGGGGAAGTCCAAAGGCTGTCCAAGAATTCTACACGTTTTCCTTATGACCTCTCTAGGTGGCATTAGGAGAACTACACTACCAAAAGCAAGCTTCAGTAGTCTCCACGTTGCCCACCTTATTAATAAAGAGAATATTAATAATGAGGAATTAGATAAGGAAGGTTAGATATTTTCTCCTAAGTTACTTTTTTAACTAGTATAAATACCACTGGAGAATCAAACTCTCGGCACAACAAATTCCCAGCCTTCACTCTTCGTAAATTTCTCTACCCCTTTCTTTTATATACATCCTTCTCTCTTAAAAATTATCTCGGCAGCTCTCCTAGAAATTCATCCAATTTATCACAAGGTAGGCTAGGCTTCAATCTTAAAATTAGAAATTAAATAAGTTTAAATTCTGTAGCCATATTTAGTCTTTAATTAGTTAGATTTAAGTTTTACAATGTTTATATTATAAATATGATACTGTAATTTTATCAAGAAGGTGCAGGAACCTATAATATAAAAATATATATATATATATATATATATATATATATATTTAAGAACACTGATTTTACGTAGTCTACATATGCTGTTAGAAATAATTAAGGAATTAAAAGAGGAAGATAGCATGAATGTATAATACATGTAAATTCTAGGCTGGAAAATGGGATAATAGGTAGGGGTTAATTAGGCACCAAGCTCGGCATTTCCGACATCTCTGCACTACCGAATTTATACTTAGTATACCCACCTCTACTCATCAATTGCCTACCCCAGCATCTCTGCCATAAACTGTCCCGGTATTGTCTTCAATCCAAATGCACATACCTCGGTATCACCCACAGCACATTTGCTCTTATGGTAAAATTCACGTATCATGCACACACATCTCGGCACTTATATATGATCTATTTCCTTATGAAGCCAGAACATATTTATCTCGGCACCAAGTATATCGGCAACATGTCACGAATGGCCATATCCTGCTACCTGTCATTTACCTTCTCGACAACATAAAGGCCACTAAGAAAAACTATCTCTTATTCCGGCCAGCTTAATAAACCGATCTCGGCATGGCCGGGTACCTGCACCTCGGCATAATTAAGTAATAAAATTAGAAATAGCTGATATAGTAAACATATTTCCGACCAGCTCTAAGACCTATCCCGGTAACTCTGCACCTCCTTATATACTTAGCTTACACACACATTCACGTACCATGCAGCCTAACTGTACCCACAACCTCAAACATTCCGGTAACCTGCACAACTGGCCATATCTCATAGCCATTCAACCAACCCGGCCAACACCGCAAAAAAGGCAAGCTCGGCTACACACAGTGCTGGAAAGACCGGCCACACCTATAAACCATGCATGCATAACTATAAAAACCTGGTATGCCAGGAACACAACCCGGTCATACACATTTGCATGTGCCGCAACTAAGATAAACCCGACCTGCACCCATCCCGGTCTACACACATCTAGGCACTGAGTTACTAGCATATACACGTCCTTGCCGTATATCCATCTCGGCACTACCAGATTTACTTATCACAACCAAGTATGCAACTCGTCCCAACTCGGCAACTTGGCTGACCATGCAACCATTCCGGCCTGTACCCGTCTCGGCAAACATGAACTCGGTTTGTAACCATCTCGGCAAGCCATGCAAAACGGCAATACCGGAACCCGGCCACCCATGAAGCCCGGCCATACTGATAAAAACAAATATCTCGCCCTCTGACCCCTGGATATACTTTCCATAGTAAAAACCAAACCGTTCCTAGCTACACTTAGTTAACTATATCCCGGTTCCATTCTTATAGTTATATATATAAATATATATATTTATAGTATCAACATAAGTATATCTATATAAAAATATATATAACAAAATATATATATATATAGAAAAACTCTAATCACTTAATTTATTAAGCTGATTATCTAGGAGTATAATTATTTTGAGAACAATGTTTAATTATACATAAATTATTTTAACAAACCAGTCTTGGTTATATATATATATACATATATATATATATATATCCATGTATATCAAAGCATTGGTATCAGATCGGCATCTCGAAAATAATGAGTTTAATTTAGTTGGTACCATTTTTACATAGACAAAGTTTGAAAGGATAATTACCTTTCGTTATGGAAGAAAAGTAATATCTTCCTTATATTATGAATTTTGTGATATGAATGAGATTGATCCGGGTTGCAAGACCGGACCTATGATTTTAAAAAATGACCCGAGTTGTGAAGACCGGGCCTATGCTACTTCAAAAGATCAGGTGCTAAATACATGGAAATTCATGCATGTTTGCGTAAGACGATCGCAGCGTCTACATCCAGTACGAGGTGTAGCTACATACAGTACGATATGTAGAAACCATGTGCACCTGTGACCATTGCATTTCATCCCATACATTCATACATTCATGCATTTATTTGGATTTATTGGATTATTTACTAATCTGTTAAGGTATCTAATGTATTAGATTTGTTTACTAACCTTACTAAGGTATCGGATGGAATAGAATTGCCTTATTTACTAATCTTTCTAATATGTTTGATAGATTTGTCTTAATTACTAATTTTCTAACATATTTGGTGGTTTAGATTTGCCTACTGAGAAATTTATTTCTCACTAGATTTATTTTTTTTTTAGATGACAATGATGGTCAGATTTCTTGAAGCTCTGGAGTAGTCTTGATATATTGAAGAAGCTATGTATTAGGCTGGATTTTGGAAAAGAATTTTGTACTTGTACAAACTTTTGTAACCAAAAATATGAAGTATAAATATCTCGTTCTTTTTGTTTCTATTTCTCTTATTTTCTATTTTTTAGTTGAAGGACAAAAGGATTAAAATAAAATAAGTAATTAAATAAATGAAGGAAATTAGTTGGGATGTTACAGTGTGGGTCTCGTTTCATAGCCGGCCCAAAGAGATCCACAAGGTCCAAATCAGGATAACATTAAGGGTTGATATTTATACACCATACAAATATCTAATACACCTAACGTGTACAATGCTTTTCCGAAAATACCCTCACGTTATTAAAGGCTTTTACACATACGGATTCACAATTCATAAAAACCTTATGGATTGGGCAATCCGTATAAGTTTTTTTAAAGTGTACGGATTGGGTAATCCGTGTGGTCCGAGACCTTCGCGTTATTAACGTGACGCTCTAACCAACTGAGCTAATAGGTCAATTATACTAAAAAATAATTAACGTTGATACATATAACATTAAATTGTTTAATGTATATTTAATACACATATAAGTTTATATAATAAATTTTGTAACAATTAATTTTGATCTAATAATTAAAGTATTTTTTTATATATAAAAATTATAGATTTAAATAAAAATTATAATTTTAAATAAAAATTTATGAATTTATTAAAATATATTATACCTGTAAATACAAATATAATTTTTGAATAACATCACACAATATCATATATAAAAAAATTATAATTTTTATATTTGTAAAAATTTGCAGGTCTAATAAAAATTATATTTTATTTACAGGTTAAATTAAAAATTATATTTATATTTACAGATCTAATATGTTTTAATAAACTCATAAAATTTTATTTAAAATTATAATTTTTATTTAAATCTATGATTTTATATATAAAAAAATACTTTAATTATTAAATCAAAATTAATTGTTACAAAATTTATTATATAAACTTATATGTGTATTAAATATATATTAAACAATTTAATGTTATATGTATCAACATTAATTATTTTTTAACATAATTGACCTATTAATTCAGTTAGTTGGAGCGTCACGTTAATAACGTGAAGGTCTTGGGTTTGATATATAATATTGTGTGCTTACACAAGCATATGTTATAAGTATTTAAATTCAATAAGTTATTTCCCTCCAGATATCTATATTATAAAGTGCTTATATGAATTTAAATAAAGTGTTTGGATTGCATTATTATATAAACATCTATAAATTTTAATTATTTTATATATTAACGACCTTAAGAATCAACTTGCAATTAAAAATTATTAAAAAGTAACAAAAAATTAACATTATATATAATAAAAATATCATAATTTTTGAAACAAATTACAATAACACTCCCTTGAGATTTTGTGTAATTATACAATTCCCTTATTTTTTAACCATTACTTTTGCCTTTTGAGTTATTCCTGTAAGATATTTGAGTAACTATTAGTATAATGTTTTCCAGCTTAAAGAGAGACTATGTAGAAAAATAAAAAGGATAGAATTATGTGTAATTACAAGAAATATAAAAAAATGTTGCTGTAATTTGCTCTAATTTTTATTAAATAATATACGTTTTTTAAAGTTCATCATCATCATTTTAAGAGTAAAAAAAAGGAAAAGTTAGATGCAAATGAATAACTCAGATTATTAATGACAATTAAAATGCTTCAAGTAGACAAATCAAGAGAAGTAGAAAAAAATAATAACGATTGATGAGGTGTTTAAAATTAAAAGATATCCAAGTAATATTGGTCCTCTAATAAATTCAAGCTCTTTTATTCAGTTAAGAAAAATAATTTTTGGAGGAAAATGATTTTTGGACACCCCTTAATTGTTTATATTTTAGGGATGTTTAAATCCAAATGGATCCAAAATAAAAATTGAAAACTTTATATTTAGTTTAAAATAAATGAAATTGTATAAATTTTTACAGTAAAAAATTTAATATATTAATAAATTTCGTAAATTGTTATCAATACTTTTTTAATGTAATTTTTTTTAAAATATAAAAAGAAAGTATTTAAATTTTAATGAAATAATATTTTAGTGAAAATAATAAAAACCAAATCAAAACGCAAAATATAATATTGGTTTGATTTGGTTGAGATTTTATTTTAAATCAAAATTGAATCACGTATTTTTAAAGTTTGATTAATGTGACTTTTTGATGAAAAACAATTTACAAAATCATATTATACTTTGAGAGAAATAGAAAGTGAAGAGATATAAATAATTGATTTAATTGATAATATAATTAATGTGATAAAAAAAAGACTATAAGAGATATAAAGAAATTGAGTGTTGATGAGGGTGTTTATAATTTGCGGGTGTCTAATTATCATCACCTTCGTTTAAAACGCTCCCCGACAAATATATATATAAACACGGATGAGAATGAAGGCAGCAGAAAGTTACTACAATTTATGTTGGAAAATATATAAGTTAGGTGTTTAATTTTGTTAAAGAAACCATTCGATTACTAGCTTAACCACGAAAAATATGCACCTATATAAAATCATTGACCATCTTCAAACCAACCCTAAAATCCTTGCAGTCCCTCAAATAGGGGAAAGAAGAAACAACATCTTTGATAGGCTTTCCGTTGCAGTAATGCTTGGGAGGAACATGATAACAAGGCTCCGATGAGAAATCTTGTTCACAGGGTGGAAAATGGGTGTCGTTATTGACTAGCCTGTAAAGAAGCCACGGTTTCAAATTCCCCAATCCCTGAGCAACGTAGCCAAAAGTAGAGAGAGAGGTAGTCACTAATTCGTCAGATAAACTTAGTAGATACATGTCTATCCAAGCTTTTAGATTATGCTTGTTATCATTAAACTTTTGATGCTCTTCGTGACTTGGCTGATAAACTTCTATCACTTCCCCACTAACTGTTGCTTTCTTCCGATACATACTCCGTAAATTATCTCCATACTCTCTATATAAAGATGCCACAAGAACTGCCTTTACACTAAGATTTTTTCCAGCTGAAGTATGCAAATCCACTTGTGGCAGTATCTTATGCTTCAATGTGCAGCTTAAAACTAGATCCATGATTCTTTGCTGTGGAGTAGAAACAGGACTAAATACTCGAATCTGTAATCCTAGCCGTTTATCTGCCTTGGCCAAGTGTGCCTGATAGTAATCGCTGATCAGTTTCCATGCCTCGTTTGAAGGGTGAAAAAGGTAGCGCCCCAAATGGTGGAAAACTGTGTCTTTCTCTGGAAACATTTTGGTAACCTCCTGGTTGAAAAATGGGTTCATGAACAGAGAGGGCACAAAGTATTGATCAGACTGCAAAATCAACAAAGGAATCTTCTGGAGAAGATCTTGACTATGGTCACAGTGAAAATATTTCTCAGGCTCACTGAGGGTGTGCTGTAGATTAATAAACAGAACTGATGGTAAATCCTCCTTTGAATTGCTAGTCCTACTCCTATTCTTCTCTAGCATGATCTGATATGTTTCGGTATTGTGTTCATTCCAGGACCTAAAGGGGGACTTCTCAGGCAATACCCAAGTTGAATTGAGAAATGGCTCGCAAAATAGGCCCTGCTTGTCTTTGTCAAATTTCACAAGCATCACTCGATCAGTGAGCATAGCATAAAGAAATGTTGCAGCCATGTTAATCATTTGGTTCCCCAAACCATTAGCAGGTGTCCAGATAAGGTACTTACACAATGTTGCTGCAGCACTGCCTTTGTTCTCTGAGCGCACAATCTTTCTCATGCTTCGGCCGTAAGCTCTACTATTAGGTCCACATCTTCTATGAATATCTTCGTAGTTACGTAGTTTAGATATCAAATATGGAGAAGGTTTGTGGGGAGAAGCTTTGCGGTACAATTGGGATTGCATCCTACTTATGCATGATGCTTCATCAAATCCAGAGGTTAAAAGTCCACCAAGCAGTTTGTCTTTGCCATCAAGATTAACAACATGTGGTGGAGTTGACTCATTTGTTGAACTTGTCAATGAAGCAATTTTTGAGCCTGCTAATTTGATACAGAATATCATAGATTAGTTAGCATAAGCAATTGTATAGGAAGAAATGCCCTAAAGAGTTGCTCTAGAGTCCATATGTTCATTAGTATAGTATGAGTAGTGTGTTATGCTACAATTCAAACAGAGTTATAAGAATTTAATTAGTTTTGTGGTTGAATGAAGATCGAACAAAAATTAATAAATTAATAATTAATGTAATCAATAAAAAAATGTTATAATTCAAATTATGAGGAAATTATAGTAATCAGACTAAAATGTTAATTGTTTTAAAAAGAAAGAGACAAACAAATGTAAATTACCATTTAAGTGCTTTTCAATGGTGTTAAAAGAGTATTCAGTTCAGTTTGACACATTAAAAATGAAGCAATGTAAAATAATTTAGTAATTATTTTTTAGAGAAACAAAAAACATAAATTAATTTATGTTTGTTTACGATTCTAAAAATTAATTTTAAAAGAAAAAATTAATTTCATGTAAAAATATTTAATATATCTTTTAATATTTGTTAGATTCTAAATTCTTTTAAATTTATTTATTATCTTAAAAATTGAAATAAATACATAAAAACTAAAATTAGTATCTATTTTTTATATAGAAAGTATTATTTTACGAAAGGTGTACATGTAATAAACAGATCATAATTGCACAGAACAATTTTTTTTAATGACTAAAATAATAATCATGAATAACTAAGGCCAAACAAAAGGAATAAAAAAAAGTTGGCAGACAAAAAAATAGCAGTATCACGCACCACCATCTATGCTTGATTCTTCCGGGATCGGCTTGAACCTACGATTAAAAGAACTCTTTTTTTTTTTAAAAAAAAAATTATAATAAAAAAATTATATTATTTCATATTATTTTATAAATAAATTCAAGTTATTATTTTATTTTATGTATTCTTTTTTATTCACATTAATACGTAACATATGATTAAAAATATCACTCTATTGTAACAAAAAAAAACTTAGAATCTTAATTATTTAGTATTTCGTTTTGAGTCCATAAAATCTTAAAATGGATCCTAATTGTTCCTTCATTAGTGGTATGATTTTGGGATCTCCTTTGCCGTTCCTTAACCCCAGCTGTATATTTGTTTAAGGAAGTATCGTGAGTTTTTGTCCTTAATTAAGAAACAAACACGGCAAATGCAAGTTGAATGGAAATGGAAATAGTAAGAAAAACTGCATGATGCATACACTTACTGCTGACAGTACTGTTATTATTATTCCCTTGATCTTTTCCTCCAGAGCTGTCATGTGTTGTATTTTGGATTGCTCTTCCCAATTGAAAGCCATGAATTTTTGTAACGTTTGGCAACAACTCACCAGCAGTAACGTTCTGATAAGCTGTTCCTCTTTGTAAGTTACCTTCTGAATACCCCTCGAAAAGTCCGAAGCTAGAGTTTTGATACATTAAGGTAACTGTGACAACAACTGGGAAAGCTATGGAAAACATAACAAAGAACATTCTGAAACTCATGGAATTCGGTCCCATTGCGGTTTCAACCAAACCCTTCAAAATTGCCAAGAATGCCCGTAATTAAGCTCTAAGAATAAGAACAATTAATGAGAGAAAGCAAAAGTAAGGACTCATTAAGGACAATTTGTTCCAACTAGCTAGAACAAATTAAAGTCAAGAAGCATAATTCATGTGAGAATTCTAAATAAAACAAAGAACCAGCCCATAAATCAAAAACCAAGCATACTCTCCCCCCGATCCAAATAAAGAGGGATAATAGAACCGAACATCACACCAAAATCAAGCGCAGGACAGGAACGCCTCTAGCATCCTGAGAAATGAGTAAATTTAAAACAAATAGATATAGGAACACATGCACACTTAATAATCAATTAGAGAGGGTCAAAGAAAACGATTACCTAGGAGGAAAAAAATATGCTTTTGTAAATGACTCCACCGAAACAACGTACCTTCCGTGAAATTAACTATCCTGAATCAGCATTTTATTATAGACAGATGCATGACTTTTGTTTTGGCAGTATATGATGATTTGGGGCCACTTATATATATATATATAACATTTTAAATGGTCTATTTTTATTAAGCTGACATTGATTACTTTCCTTAGATGTTCATATGAATAATCAGTTTCTGATGCATTTCTTACGAGGACACCGTAGACAAAATTTTGCTATAAATGTCAACAATTTCATTCCTACTCAAATTAATCAAAATTTGAGCAGGTGTGCTCTAATGGTGTTTACGTTGATTTTATGGGATGTGTAACTGACTTTAAGTTGAAAAATAGAGTCAAGTAACCTCATCTTAAGTGTAGTGCAATCAAGACAATAATATTGATTTAAAATAGAGATATCATATACAAATAATAATTCATACAACAATTTACTACACAGTATTATTGTATTTATCACTCTCTCATTTATTATATTTCAAATTTATTTGTCTTTTTTGATTGTGTACAAATATCATTTCTCTTAAAAATATATGATCAGAGATTCACATGTGAGTGTTTTTCAAATTAATGAATGTTTTTTTATAGAATTTAATGAATGGTTATATTATGAAAGTGTATTTTTTTCTTCATGGATGTGTTTTTTTTTTTTTTATGAAAAAAATTATAATGTGAAAATATATTATTTTATGAAAGTATGTGTATATTTAAGGAAAGATATAAATATGAAGGATTATATGTCTTTTTGCTTTTATTGAAGGACCAGACCCGTATCTTTGAAGATTTATTACGATTATACATAAGATTATATGTAATTATTAAGATTTAAGTGTAATTTTAGTTTTCTATTTTGGTCAATTCTTAATTTTGGTCCTTTTATTTTAAAATAAAAAAAAATTGATTTCTTTGTTTTAAAAAATTATGTTTTAGTTTCTTATTTCAAAACATAAATATTTGATTCTCTTATTTTATAATTTTTTTTTAATTTTAGTCAAATTTTTAATTTTATCTATTTTTTTATTCAATTAAATCATAAACTTAACATATTTATTTAAGATATCATAAAAAATAATTTAATTAATTATAATATAAAACATAAACGAAATAAAATTAAAGATTGTGACAAAAAGGTAGATGAATACAAATATTATTTATCTAAAAATTTGACATGCGTACAAGTGTCACATTAGTAGATCATGTGGCAAGTTCGGTGACCATTTAACAGTGATAGTTAATGGGAAGGAGTAAAAATGTAAAATATGATCAAAGATAGGTTAAAAAATTATTTAGAGATTAAAAACAAAAATCACTAAAAATCAAGAGATGAAAAATATATTTTGTCCTAATGTCATCTTGAGTTCCTAACATAACTAAAACAATCATATTAAAATATATGAGGATATATTTACATGCGAGAGTTTCGAATTAACGAATGGTTATATTACGAAGGTGTGTGTTTATTTATAAAAAGATGGAAATATATGTGTTATTATTTTCAAAATTAAAGTATTGTTTTTTTAAAAAAAATTATGAAAAATTATATTCTTTCACGAAAGTATGTGTATATTTAAGAAAAATGTATGTACGAAAGATTTTTTTATATATATTTTTATGAAAGGGCATTTCTCTTTGAAGGGTGTTACTTTTCTTCACATAGGATAAGATGGTCTATATAGTTGCATCAGTGATTATGACTTCCTATGAAAAATTGGTACTCTTCGTCAAAAGATATAAAATAAATAAATTATTAAATATTTTTAATTCAAATTTAAAATAAATTCTATTTAAGTCCTTTGTTCCAACGTTGTCATAATAAATATTTTGAAAAGAAAACACACGTGTGATAAAGTGTTTAATTTGATAATAAGACTACAAAATTAATATTAGTTATCATATAATTAAGCAACTTGTAATTAAGTAGTCACATAAGCAAAATCTCTAAATTAAAATAAGTTTTTTTCTTTCTTTCAAATTACAGATGTTTTTTGAAAGGTTCCAATTCAAATTGCACATATTAAAAAGATCAATTTTAAATTTAGAGAAAAAATAATCTTACTCCAAATGTAAAGCACTAAAACATATTTAAGTTAATAACTAATATGTATTTCGATTGATTGATAACCAAATCAACAAAAGAAAATTGTATAATCATTAAACAATTACAAGTCAATTTGTTTTGAAAGTTGGAACTTAATTTATGTTAGTTGGGCACTGTTTGTCAAATGGGTGCTACAGGAAATTTTGTTTGAATTAATAACCATGAGCTTGAAGGGCTTTACACAGGTGAAAGATAGATGAAAATGATACAATTAGAACTACATGGAACTGTTAACGGCCGCCAGCTTCACACCAAACCTCAAATCCTTGCACTGCCTCAAATAGGGGAAAGAAGAAACGATATCATTCATGGGCTCTCCGTTGCAGTAATGCTTGGGAGGCATATGAAAGCAAGGCTCTGATGAGAAATCCCGTTCACAGAGTGGAAAACGGCCGCTATGGTTACCGACTAGCCTGTAGAGAAGCCATGGCTTTAAATTTCCCAATCCTTGAGCAACGTAGCCAAATGTTGAGAGAGAGGTAGTCACCAACACGTCTGATAAACTTAACAGATACATGTCCATCCATGCTTTTAGGTTATGCTTATCATCATTAAACTTTTGCTTCCCTTCATGACTTGGCTGATAAACTTCTATGACTTCCCCACCAACTGTTGCTTTCTTCAGATACATACTCCGTAAATTATCTCCATACTCTTTATATAAAGATGTCACAAGAACTGCTTTTAAAGTAGTCTTGTTTTTTCCAGCAGAAGACACTGGAGTTTGCAAATCCACTTCTGGCAGTATCTTTCGCTGTAATGTGCAGCTTAAAACTAGATTCATGATTGCTTGCTTTGGAGTAGTAGCAGCATTAAATACTCTTACCTGTAAGCCTATCCGTTCACTTGCACTGGCCAAGTGTGCCCGATAGTAACTGCTGGTTAGTTCCCATGCATCGTTTGAAGGGTGAAAGAGGTAGCGACCCAAATGGTGGAAAATAATGTCTCTCTCTGGGAACATGTTGGCAATCTCCAAGTTGAAAAATGGGTTCATGAACATAGATGGGACATAGTATTGATCAGACTGCAGAATCAACATAGGGATCTTCCGGAGAAGATCTTGACTATGGTCACAGTGAAAATATTTCTCAGGGTTTTCGAAGCTGAATTGTAGATTAATAAACAGAACTGATGGTAAACCCTCCTTTGAATTGCTAGCCTTATCCTTGTGTAGCAGGGTCTGATATGTTTCGGTATTGTGTTCATTCCAAGACCTAAAGGGGGACTTCTGCGGTAATATCCAAGTTGAATTGAGGAATGGCTCGCAAAATAGGCCACGCTTGTCTTTATCAAATTTTACAAGCAGCACTCGATCAGTGAGGATGGCATAAAGAAATGTTGCAGCTATGCTAATGATTTGGTTCCCCAAACCATTGGCAGTATTCCAGATAATGTACTTACACTTGGTAGCAGCACCATTGTTCTTGGAGCTTACAATCTTTTTCATGCTTTTGTGGTAGTCTCTGGAATTTGGTCCGCACCTTCTATGAATTTCTTCGTAGTTACGTAGTTTAGATATCAAATATGGAGAAGGTTTATGAGGAGATGCTTTGCGGTACAAATGGGACTGCATCCTACTTTTGCATGATGCTTCATCAAATCCAGAAGTTAACAGTCCCCCAAGCAGTTTGTCATTGTCATCAAGATTAACAGCTTCTGGAGTTGACACATTTGTTGAACTAGCCAATGAAGCGTTTTTCGAGCCTGTGGATTTAATAAAGAAGATATCATACATTAGTTAGCAAGTACAGGAAGAAATGAGCTAAAGAGGTACTCCACAGTTTCGAGTTTCTGTTCATGGTATCGTGTATGGGTGTTATGTTACAATTCAATTTGTGACTGAAGTTATATTAATGTAAGGATGAAATGTTAAGTAGATCCTAAATTGACATCCTTTTACATATTTTTTTAATAGATTTCACCATACAACATAGAAATGAAGATTTTTAAAGATCTTTTCCATCTTTGAAAAAAAAAGAAAAAGAATTATTTTTTTTTAAACATTGTGTCCATTGTTCACTTTCTCCTTTAACAAAAAACATAATAAAAATAAATCTTGAATTTAAAATTGTTGTTCAAAATCTTACAATAAAAATATTTATAACTAACAACTATATGAATGCTTTTTTAAATGAGATATGATAAATGTTTACTTCTTACAATTATTTTTATATACAATATTATTTATTTATATATTTCTATCATATTATTTATTATATTTAAAAAAAATTCTCTTCTCACTTTTCTCCCTTTCTCTCTCTTTATTAAAAAAACTATTGTGCAAGTATCATTTATTATATGTTAAAAGAGTCATCAATCACACTCACTATAAATGCAGAAAACAATTTTTTCATGACTGAAAAATAATCGATCTTGAATATAAACTAATACCTTAAACTTATAATTGTCGATCAAATTGTTCATTGAAATTAAAAAAGAAAATTGTTAATGAGTGTCTTTAGCAAATTAATTAAGAAATTAAAAAGAATTTTTTTATTCAGATACGAAAAAATTATACTTTTTAATGTTTTTTTATAATTTTTACAATAAATATTTTTCTTTAATTTATTTTTTTAACAAATATCCTAAAAACACTAATTACCAATATCTTTGAAAAAAGAAAAAGAAATCATAAATTTGTAAATCATGAATCAACTTAATTAATCGCTTTATTATTAATATTTGATGTCATTTAAACATATATAACAAGATAGAATTGTCATATTAAATACTAAACTGACAACTCATTTTGCTTACATCCAAAGTTGTCATATCCTGTTTATGTATGGAAATCATAAAAAAAAGTTTGTTGAAATAATAAGGTTTAATTATTATTTTAGACTTTAAATTTAGAGGGATATGTTCTTTTAATCCTTGAAAGTTAAAAATACTTTTTTTTTCCTGAATTTTGATAATTTACTTCTTTTAGTCCTTCAGACATTAAATTGATACTTTATGATAATTTTTAACAATTGTAACGATTTTTTAGTATTATGACAATTTTAAAATACAACTTCAAGCGTTTAAAAAATAAAAATTAATTTATGAAAACTAAAAATTGTTACAAAGTATCAATCTATTATATTAAAGACTAAAAACAATAATTTATCAAAATTCAAGATTTTTTTTTTGAATTTTAGGTACTAAAAAAGCACATATCCCAAAATCAGATATTAAAATAGTAATTAAATCTTAGTTAAAATTAATTTTGATATTAAGATCAATTTTTATATTTATTTTAAAATTTGTTGAAACTAGTTTGATAAAAAAAAAGATTAGTTTTTCAAATTAAGTTATAATACTGCTTTATTTTGAATTTGCATTTCAAAACTATCATAAAATTTTAAAAAATCTGCCACAAAATGCTAAAATTAACATAAATTATCAATTTATTATGTTATGGACTAAAAAAATAATTTTTCAAAATTTAAGAACTAAAAAAAATATTTTTAAATTTCAAAGACTAAAAAAACCCTAAATTCAGGAACTAAAACATTAATTAAGTTAAATAATAATTAGTTTTTCTCTATCTACTTTATTATTAATTATATATGTTTGACACAACTTGATTTTAAGTGTTAGTAAGTGTGAATCAAAATATGCATGAAAATTTTTGGACGAAAAAAACAAAGATGTACGGAAGATTTTTATTATTATTATTCTACTAATATTTTGATCATTTTTTATCCTGTGACCTGTCAACCACATATACG
Organism: Glycine latifolia; assembly: GCA_013407115.1. Taxonomy (NCBI): domain Eukaryota; kingdom Viridiplantae; phylum Streptophyta; class Magnoliopsida; order Fabales; family Fabaceae; genus Glycine; species Glycine latifolia. Next base: position 1,782,697 of record CM023956.1, read on the forward strand.
TATGTCTAATTATTGTCATTCATATGCTCAATATGCATTTCATTCTTTTTAACAGTCTTGATTTAATAAGGGAAAAACTAAATTGACTAATAATTTACTATTAAAAAAAAATTTGCGATGTTTTTTCTTTAAAAAAGTTGACGACTAATTAATTTGATTCACTATTAATTTACAATTTAACGAATTATATAAATTAATTAATGTATAATATGAATAATCATTTTAGTATTTTAGAAACTAGTTTGATCTACCATTAAAGGAACTAGAATGGTAAAAAAAAACGGAAAAAATAAATTTTGGAAACAAAAATAAGGAGAAAATAGCAGTATGACACACACCTTCATCTGCCGCTGTGATATTCTCAGTTCTTCCTTCTTCAGTAGCGAAATAATTTTGGGATCTCCCTTGCAGGTCCTTAACTCCACCTAGTTCATTGATTAAGGAAGTAACGTGAGTTTTAGTCCTTAATAAATAAACAAATTAACACGGCAATAATGGAAGTTTTGAATGGAAATCAGTAAGAAAAACGTACTTTTCATAGTTGTATTAGCTCTTTCTTCTGCAGAGCTACCGTTTTGAAAATTGCCTGGCAACACCTTAACTTTGCCAAGTCCATTACGGAAGTAGAGTGAGTTTTAATCCAGAACAAAAGAATACAGTTATATAAACGAAAAAACTATTACGTACCACCGACACGGTATCATTGTATCTTGTTCTTAATTGAGTCGCATCATCCGATGTAGTATTGTGGACTCTTCCTCCCAATGGAAAACCATTGGTTGTAACGTTTTGAGCTGATGATTCTCTTAACCCCTCATCAAAAATAGCGACGCTTGAGTTTCGATAGATTGAAGAAACTATGAAAGCAACAGGAAATGATATGAAAAGCACAACAAAGAACAATGTTGTAAATCTCTTGGGATTAATCTCCATATTTTTCGCTGTGTCTTGAAATATCTCCATGATTAACTAGCTATCTATAACGTCAGTAGTGATCAAATTGTCGCTTTAAAACTGCGAAAACAATATTCAAGGGATAGCAAAGGGTATATGACAAGAAGTTGCCGACCTTCAAACCAAGCAACCAAATCATGCATGTGAAAAGGGTTTGTTATTATATCCCATTTTAATTTTGTTTATACTCAATTTTCTTGCGACATTTTTTAAATTTTTCTCTATTTTTTAGGCTAATCAGTAAAGGGGTAAGCCGATAGATAAGGTAAAAAAGAAGTAATATCGTCAGCTCCAGACTATGATGGTCCAACCATCAAGTTGGCCTTATTACCATGACATTACCTTTTCTTGTCCAAAAAACACCATGACGTTACTTAAACGATTAATTAATTAATGATCACCTACCCTTTTCTTAATTAATATATAATTACTTGTATTTTATCACATCTTTATCTTTATATAATTCAAATTCAAATTTATAGTAAATAGATGTTTCTAAATATATAAAGTTATAATTAAATTCATAATAAATAATTATATATATATATATATATATATATATATATAACTCATTTGATACTCTAATTTAAGAATGAATTAATTTTGAGACAAAATGATAATAGTTCCTTTATTTGTTGTGTACGGGAGTTAGTAAATGGAGAAGCTAAGATTGTTTAGCTTTTGTTGATTTTGCTTAAAATTAGATGTGAGGAGATACGGATGAGATAGTTTTGCAACTCAAATCAACTAATACCTCAAAATTATAAACATAAAACACATAAATTAAAGACTAAAAAGATTATCTCACATGTATAATTTTTCCCCGAATGTTCTCTCAAAAATTTATAAACTGAATTAGTGTTGTTCTATTTTTGTGTGTGGTGGGGATCAAATTTTAGACTTTTAGAGCATTTTAAGTGTTTTTACATTTTTGATCTTTCACGAAACATCTACTTTTGTTAAAATCTCTTGCTATAACAAGAATATTGATATCTACTAGATTTGTTCTTCTACAAGAAAAAATAAAATATGCATGTGGATTAAAAAATAATATTTTAATATCTTTTTTCATAAATTAAAAATATTAATTAATTTTAATTATGTTAAAATAAATTATAAATAAATATGAAAATATGAGTATATTGTCAAACATATAAAAGTGATTTAAAATCACAAAATTAAATCTTCTATTAAAAAATCTCTTAAGTAACGTGATATTGCTGAATGTACGAAAAAGTTTGTTAAAATCATAAAACTTTATCTTCTATTGGATAATGATTTGTCGGCAGATACCCTTTTCCAGTATTTCTTGTCCACTCTCGCGAATGCCTATTATTCACAAATAATTAGACAATTACATCACGTGGAAAGGAGAGCATGATTCACGATTGATTGGTTATTATGAATTGATTCAATGCATATTCTAAAGAGAGTTATTATTAATTTTTTCACTTGATATCTTTTATCACATTATTTATTACTATATTTATCATTTTCCTTTCTTTCTTTCATCTCGTGAAAATGAAGTACATCTTATAATAAAAGAAATTATTATTATTAATATTTTTCTGGCCAATTTTTACATAATATGTAATTAAAATTCAATTTACAAGAAAAATAATAAAATTTATTTACATATATATCACATAAAAATTAGCTAAAGGCCTAAAACAGTAAAACCATATTTTCCTATTCCGATCAATAATTTCTTCCCTCATGAAGTTTACGTTCCCCATTTCCCTTTGAGAACGTACTGTAGGGGTGCGTGGCATGATTGTTTTGGTCATGTCATTGTCAATTGGTTAAATGCATATATTTCCACAATAAAGCCCCTGGGAGCCAGTGAAGGCAAGAAACTAACGTTAATTATGCATGTAAGCAATTGCGTATAAACATTCTCAATACAACTAAAAATGGGCCTTCTTTTTCTTTCCTTTTTAAAAAAAAATAAATGGTATAAGGAGATGCATTTCTAATAAGATTAATGCATAAGTCTAAATCATAAACAATTTCATTAAATCATAATTACTCAATTAATTTCTAAGAACTAAAAAAACTCGCTAGATAGGGTAGATATCAGCTGCATACTGTGATGGTCGTCCTACCATGACAAAATTCGGGTATTCAAATTCATGTTAAGATTACCTTAAAAATAGTATTGGAGTCAATATTTTTTTAAATGTTTAATTCCGTAGTCGGTGTCATAAAAGTACTAATATATCAGGAATAAAGTTCAAAGAGACTATATATGTCTAGACTAATAAAGTTATAAACAAAATGGAAAACATGTGAAGGCAATAACGCAGATTAAAACTATATTTAGTCAAGTACTATATATGTCTAGTGGTCAATGATTGGCCTCTCAAAAACCATGCATCCAACTAATGGCCCCATCATTTGGGCAAAATGACAATTTCTCTTAAGAATGTAGAAGCACTTATACCTTGGTAAACAACCTTTACAAACTACTAAAGTTAATGGTTGTTGAAGAATCAGACTCGACATTCATGCATGTGTAAAGCCAAACTAATTAAGGCATGAAAAATACTCCAGAACTCTGATTAAGTTATGGAACAATCTCCTACTTTAGTTGAGAAAGTGTAGATGAAAATTTCTGAATAATTATTGTCTAATAATAATTCTTTCGTAACCTATTTGACACTTTTATCTCAACACGCCACTACCCAATCTGATTGAGCTGGCTTCCACGATATAGCACCATTTGGAATTATGGCTCTAAAGGGCCCATGAAAATGACGAAACACTTTATTAGCTTTGAGAATAGTAAGTTTTTGGCATATGCATGTGATGAAACCAAATTAATTTATTTCCGCTTGTGGTCCTTAGCTTCGGAATTGAAATTAAATCAATTCACTTCGTGAAGTCCACACGGCATCAAATGCAAAGCAAAATGTTATACAACCACGTGTGTATATTGGCATTATAAAATTAAAGTTGGTAAGCAAATGGGAGCATATGGTTCCAAACTTTGTGCTAATTAACGTGTGGTGTGGAATTGTTTACCAGATTTAGGCATCTACTAGTTCTCTCGATTTATCAAAAGACTATTGTGGGGAACTTTCTATTCTGAGGATCTTCGTAAATTCAGGATCACTGCATTTTGTTGTTTTTGTTGTATGAGGAATGAGAAATTTTAACCCTTAGAAGAAGCCGAATTGGTGTCAGGCACAGAACGAAAATACGAAGTTAAAGATCATTGCATCTTTTTATGAAGTACGAAACATTTTTGGAATACCAATAGAATATCTTAGGATATTTTATTTTGTGTCTTATTTTTATCTTTTTATTATTATTCGGTGTCTTATTTTATCTTTGGGCCTTACTTGGAAATATTTTTATTTTTTTTATATTTTGGAGTATTATTTTAGTTTTATTTTATTTTAAGTGAAATATAATTTAAAATATAAATAAAATAATTGTGAATTTATGAAAGACTCAATAGTTAATTAAACTAAAATTTAGACTATGTTATAAAACAAACCGTAAGAGCTTCTATTTTTTTTTATGGAAAGACAGTGAAATATTTCATATTAATAATATGAATAAATATTATTATTTATAATAAATTTTTTGTCAAATTCTGAATTAATTCTAATAGCTTTGGATAGAATATTATTTTACCTGATGTTGAAAGTGCACCTTACAAGAAATATTTTTGAAGTAGGAAAATTTTCAGATCTAATCATCACACATTTTATTGATTACTAGTATTCCATCACATTATAATTATCATACTAAGTTATTTTACATATATCAAGAAAAAATAATAAAAAATAAAAATAACAATTTTACAAAATTAATCTTATATTATAACTAATTTATTCATAAATTTTGTTATTCACTGTTATAATAAGACGGAGGGAGTCATTATTATATTCTTTCTAATTTATTAATTAAAAAACTTGCATTAAAATGGTTAAACATATTTTTTGTCTAGGCAAAAAAGTTCTTACTTTTGCACCCAAATAGCATTTTTTTTATGCAAGACATGCACCTAAGTTGCCGACGATCACGAAGGCTTGGAGGGGGCATGCATTTGATTTTTTTTTTCTAAAATATATTTATATAGATACTACTACCATATCCAATCTAAAAAGTTTCAGATTCAAAACTTATCATATTATTACACTAATTATTTTTAATATATGAATAACACTATATAATTATAACATAAAATCTTGAGATATAATTAAATACGCGAATCAATTGAAATAACAGTATGTTGATGACTTAATTAGTGTTCAAGTTATAAGTATAAAATATCTTAAATATTAAGAAACATTTATTATACATAATGATTGTGTTTTATTTGAAGATGATAATTTCGATTAGAATATAAAAAAAGTCCCTACATCGTAATATGATAATTGTTATATGTAAAATTGTCCATTTAAATTATATAACAATTATCTTCTTTTTTCTCTTTTAAGGCTTTTTTCATGATTGAAATGTAGAAATTTTTTTATTTTAGTTTTTATCTAATAAATGTTAAAATTAGTTGATTTATAATGTGTTGGTTGTATTTTTGTTATAGGATTACACATTAAAGATGGACTGGAGATATAGACTTATAGGACACATATGGGCTTAGCGCGTTACTAATATAAACAAAAGCCAATTAAGTTTTGATTATAATAAGGGGGAAGCCAAAAGAGAAATCTAGAACACAAATGAGAGAAGAATCTATATACTCCACAAAAGTGAACTTATGCCCCTTGTTCTACCAATATTTTTTCATTCTTTTTCATCAATTATTGTTCTTTTTTTTTTGTAAGTCTCTCGTGCTAATGAGAGGCTAAACCATTGATTATTGGGGGTTCAACAATCAAACACTCTTGATGTAAAATTTTTTATTATTTATTTAATGTTATTTTCATATTGTTATTCTTTTCTGAATCTATTGTCTTTTTGGTGGTCTGATAATCTATATGCATATAATGTTATAAGGATTTATGCATTGAGAAATATTTATACTTTGAGAACTGGGAAAGAACATCTAAACAATTCATATATAGAAATAAAATGACATTATTTAGCCTTAAATATACATATTTATTCTTAATTCAAATTATTTGATGTAATTTGCTAAGGGATCAAAAGTGAAATTAGATGATTTAGACTCTTTCATATAAGAGACCATGATTAGAGTAAATTAAAGGATGAAGGTAATATGTAAAATAATATTAAATAATATAAAATCATTAACATTGTATCAAGATTAATTATTTAGTAAGATGAACACTCAACATATCATGTAATCATGCATCAACCTCCAAATCACTTCTTCATGTGTTTGTGTTCGCTTTCTCTATTTTATAATTTGTTTTGAAATTTATTTTATTTTGAATTTAAAATTTGATATATATATATATATGAAGTATAATTAAAAAGAAAAAATGGCTTTTGTAGAGACACTCTTATAGTTTTATTACTAATTGGACAAATTGATATGCATAGTAAAGGGTTAACATAATACTAACTCAACAACAAAAAATGTTACTAATATATAATGAAAACAATTACAACAACTACGTACTGTTAACCAGCTTCAGACCATAACAATAATCCTTGCAGTCCCTCAAATAGGGGAAAGAAGAAACAACATCTTTG